>JAOWBL010000021.1:197738-317396 GCA_028564865.1 Zenarchopterus dispar | reverse complement strand
TGGATATGAGTTTATATATAGTGGATATGATATGAGTTTCCATTTTCCTGCTGGGGGGGTGCATGGACATTCAAGGCGTTATCTAAAAGAAAGTATATGTTGCTCTAAAATCTCAACGGACTCTTCTCTATTAATGTTGTCATCGCAGAAGTATTGAAAGTCTTTCTCAAGGGTGCTGATACAACTCTATACCGTCACAGAGCCTTGTGCCCCACAAACGATTTCCCAAAGTAATCCTTTGTCTACGTGTTTTTAAATCAGCTGTTGATGAGTGATTGCTGCTGCTGCTGCAATAATGTCTGAGCGTGTTCAGATTAGGCTTGCACATCCTTGCCTCTGACACGTTGAAATTCCTCCAGAATGAGCTCAACAGAGGAGACACAAAAGACCCAAATCTTTCTTTGAGGATATTTCAATGATTTTCTCACATTTAAAGAGATCTCCGACTCATTTTTGATTTCCCAAGACTAAGCCTTCTGTGGATACGGTTTTTGTAGTGAATCATGATTACTACCACTTGTTGGCATAAGCTATTTAAAAATCAACTCATTGTTCTCTTTTTGCCCTGCTGCTAACTGAGTTGCTCACGTCTACTTTTTTTTCTAATGTGTTGAGTTGCAGGAACTAATGCATTTTATTCAATAAAATTAAGTTGATGAGATAAAACATGAAACTTCTTTGGCGTCACTATCTGAAATTACTGTAAAAGACTTTAAAAATCACTGTTAGTTTTGAATGAGCATTTTCCAAACTGTCCCACCTTTTTTCTTTCATACTAACAGTAAGACGTGAGTTCAGGCCCGCTTCGAAACATAAAACTGTAACAAAACTCAAATCAAAGCACCCGCAGTACGCATGTATGTTTGTATTAGTATAATATACTAGTAGAGGGGCGGTTAGGAGAACTACAAAGGCGAAGTGAGTGTTGAAGGGGCCCAGGAGCAGATGGAAGTTGGAGAAAGACATTAGTCACACAACAACCCACGGGCTGCTGGGCGACTCCTCTGCCCCCCGGGCGTCCCTCCTGTCTGTCACCAGACCGGCCCAGGCCACTCCAGCAGGACAGCAGGCTTCATGGTGTCGGTGCCAGCCCTCAGGAGAACACACACAGGGCGCACAGCCACAGTCCTGCAGCTGCCCCGGACCGCCGGGTCCTCCCTCTGTCTCACATTTCTCCCCATTTTCACATCTTTCAAACAGAACTTTCTGGCTTCCAGCTGGGAACAGCTACATGCATGTGTGGATGCAAAGCCTCAAAACTTCAAAAGCACACCAGATAAGCTGAAAGTCAACTTAATGTTGCTTAACTGCATGTTAAAAGTTGTCTTTTTTTTTGGATCTGTTTTGTTTTTGTGTTGATGCAGTCAGTCCTTTCATACATAATTTCACATATAATTTCCTATTCCACTTAACATTTGTGTGTTGGCTGTTTATGAGATGTATTTACACGTTTTCTGTGCAAGAGGATATCCAGGCAACCTCAAGGTAAACATAATTCCATTTTACAATTTCGTTCCACATTTTAATGTCTTGGTCCTTGCAGCACAATCACTCAAAAGGACTTTACTGTTTGCTGCCTTTTCTGAATATTCTTATTTTCAATCAATGATCATGTTTCACTGTACCCCCACCCCCCACCGAGTGTGCAAATATGACTAAAGTATTCAGTATCTGGACGGACTCAGGGATGCTGCATTTATCTTGCTATGTTAACAGCCTCCCGAGCAGACATTCACAAGGTAAGATCATTCAAGTACAACTCATGTTATTCAAGCAGTCAGAGTGTACTTAAGTTTATGATTTCAGCCTGAGCTGATGTACGACTTGTCCTTGAATGCCACGCCAGGTTCTATAAGGAACAAAGGTAACAAAAAACCTTTGTTCTTGAGTCTCCTTTAAAACACATTTTCATAGTTCTGCAGTGAGCAAAACTTTAACAGCAGAGGACAAAGCAATAATATATAAGATGCTGAAAAAGAGAGATTCTGCAATATAATTCAGCAACATACACTGAGCAGATTTTTAGCTTTTTTAAATTTGCTGATTAAAGTTTTGGTGGAACGGCATGATGCTAATACATCACTATTCATAAAAATGTACAGCATGTGAAGGTTAAAAAAAAAAACCTTTGAGAATGAAAACTTAATCTTACAATACTGAGCTCGTCAACTGTCGGTGTTATAGCGTCAATAAAACGCACAAAAAAAGTCAGCAGGAAACAAAGCTGGTATGAAAACCACTTCACCAAATTTCAATGACATTCTGCAGAGGAAAAACAACATTCATCAACCGCTTTATCTCAAAACATCTGCACCCTGACGGAAGAGTAGGGAATGAAGGCTTTAATGGGACGTACTATGAAAAATAATGTCTAAGCTCCAACTAATTCATTTGGCTGTTTGAAATTACCACCGACTGACAACCGTAGTATAACACAAGCTGTCACTTTTTGGGAGTAAGCCTGGATCTGGACATTTGTCACTCAGTGAGCAGTTCAGATTTACACCCAGATCAGGGTATAAGTACCCAGCCGCCTCATCTCTATCTCCACTCAACTTCACATTATGCTGTTACAAAGCTGTAACACAGATTACAAAAGAGGCTCAACCCACGTAAGAGGAGCTGCAGGAATCACACCGTCTAGAGTTTGACTCCACCCCCTAAAACCGATCTAAATGAGTAGTAGTAGTCGTCTGTACTTAAATTTTTGAAGAATCAACTTTGAATGAAACTGTGACCCCAAAAATCAGAATAAAATCAAACTGTCATAAAATATAGATATAAATATTTAAGTTTAATCTTCATTAGTATCAACTTCTTTACGATTCACGGAACCTTTAAACTGGTTAAAAAGCTAAACTGAGGTGACTGAATTACAACAAACAGCTTGATGGCTCCTGGGGACAAATCTGTATATCATTACAGCAGAAGCGGTGGCATTTCTCTGCCTTTCAGTCTGCAAAGTGAGAAAGGATTACCATAATTTTTGACTGGACCCACAAGTCTATTTGGATTACAGAACTTTTACTTAAAATGGAAGTACTTTTACAATGGCATTTTAGTATTTTTTAAACAAATTAAAGATGTGAGACTTCCCTGCACTGTTCTCCGGAAACCATAACAACCTGCAGGTAAAATGTGCTTGAACATTAGAGGGGATTCTCAGTTATGGAGGTCATTCAAAGGCTTGCATCAAAGTAATTGAATTTCCTTTTCTTGGTTCTTCAAGTCCAGAGAGGTTTGTCAGTTCAAACTGACCGTTTTAGGAGTTTCGAGCTTATGAATTGTTAAAGTCATAAGCAAATCACTGACTGTCAATCACTCTTGTAGACTGTTAGTTTTCAGTCCACTGAAATGTCTTCAAGAACCAAGAAAAGAAAACCCGGTTGCCTTGATGAGTCAGTTACAATCACTTCTGATATATTCTTGACTTTTTTTATGTGATAACCACAACCCTCAACAAAATAAGAGCTAAAGCAGTACAGCTAAAGCGGAGAAGTGTCACCACACAGAGCGTGTGCAACTTGTTTGCAGCAGACTGGAAGCTTGGCTGAGCTTCACACACATTAGAGTCGACGCATTCCTGCTGAGGAGTCAGGAGGCAGAGAACACGAACAGGCTCTGATGGGGACACGCGTCCTTGACCGTTTCTGAATGTGGTTTGAGTGGCACATCTGCCGTGCATTTCTTCACACCTCGATCCGGTGGCATCCACTGCTGACCCTCTCACAGATGACAGCACTTTGTATGAAGTGTGAGGAGAGCGCGGTTGTAAACAGAGGTCAACAAGCAAGAAAAAATAAATATACCTTCTCTGAGCGCTACAAAAACATCAGTCACGTGAAAGCCTCCACCAGCTGTGGGCGAGAAAAGGTCTCATCTCAAACGCTGCAACCATCCACGAAGCACAATGCGGGTTTACTAAAATGTTTCAGTTCACAGCTGCTCGGAAAATACGGAAAAACAATCAACTAAAGGTCGTTTCTCTTCACGCCCCTCGTCTTCTTTTAAAAGAAGTGTGCCTCTTTAGAAATTAGTGTTACAGTTTTGCACCACCCTCTTCTGAGGTACAGCAAACGCAGCGTGATGTGAAGCTGGCGGATCATAGGTGGAGACGAAGACGGGGTTAACTGTGAATGGATAAATCTACTCTGATCTGGGTTTGTGTATCAGTATCCCGCCAGTCTGAGCAACTCACCAAATGTCATAAAGTAAGAGGAGTGTTTTAGGTCCGCCTTGGTATTCGCTTCAGATATTTAAATGAATACTCTAATAAACATTTTGTCAGTGTTGACAGTGTTTCTTATGATGTGAAGTAAGAAAAGTGTTTTGTTTTGTTTCATTGCTTTTATGGATCCATATGAACACAGAAGAAAGTGATTTTTATCTTCCTTCCTTTCAAATGTAGATGTGAGCCTGCTCTGTATTTTCTCACTTGTGATTGTTGTCTCGCTGCTAATGCACATCTCTTTATCCACAGTTGAGGTGGTCATGATTTCAATGAATCCATCACTGATCAACCGATCCTAAGCAAGGCCGGGGGAAAATAAAACCGCCATCCATCTTTAGTAACTTTGAATAGTTCTGACCTGCTTTCATGTTTTAACACATAAAGACAAATGTTCAATGGGCCAAATGGAAAAAAAAAAAGAATCACAAGGGAAAAAAAGCAAAGCTGCTTTTGTTCTTTCTCTGTGTTAATATACACTTGAGGAGGATGGAGAGAGACTTACTTTATGAGTGCCAAAGAGGCTGTGATTCTCAGCATGAGCTCGTCATTATTTTACCGTTTTTTTTCCTTCACAGGCATTGCCATTTATGCACACACACTGTAATTGGTCACAGATTGTACGCTGATACAGTGAAGCGCTCTTTTCCTCCTGGAAATGTGACAGTGAGAGGTTTAGGCAGCGCCTCTTCCTTCTGTTTTCCATCACTCTCAGTTTGCGCTGAGTCAGACCAAGCCATTATCCAATCTCCTTTTTGAGGATTTTTTTTTTTTTTTTGGTTGGGGGGCAGGGGGGTTGCTGCACATGCACATGCACAATGCCATTCACACAGACACACTCACACACAGTAGACAATATCTTCCACCAGTGGAAGGAGAGGCCTGGGGAGGTTACAGCAATACCAACACCATTTAATAAGTGTGAAGATGGGAGCACTGTGCTGAGACAGAAACCACGCACGCTGCGTGTGTTTGTGCGCACGCACAAGTCTAATCCAACACCCTGTGTATAACTGCACAAATGTGAAAAGAGTAGAGTGACCTCCATCTCCCCGTCTCTCCACCACCATTACATCGTCCAGAGCTAAAAAGGCTCCGCTCTGCTCTCCATCCTGCAAACACACACACACACACACTAAATGAATTAGCCCCTGAACTGTATTTTCCATCTGTGGTCCATTAAAACTTATTTTGTGTTGCCTTATGTACACAGATGCTGGTTAGGAAGCGGGGAGTGCGGCGACCGTGGATCCTGTGAACATGCTGATGCGAGGCGGATTGTTCAAGGATGCAACTGGCTTCACCCGAGCTGTCCGATTGTTCCAGCTCGTCTTTGTCTACATGCCACTGTTCGGCTTCATCACAGAACTGAGTGGAGTGGATCACGTCTGCACGGGCGCCTGTGATGTTTGAGATGTGCTTGTTGAACTAACAGGTTACTGTGGGATGATTCAATTAACTATAAAAAATTGCTTTATTCAGTTGTTGGGTATTAAAAAAACAAAGCTTTTTAAAGTGTGTACACCATTAACAGCATTTTTGTAATTTATCATTTTAGCAATCATTCACCACTTACAACGTCTTAGAACTTAGACTAATGTAAAAACTTAACTCAGAACAACATTTACCCCAAAGTCACTCTCACAAATTGTTCACTGTAACTAATATTGTAATAACATCCCTAAAGATTCGATTAACATATCTATATAAACCCACATACTATAAATTCAAACCATTTGTGCTGATTATAAATGCAAAGCCTTTAGGTTTTGATCCCCCTCACAGGCCTGTCATCCTGGGAATCTACAGCGTGAAGTCGGACGTCACCAAACATCCAGACTTCATGAAGTCAATCCTTCGCGTCCTCTCATCAGGCAGATTCCTTGTGACTACTTTTAAGAACTGGATTATTTGTTGTTCAAAAGCTACCATAGCATAGCATAAAAGGAGCTATTTGACTTCATGTGGATATTTCTCCAAACGGCATTGGAAGCAAATTCTGTGACAAGAGATTTGACATTTTTTTCTTGCCGCCAGCGTGACATTCCCTGGTAATTATCAGACCTTGAGATGCCACTTCTGTCCTTCTAAAAAATGTCTGCACACGTGTGGCTGCGTCACTTTCTGACACCGTTTCACATAACACCTGAGCTTTTCCGCCACTTTACATCATTATGTGGTCATCAACATTTGAAGTGGATCAAAAACACACTTGCAGGTTATGCCAGAATGTTCAACAATATTCAATCAAATGTTGTGATCCACTTCTAATGTTTACTATTAAATTTCCTCCCTTTAAAAGCAATTTTTAACTCTACATCATGACATAATTTAAAACAACTTGTGAAGTTGTTTTAAATTGCTTGAGGGTCTACGACCACATTGACACTGCAGGCTTCCACTTTTTTTTCCCCCCTACATGGCACCAAGTGAATACGACCAGTGGACATCTAAGCAGTGAAAAAGGCACACATTTTTGGATTTTTGTTAGTTACATTTCAGGCCTTATTCATATAATCAGATATGAATCTAATATGCTGCATCTCCCATCTCAGATCAGATTTTTCCCGTTAGTCCGAGTCAGATGTCTTTGAAAATGAGATGGTGTGTTTGCGTAAACACAGGTGAACAAGCTCTCCTTTTTCTTCTCTGCTTTGGAGCATATCTAATCCTTATGTTGACCTCCAAACTGCTTCAGAAAGCTTGATAATATGCTCTGTTGCATCTCAAACCAACTTCAGGAATAACAGACAGACTCAGGCTTTTGTTGTGGCAATTAACTTCTGCTGAACCAGCTGACAGCGTAGCAGAATAATTGTGCACTCTGGAGCTTTGAGGAGGCATGTCAACGCACCAATGGAAACGGGCCCATCTGCTAAACCAGGGGTCACCAATGCCGAGGACCGGTGTCCTGCAGGTTTTAGATGTTTCCCTGCTTCAACACACCTGGTTCTAATTAATGGTCATGAACAGCTTGTTGCCAAGGTCTGAACAACTCTGTCAATGACACAGTCATTTGTGTCATGGTGTGAAAAAGCAGGGAAACATCTAAAACCTGCAGGACAGTAGCTCTTGAGGACCAGGGTTGGTGGCCCCTGTGCTAAACGTTCTACTTCACCTGCGTTAGTTGAAAACGCCACAAGTTTTACTCCTCTTGGTGACCAACTTTGTCAAGATGAGTAAGCCAAGCTCATCTGCCTTACAAGGTTGTTTCCTGTGCAGTTAACCCGTGTAAATGGAGACATCAGATATGCTTTGTTCTTAAAAGGTGATGTAATCAAACAAAAAAAAAAAAAAGAAATGAACCAATCATTTTGGATAAATGCAATCAATCAGAAATGGCCATCAATACCTCTAGTGTAACCACAGCCCCAATCACCTTTGAAAACTTAGAAAATGGGATTACTTCAGGTGGTAGCATACATGCCATCTATTTCTGTCTTGAGTCACAAGTGTGGGTCAAAAGTGTAGAAAATTGAGCAAACTGGGAGTAACTGTAATCACCGTTTGAATGTTGGTCAAATGGGAACATTGTCCAGACTCCCAATACGTCGGGTACCCTGGCATGCACTACAGGGTGCAACGACCAACATTTTTCCTCACTTATACTCATTTTATTTAGCGACTTCAAACTTTGTCATGACAACTTCAAAAGAAAGATCAAAAAGGAAGACAAAGAATGTATTGATATTGATAAGCAGGTTTTGATAAAGTAGATGTTTTCATGATTACAAAAAGGATTTTGTGCATCATGAGCACTTAAGCGAAGTCCTCTAACAGACCACAGAACAATCAGCATCAACTGTTCAGAACCAAGCTGCACAAATCAAGTATAAATATCAGATTAAAACTGCTAGACAAGTATTTTTTCTTACTAATCTGGTGTGTGCTAGTGTGAGCTCTCGGTGTGGTGATGAAGGGTTTTTCATGTGGCACTAACATGCTTCTACTCAGATTTATGTTTGCATGACTGTACAAAGCTGTAGGGCCGATCTCTAAAGAGGTACACCCAGCAGAAGATGAGTGGGTGGAGTTGAGTGGCTGGCTCCACTCTTTAAAAAGCAGCTGATATGGAAACAGGTGGTCAAAAGGGGTTTAGTTTCTCTGTGGCATTTTACACAGAGATTTCATCACAAGACATTTCAAATATCAGTTATGACAACTGTGAAACAGATACATATGGACATATACACACAGCATGAAAGAAAAGTGAGTTACATAGTTCGAGCTTGGGAACATTTGCTTATAATAAGTTAATTGAATCAATGTCTCAAGTCCATCCAGGCTGTAAAAGTGCATTCAATTGATAAGAGGCCCATTTTATTAATTATGAACGATTTAACTTTCAACATGGAAGCACTGAAAAGGTTACTTCATCTTTAAAAGCTAAACAATCACACTGACTCAAATGGAAGATTGGGTTTCTTTTTTCAATTTCCTGCTGCCATCCAGAGCTGCTAATAGCATCTACACAACACAAGCATAAACCAAAGTCAGCTATGGGCCAAAGAAACCCTAACTAAAGTAGAAACTTTAGTATTTCTGTCAGATCAAGATTGATCCGATTGTGATTTGGGCAGATATATGTTTTCTTTTCACATTGACCAACACAAGGTGAGCATTTTCACCTGGACCATGAACGGCGAAATCGGTGAGTCTGCACCACAACTGGGGTTGTGAGCACAACAGTAGGGAAATCTGTTTTCCAGTGTAGAAATATCAAGAATGAAGCAGGCTGACGTGTTGCCCTGTTGCATGTTTGCCATGAAACGTCTTCTAACCGAGAGAGAACACAAGAAGAAGCAGTTAAAATCTAGACTACTCAGCGCTTCCTGCTGAGATCAGGAAGCGGTGAGGGTTGCTTCCCACCGAGGGTTAGTTGGTTTCATCCATCTACCTGATTGGAGGTGAAACCCTGAGAGGATGAGATTCTGCTCATGCTAATGCAAAATCCAGTGGAAACGTTGCTGCTGTTCGTAGAGGCTGGTTTGTCAAGAACTGGTTCAACAGTTTAAATAAAAAAATTTAAAAATACAAGCCCAAACTAGCTGACTACTGCCGTGATCTGAACAGAGCTTAGCGCCACCATCGTTCACACGCTTTGCTTTTTATCAACTCTATCGGGTAACAAAATGTCAAATTAAAGAGAACTAGTTACTCTCATCTTAAGCTTTTAATGGATTTTATTTTCAATATTTGAAAATAAGTCAAACATAAGCTTGAACATTGAAGGAAAAAAACTAAATAACAACTTCAACTATTTTTATCGATTTTATTTTCTGCACTCAGATTAGGACTTTTGTTGTATTGTTCAGTGTCAGCTTGCAAAAATCAGAGCAGAAACCAACTTAACCTGATCTGTGCCTTTAAAACTCTCGATGGGACAGATGCTGAAAGCCAAACACTTACAAAAAAAAAACAAAAAAAGTCTAAATATATACATGCATGATATGTACAAGATCTACATACAACAGTGAGCCTTCCTGCTGATCAGTAATTGAAAGAAAAATCTGGGGATGCGGCAACAGTTGTGTATTTGCTTTAAGAAAAAATATATTTAATAAAATACAAGGTTTTATTGACGTTGTTATGAAGCAGGAGTTTGTCACATTTACAATCAATGTTCTTTCTTAACCTTGCCCTGTTCTGCCTCTTCCATTATTGCCATTGTTCAGCTATCCCTGCGTGTTTTACTGTGTTCTTGAAGCAGATGATAATCCAAACGATCAGTAGGGATAGTTTGTAACAGCCATTATCATTTACCCAGCACGGCTGCTGAAGATCTTTTGTTTAAAATATTTTCAACACTGTAGTAAAGTTCTCATCACAGCTGAGCAGAGGGGGATGTGGAGCCAAACAAGGATAATCACCTGATCAGTTTCCATTTTTAAGATAACTAAACATCCAGCATGAGTGGATTTATGGAGACCAGGATTTATTTTGACTCCCTAAAAAAAAATCAGCACTACCGACCCACCTTTGCCCTCCGTCTCCTCCACTGAGGACAATTTTGTGGAGCTGGATTCATTGTAACTTTCATTCAATACTTTGAATAAAAGTCATCATTCACATGATTGACGAAATATGAATCATCGTGTTGTGAAGGATAAATATGTATTTTCAGTGGTGCCTGCTTCAGAGTAGATGTTGGGGGGTGCAGGGGGGTGAAAGACAAGACGCTGAGAGGAGAGACGGGGAGTCCGGGCAGACAGACAAGTCAGCACAGGATCTACCGGCCTCCTGCAGCCAGAAACCAGCAACACCCCCAATCCCACCCCACATGGGAGGTTGCCTATTGTTCCCCCCATTCCCTAAACAAAGCCTGCCCCCCCACTTCACCCTCCCTTTCTCTACCTACCCCCTTTGTGTGTGTCACCCCCCCCCCCCAACACACATACACACTCAGCATTGTTGCTTTAATAAACCAGCTCCCCTCCCTAAATTTCATTACACATGAGCGGGGACTCCCACCCAACACCCCTGTTTTACAGTTTTTAACCCCCCTGACTAATTCTGTCCTCATGCAACCTGCTGCACGTAAAATTTTAAAAGCTGCAAAAAGAAAAAAGAAAATTGGAAAAGAGGACTATAAGAAAGCTGCACGATTCAAAAGTAGAATTTTAAAAGAGGAATATTTCAATCATTTGTCTTTAATTAGCAGCAGAGGACTGGTCAATAGCCAGCAGCTTCCTTTTACCAGGATTTACTCCGTCACCTGTTGATTCAGCTGAACGCTACGCTGACTACGAGCACCATCCGCAGCCCGCAACAAATTCTGCTTAAAAAAACAAAAAAAATCCAATCAAAGCAGACAAAGCAGAGCGCCACAAGATTTCATTTCATGTTGGGAAGATTTTCCCTCCTAATCCCAATCTCGTGGAAATCTGTGTGCCGGATTTTGTCTTCCTGCCCAGAAAATGAGGCGACAGATGAAATGACAAGGAGGATGGCTGCTCCACCATATTGCAACAGCATTGTTGAAGCGACTGAACATACACACAAACACGAGCACGTACACAGCGGTTGTGACTAAAGCACACAGAGGCCATATGGTGCGTCCTCATCCACCAACGCCTGTTGCTGCTGCAACAATAGGCCTGCCAGGCCTGGACAGCAAGAGGCAAATACACGTACGCAAATGTGTACATACTCACATAAATACACACACACACACCAACTGGTCGTTAGTCAGTCAGGCTGTGTAGCTTAGGCCCAGAACAAACGCCTGGATTTGCATTTTGCACCTCCCTTAGTCTTCCTCTTTCCCCCTCTCTCTCCAACACACACACACACACACTTCTCTGCTCTCTACAGGTGCACGGAGCACTCAAAACAGATGTCAACGGACTGGAGAGGGAGAGGCGTGGGGGAGTGTGGGGGAGAAGGGAGGAAAGTGGAGGCTGTTTGCCCACAGCGGATGACTAAGCTTTGTACCCTTGCAGGCCAGGACACGGCAAAGACAATGAAACACACACACACTCACACTTCGGTCATTACACTTTCAGGAGAGCCTGGGTTTTTGCTTTAAAAGCGAGCAACGCGTCTGCGACAAGTTTAAAAGTTGATTAAAATTGTTTTCGTGCCAGCTGATACTGAGCATCACTCCATTGTCTTTATAAATATTGAACACTCACACCTGCTGCCCAGATTGAACCAAAACCTGCTTTTAAAAAAGTACACACTAGTTTTTGAGAAGAAATAGAGCAGAAGCAGCTTTAACTTTCCTGTTGTTTTATTTTAGACAGTCAAATACATCTCACGCACAACGACTCTTTTCAGTTTGTTTTTGTAAGCGTGGCAGGGCTTAGATCAGCACGTTGATCATCAGCAACTATTTTAGCCATTAGTTATTTATTTGAGTTAATTTTGGAAAAAAAAAACAATTTGGTTTCAGCTACTCAAATATAATGACACTGGAATAACTTTGAGATCCTGCATGAGCAAAATAAGATGCTGGGCAAAAAGCTTAACTGAGAAAATAGTCTTCTACATTTCATAAACAAAAGACAGAAAATTAAGAAATCCACTGTCATTGTTTGAGTGGGTCCACATCTGGTCACTAACAAATAAATAAAAATAAATAAATAAATAAAACTTAACTTATCCACAAATGACAATCTCATTTAGTCTCACAAACCTCATCAAAAAGAATCCACTGCTATTATTCTCTAAATGATAATCCCTTTATCCAACATACCTCCCAACATCTGACAAGCGGATTTACTGTTACAGAAGAAACACATCTACTGTGTTTCATCCTGCAGGCTGTAATTTTCTCCAATAATTACATTGTGGTTTGGCCTGCATTGCCACAGATCTCAAGCTGCAAAGGACAAGAGCAGTCCTTTAATCAATATTTAAAAGGAAGTACAAAACACACAAGTATGGGCTCAAATGGTGGTATTGTGAGCTGGTAGCAGTGGGGCAGGTTTAAAAAGCTGTAAGGGATCTTGGAAGGTCTCCACCAGCTACCACAGACACACCAGGCTTAAATCACTGTGAAGATTCATTTAAACAACTAATATTATGGGAATATGTTACAATAAAAATAAACCGTACAGGGAGAGATGTGTGAACATGTCAGACAGAGCAACTCTAATGAAGCTGATAAAAAAAAAAACAAGTTTTATCCTCTAAATGTTAGACTTCTCTTTCCCGTAAAGATGTGTGGAAGAAGTAAAAAAAAAAAGCCCACCAACAGCTTGCTCTCACTGAACATATGATGTCCTCCGTGCAGTGGGTAAACACGGGCTGTTATCAGCCTCTGGCCTGTTTCCCTGACTGGGGCCTGCCTGTGGAAGAAAAAAAAAAAAAAAAAAAAGAGAAAACCCCGCCGATGCAACAAGTCCCCCATTCACTCCCAGCTTTGTTAAGCTGCCTCCCGGCGCCGCGCAGACACTGTTTTCATGCGTTTCGCTCCACACGTCGCTCAGCTCACCAGCCCGACCCCGGCAGGCCAAAATCTCACGTGTTTGACGGGATATATGACGAGGGAACGAAGTCGTCGCGCAGCAGGATTTGCTGATTGGTGTCGACAGTGAGAGAATAAAACTGTAGTGAAAGCGACATCCCTGGCTGCGAGGCTCGGCGCAGCGCAGCGGAGGACCGACCAGCTTGTTAGACTTGTTTAACACCGACGTGAGCCGGATTTGTGTCGATTCAGCTCGCAGTGTTGCCACAACTGTTTTAATTTCAGCTCCGCTGATCACTTCAGGGTTTTAGAAACAAGCGAAACGTCCGGGGGATTTCAGACGCGCAGGCAGGAGGAGGGAGGGGTGGGGGACTCCTCCTCGGGAACTTACCTCGATTCAACGCCTCTTAATGGATAATTTCCCACGCTTTTCCACGAGATCGGAGTCCCTACAGCACCGGGAAGCCCTCCGCCAACTCCAGAATCTCCTCTCGGTTTCGCCGTGATGACGGATCGGGCGCGCTGAGTGCGTAAAATGCGCAGCGTCTCTCCAAGGATGCGAAATATGCGCGGAATGGGAGCAGGAATGAAATGCACGCAGTGGACTGAGTTGAACGGGGCGGGGTGAGAGGGACTGGCGTCACCCTGGATGAAACGGAGCGAGTGAGCGATGGGAGGATGGGTGGAAAAAAAAAGGAAAGGAAAGAGAAGAGAAGGAAGGCGAGGGGGAAGGGACCGGACTGTAAAGGCTGCGTTCAACAACAAAAGAAAAGAGTGGGGCGACTAAACTCTGTTCAGGGGAGGAGGAGGGTCGAGATAAAACACGGGCTGTTGTTCTTGGTTGACAACAAATCAGATAAGCTCAAACGAAAAAAAGGCACTCTTGACAGCTGCTCTTTACGAGTTAATTCTCAAACTTTTAGCGAGATTCTACACCTATAAGAAACCAAATTCACTCTGTTTAAAATACTACACATAAAAGTTTTGATTTTCGTATAGAAAAATGTTTTCTATATTATTAACCACATGATACTGTACCAAATAAAGCGTTAAAAGTATATAAACTTTAAAATATACTACATTCAGTCCACTCATGAGTTTCACCGTTGCTTCTGCTTTAGCTAGGGGGCATGTTGCACCAATTGCAATAATTATATATATATATATATATATATATATATATATATATATATATATATATATATATATATATATATATTCCTACCACTTTTAGAGTGACACAGGAGGTTTCGATGTGTTAAAATATTTTCAGTTTCATTGGAAGGTATACAAAGTCAGTTAAATAAACAAAGTAAACAGGAGTTTGTGTGACTTAATGTGAATATTAAAAATATGTTATAAATGTTAAACAGTAAAATTAGCTGAGTCTTTTTGTTTGTTTTGTTTTTGTTTTTGTTTCTTGATGCCTGCTTGGTATCGATTAAAACTCCAGGTTGAAGCCAATTCCGAAACTAAGATGAGGGTTCAGTTCCTCGGCTGACCACTAGGGGCTGACTCAGCCAATCTTCATTCCCCTCCAAGTTACAATGTTCAACTTTGCAAAAAGAAATGAACGTTTGAACAGCCTGTTTTTCTTTTTTTAAAAAAAACAGTTGTTTTGTTCTTACAGATCACTGAGACTGGCTGTGGGTAGAATCCAAGGACAAGGGCCGGTTGTGATAGATCCTCCTCATCTAGTCCTTGTTTCAGGTCTGGTAGTACTCATTTCAAGTATTGAAGGATGTTTTAACAGATTTGATCAGACTGAATGTAAAGTAATATTAGTAAGGATCACAGGAAAGCTAGAATAGCTAATTTCCCTGACAGAGGGTGGGCTTGTTCCAGCCAGGTTCCCAGGCACGCTCATTCCACACATTTGTAATATGCCTGCAGAGTACGGAGGGCAAGCGACTTCAAAAACACTCTTCAGAAAGCCTACGAGTTTGTCCAGTTCTTCTTATGAAGTTTGTGGATGATGCAAGTAGCAGCTATGTTGGATTTTGAGGTCCAGGTAGGAGAGGGCTCTCCAACTTCCAGAGTTGGAATTCTGACTTGAGATGATGTTCCAGCTGAAACTTTTGACTTGGAACTAAGAAATTACAATTTCTACCTTGGCATTTGAAAACAGATTTACAGAGACAACTCACATGCAACAGTGTTCATCTGTTTTGTTTCTTTTTTAAGTTAACAGCCATTTATTTAAGTGTTTGTTTATTTTGATATAATGCACTTTTTGTTCAGTGGGTGGCAGTTGTGGGAGTGTTACAGTGTTTTTTTTTTCGCCTTTTTTTTCTTTTGCAACAGCTGAGATGTCAGCAGAATGCAAGTGATATAAAATATGTTTTCCCTGCAGGTAACTCACTTCATAAATAAGTATAAGAGTAATAAATAAAGATCCACTGTAATGTTTAGACATTGTTTATGCACAAACAACTGACACCTGGTGTGTCTCAGTTATTTTTCATGGACATGTAACACTAACTTACTGGAAACAGTTTTGTTTTATCAACCTGTTCTCATAAAAATCAGCATCTGTCACTGAAAAGGCCAAAAATGTCTTGTAGTAACTAGATTTTAGTCTGCCTTGGTGCTTACCATTGTAACGTTTTCTTTCTTTTTTTAACTTTTAACACATTTGTTTTAATCTGTTTATGTTCATATTTACTTGCTGATTTCTCTGGTAAGCGCTATTAATCTTTAAACATGTTTTTCACTTGTTTTGCTATGTTGTTAAAGGTTAGTTAACCAACAGATAACACACAGTGGATTTATGGACAATATTCACTCCCAGCCCATGCAAATAGATCTGAAACAGCTGATTTAATACAAATATGACTTTGAATTGGCTTGATATTATTGTAAGCTAGACTGCTTCCCCCTGTCCCACAGACCACTCTAAACGAAGACCCCCCTGGTCTGTTGGAGCCCTCTCTTAGGAGCCGCTGCCCTTCACCAGAAGAAAAAAATCTTTGTCTCTCTTTCAGATGTTTGAATGCAGCCGTGAGCCGGCTCTGCTTCATAAATAAGTTGTTGTTTACTACTGAGCTCTGCCCGTCTCAGGTTTCATCCCCTCAGGGCCTGCTGGACTGTCATCTCCCCGGAGGGAGGGGCTGTGACATAAAACAAACACAGATATGCGAGAGTCACAGCCGGCACACCTACTGCAACCCGACACCGTGGTCGGGCCAGGCCGGCCAGCAGAATTGCATTCCACATGGCAGCGTGTTTGTGTTTGTGTGCGTAAGAAAAATTTTACCCAGACGCGTGCAAACATATGCACTCACACACACAAACCCACACACACACACAGCTGATCCACATGAGGACGGAATGCGTCTAGTGTGGCATTGTGTTTGTGGAGGCATGCACGTCTCATTCCCGGGCTCAGAGCAGAGCAAACACAGAGCCCGCTGGTGAAACGCTCTGCTCGCTGACCTTCAGGTCCACAGTCTGACCTCTCATCTGACCTCACCTGGTTTCCTGATGTTTTATTAACACTGCATGTTCCAGGGTCCTCACATGCTCCATGTGTTTTATGCCTGCACACAGGCTCCAAAATCCATTTTACGATTTTAAAATTGCATCAAACCAACAGTGGCCTGCTGAGATTTAAACGTGTGTGTTGTCATGTGAGCAGTACAAGTACTACAATTACATTTTTTAACATTTTGCTGAGCGAAACTCTGTGCTACACAATTTGAAGTAAAACCTTTCAATCGGTGCATCCATCTCAGTCTGTCCATAATTTTACATTCTACTTTTCTCTCTGCTTGAAATAACAGGGTGAAAATAAAGATTGACTACAATGTTTTGGTGTTGATCGATGCAAAATATCTGCAAGAGCTGCCTCGTGGTCAGCAAACGGCGATCTTAACAAACAGGGCTTGGAGTCACCCCACCACTCTGACCAGATTTATCTGAGCTCAGTTTGGGAGAACGTTTTCAAATGATCAATCTTTTTAGTCCCACCATGCCAGTTTTTGAGTGCAACCTCCAATAACACAACAAACTACGCTACAATAGGATATATGAAGAAAAATAAATAAAATTTTCTTTGTTTGAGGGTGTATATTTGAGCAAGTCAAGCGACTACCAAATTCAAAACTCTGACATGTCTGTCTGAAAAATATCTGTTAGATTTGCAGGATACTGTGACACGTCAGACCCAAATCAGATTAGATTTTTTCCTTTCCGTTACAACAATTTTACCAGGTGCTTTCATGTTAGAGAGTGTTGCTGTCTATAACAATAGTAACCTATAACTTGATCTTTGTTTAGCCATCAAACGGCAGCCAGTTGAGGTTTTAAGTATAAATTTGTTCTGTTCTTGTTGTGGAAACCTGCAATTAAACACCAGGCACTGAATATGAGTATGATTTAAAGGCAGTCTGTATAGATTTTGAAAATAAGTTGCCATTTAGCCTTTTCTCTAAGTTTTTCTTTTGGTCTTGTACGTCCAGATAGACAATAAAAACATCTGCAATGATCACAGTGTAATATTACTATATCGGTTCAGCAAGAGCAGCAGACCCACCGGTTCCAGGAAAACTAAGAAACAGTGGATTTTATATTAAATTTTGTTGTGTTGTGAAAATAAAATAAAATAAAAAAACTAATGGCTGCTGGAGTGTTCAGAAAGAAGGTGAAATAAAGCCAAACAAAATGAGAGAATTTTTAAAAAAAGCACTATAAGGAAATGGGTTTAATGTCACAGATGGACTCTGAAGGTCTGGGCTTTAAATACGCAGGAAGGAGCTGACACGGGTTATTACACAGGAAAAGACAATCAGGCAATCACAGAGGCAGGAAATAAAAAAACAACAGGACAAGGTGGCCGAGGAAAAAAGCTCTTCAGAATAAAACAGGAAGTAACTAAAGACACAGAAGGCACCCAAAACAAAGGAAGACAAGAGACAAAACATAGAGGAAAGGGGTGTGGGAAGGAAGCAAAACCGTCTTCACATCCAGTATAGATGTTTATCCAGACAACAGTTTCATACATGAAATTTGAGACCATGACATGAGGAAAGAACAATAAATATAAGCTCATAAAATGTTTAGAACATAATGTTAGAATTAGGATCCTTTCTTTTTTCTTTTGATAATGAGCAATTTTTGAACTAGCTCTGCAAAGTTACTAATATTAGCCCAGTAAGCAGTACATACTGTGTGCTACATTGTAAGTGCAGCTCATAGAACACAGTTTGGAAGTGGCTGTGATCTGTATCCTGGGTGATACAGATTTGGTGTGTGGTGTTGTGAGAGAGATTTAATCAGAGACTGGAACCATAAAGTAGTGCATGAGACAAATATAGCACCTTGCAGAAGAAAACCCCAACTTTCTCGATACACTTGTTGAAGTCGGAGTAGAAATGTTTATCACCAGCACCAGAGTAGTTATCCTTGCACATGGATGTCGTGTTGAGGATATACTGCTCCTGTTCATATCGCCTACATTAAAATAAGACTTTTGTGTGGGGAAAAAGTGTAAACATTTATGTATTAAGTAATCAAACCCCTGGACGTCAGCTCTTGGTTCTGGTGGTAGGGAGACATGACGTCAGTTGCTGAGGCTGAAAAACGAAACTCCACCAGCCGCCCTGCTCTCCGCTGCCACCACTGTGTTTACTGTGCATTTAATCAGTTCCTGCCATTCAACATGAAAGTGGGTTTTGTTTCAGGGTTAATCTTTTCCTTTGGATTTCCGTGTTTGGTGTCTTGGCTTAATTCCCTGTTTGTGCAGTTTGATTTTGAGCTTCATACCTGAGTTCTGTTAATGTCGGACAAGTTAGTGTGTGTATCAAGTTAGTTATTACTCTCTCAAGCTTACGCACTCTGTGGTTTTCTTTACTCTTCCCCTGATCATCAATGTTGTTTAATCTTTTCTCCCGTGAGAATTGATTTTCTTTTTCAAATTAATTTCTACATTTGTTTAGACCGTGTTTTTGGATTTCCTGCCATGTAGAAGTATAGATAAATTGTTTTCATAAATACTTTTTTACATTTATACCTCCCTCTCTTCTGCCTCAATTCTTCTGCTTTTGGATCAACCAAGAAAGGCGGTATCCAGAACACAGACCAGATAAAGGAAAACTACAGTAAACCTTAAACTGCATGACTGGTTCTACATGGTGGTGGTAACAAAGATTAAAGGGTGGTGTTTGCTGGTGAGCGAGCTGGACCACGTGGATCAAAACTGTTCCGGCAACATCCCATAAATGCTAAACTGGATTGGGACCTGGGGAGTTTTTGTGGCATCCTCGGGGTGCATTGTCCTCCCATCAGGGAGTGTCGTTGCCATGGAAGCAAGTGCTGGGTCTGCAACAATGTTTAGGTGGGTGGTGCATGTGATAGTAACATGTGCATGGATGCCAGAATCCAAGGTTTCCCAGCAGAACTTTGCATTGTCACAAAAATGATCAATCACTTCACCTGTCAGTGGTTTTAATGCCGGGGCGGATCACTGAGGACATCTTGGACACAGTTAGCAAAAATATTTGCCACAATACAGCAATTCTTCAGGAAACTGTGGGGCATTAATATTACAAAAATCCTTACTCAAACTTTATGGACCAAAGCTGCTAAATCTGAAATCCTGTGACGACTCTTGAATCGACTGTTTTTATACCAATTTATCCACATTTTTCAGCAAACAGAGCAAACGCAGCATCTGAGCCTTGTTCTGGAGAGTGCACCAGCCTATCAAACATGGCCAAGGATAAGGATTTTCAGCAGATAGTCATTGAAAAGAATAATTTTTGTGTTGTCTGTCCTTATATTGACAAATTCTTGAAATCATCTCCAGTATTAGTATCACTATCAAGGCGTGGCCAACTCATTTCTAAAAATCTTTTAGACTTCGAAATGAGCAAAAATAAATAAATTTAAAAATTGAAGAACAAAAAAAAGTCAGTAACTGTATAAATACCCCTGAAAAATGTCATTTTGAAGGCACTTTGTATTTTTCTGAGTTAATCCTGCAGTTATAAAAGACTAAATGACCTTTACCAGGAGTACTGATACAACTTCATCTACAACAGACCCCGACTGTTGGACGTTTGGCTAATAACAGTTCACATGACTATTTTCATCTTTGGTTTGGAGCACACTGTATGTTTCTTTGCCCATTAAAAAACACAAAACAAAAACAAAACAAACAAACAAAACAGATAACCCACATGGTCCTTCTGTGTCCAAAGGTCTTGATATTGCCTTTGAACAATGTTAACAAGAAATCAAAATGATGCTTCTTGATATAGTTTGAGGGACAAGACCTGAAAGGTGTCCAGCTGATTCTTACACCTTTTACACATTGTAATTTCTCCAGAATCATTACAGGATGTAGAGAACTGCTCCGGTATGAACTATCGATCTGTACTCCCACTTCTCTCCCTTTGACAGTTGGGATAAGCTCCAAATGACCCCCGTGTCAGAAAGAAAGAAAGAAAGAAACAAATAAACACACAAACAAACAAAGAGGAAAAGTATGTATTTTCATTCAAATATCAGTTTCAATTTCATTTGAAGAAATGTTTGCTTACTTTTAGGTTGTGTCATAGGTTTTCTGATGTGGTTTCCCTTTTATCAGAAAAAAACAGCTGAAGTAAGTTTGGACTTCCTTCCCAGTTGTGTGCATTTCGTTTTAGAGCTCCAAATCAACAATCCCATGACATCCAAACAGAGAAGCTGCTCAATGCATAGCAGAAGAGGAGTAATTCACATTTTTTGTCGCTATCTTTGCTGAGATTAATTATGCATTAAATATGGATAAAGGCCAGTCTGCCGTGTGAAGCTGAGAGTTCGAGTTTCCTGAACTTGAAAGTCAGATCTAATATATCAAGTTACAATCTGGATGGAGCAGTTAAAAAAAATTCCCCACAGCAGTAAGAGGGATGCAGTCCATGCTGCAGGTTCTCAGTCTTTGAGGAGTGTCTTCATTAAATATTCCAAGACGATCCCTTTATGTACAAAGGGTTCAAGATCTGATGGCTCCAGCCTGTTCAGTTCATATGTAGAAAAAAGTGGCACATCATCAAAGCCGTTGCTGGACCTTCATATTTCATTAAAACATCTTACTGATGTGTTTTCCTCAGTGTATGTGGAAAAGACATGAAACAGTTTCCTGTTGGAGCAGAAGAATCAAGAGAATCTTAACTATTTAATAATGAGGATGAAGACAGTCACTTTTAAATTATTTTAATTAATTAAGGGGCCAGGGCTGTTAATAATCCTTTTCTTGTATTTTTGCAGATCTGGATTTGGATTGTGAATGTACATGAATGTCAATGATGAACAGGAAGCTGAGTTTAGAGAGCTCCTACTTTGTGTCATGTCATGGGAACAATTATCTTATCTGGAGAGTAGAGAAATGACTGTAGATTTTAGGAGGACCTGTAATAAGCCAAATATGTGTTCAGTCCTGAAGAAAGAGGTTGCAGAGGAGTGGAGACTCCCGGGTGTCCCCCTGGATGACAGACTGGACTAGAGATGCTGCACAAAAGAGGACAGAGCAGAATGTACTTCCTGAGGAAACTTGGATCCATGACCTATCTTCAGCGAGATGCTACGTATCTTCTTCAAGTTTGGATGGACAGTGCAGTGTTTTCAGCTGTGACCTGCTGAGACAGGAGCTTCAGAGGCTCAAAGACACTACGCAAACTGATGAAGAAGACCAGCTGTGACCTGGGCTGATGACTGCTGTGAAGATCATGTAGATGATTGATTAGAAAAGAATGCTGCATGAGACTTTCACCGTGCACACCATCTACACAGCTTATGATTCTTATCATTTTGGCCACAACCCCAACAGCCTTATTTCTCCTTGGGATTAATGCATTATTATTCAATTACATTCAACCTAATATAATGTTATGTAATGTAAAATATTTATAATTAATGTAATTCACTCCTAAATTCCACCAATGGGTGACCACTAATTGCTGTGTAAAGCCAACAGGCTTTACACAGAGTGACCCTGTGCTCACTTACTTCAAAAGCTGTATTTCCAATAAATGAAATTTGTTGAAATAAAAGGAGATCTGTCCCTTCTTTCTTCCGCTGTTTATGGCCTTCATGGATGACATACAAAGAAGATCATTTTAGGAACATCAGGGCACCATTAAGGCAATGCAATTTAAAATGGAAAAGAGTTGAACTTAAACTCTGACACATTTCTGTTCCTGCAAAGTGTAACACTGAACAGATAATTCACCAGAAATAAAAGAGAGAGCAAAAAATTAATTAAGCTTTCACCTGATTAAACTCATTGTACTGGCGCATGAAAATCCTGATGCTCGGCAGCATTCAGCTCTGGCTTTAGAGCGATGTGCTACCTCTTTGCAGTGCAGCCTTGAGATCTGACTAAAAGTCACCAGCATCCTTCCACATGCTCATCATCATAGTCTGGAGAGTTTGTGTCATTTTCTATTCAGCTTTCTGTAATGTGTATGTATGAACGTGTATGTGTGTATATTCTGCTTAAAGTGGACTTTCTTTTTTTTCCTCAAAGGTGAACACATTCTCACCTCTGGAAATTCAAGCAATTCTGTTTAGCTTTTTTTTCTGGTTACCTTATGTATTGTATTCATTGCCTTTTATGTCTGTTATTTCAAAGCTGCCTAATTGTCCAATGTAGTAAAGCACTTCAAGTCTGTCTTTCACTGGTTTTTACATTTCCCAGCAGTTTTACGCTGTACTTTTATGACCCTACCTACAGTTTTTAATCTTTATTTCCTATATCATACTGAATACATTTGCAAAGATCTACTTTGTTTCCTAATTGCAAGAATTTTTTGTTTCTGAGGGGATTGAATTGGAGGAAATATTTTTCAAATGGTAGTATCAGGGAGTCATTTCAGTCATGGTGAGCTCCTGCTGTTCACTTTGTTCAGTTTGTATAACAAGAATACATCAGACGTCCCTGATTTCTTTTCCATTCAACTTTGGAATAAATAAATGTATATATACTTTTTAAAATGTATATTAGATGTTGTATTATGTTCATGTGAAGTTATGGTGAAAGTTTACATGCAAAAAAAAACAAAAAAAAACATAGGGTCAGTCTTCTAGCCTGCCTGTTGTGCTGCTGTGCTTTTAGGCCTTTTTCAGAGTTTTTTCTTTCCACTTGGAAGGAAAAGGTGATCTGAAGGAATTTAGTTGTGATATTTTGGGATAAATACATATTTACTGATAATGTGTGAGTTATGGTGTCAAATGTCACTCATACACACATACTTTTTATTGGTCATTGGGGTCTTTTGCACAGCGCATTTTATTACCTGGTCAGCAAGTTGAACGGTCTCATGAATCCAGGTGTAAGTGGCTATGAAATGATTTGTTGAGGGGAGTCACGGCTGAACTGCAGAGCATGATTTATGCTTCTGAGTTGCCACTAGACAGAATTGTAGGTACTGTGTTTAACCCTAAATGCTAGAGTCACTGGAAAGTATAACTAGACTGTTTTACTTTTGAGATTTTCTTTTCTTTTCTTTTTTGATTTGAACTGCAGATACAATACGGATACATCTGCATTTTTGCGTTTTGTTCTTTAGGTAAACTTTCAAACCAGCAGGCGGTTTCATTCACACCTTGAGTCATGTGATCACCAAATTCAAATAACAGCCAGGTAAACAAGGTGCAGTTGACTCTAACAACCCACAGGAGGGACAAGTGGGTCAGTGACTCACATGTGACTTGAAAAACTCCCAACCAAAGACTGTTTCAACAGCCTGAAAACCCCCTCCTGTCAGTTAGAAGTTAAAAGTGTAGAAAAAGCTGTTTCTGTAATCTGTAATGACTTCTATGTTTTTGACTAAAGTGTCAATTGTGTTTTCTTGTAAATAGACACCAGATACACATTATAAACATGCAGTGTGGACAAGATCACATAGTATATTATATATATTTCTGCTAAATGACTGCATTCACACTCGCAGTCATTCAACTGAGTTCACAGCCGTTTTCTGAGATGAATTCATCTTCTGGGGGTGTCCGTGGCCACCTGCTCAGGTCTTTAGCACGATAAAATCAGTGCAAACCCTGAAAAATTAAAATTAATTAAACAATTTTTCAAAAAGTGAAATGAAGTGCACCACAGGGCCCCAGGTACCCCAACCCTCAGGTCCTTTTGCGTGTTTGAATGTTAGGTTGTAGATGGACCTAGAAAAATGGAGAACACTGGACTTCTTTTGAACATTTGACATTTATTTTGACACAGAAAAACCCGTACAGATATGAAAGATACAGTTACCGCACTGCTGTTAAAGGACTCAATTTCCCCGAGCAGCATTGATCAGGTGGCTCAGTAAGTGAGAGGAAGAATGAACTCGTCAAAGGAGGCTCCAAGCACCTTTAGTCTCCTGGTGCCTCCAGCGTAAGGAGTGCTGATTTAATCAGTTTTCCCTTTTGTGTCATTTTGCGAATGAAAAGTGGGCAGGAATGACATTTGAATCGGGAGCAAGACTGCACTAAACCACCCCAAAGGCTGCAACTGTGAGAGAAATGTGTTCGTTCACAAGAAGTTATTTATGGCACATGTGTCTAATCTTTCACAGACTCTAGTTTCAGTGAGATGTGCAGCTTTTCTTAATAACTGACAGGTTTGATTATTGTGTGATGAACTGGGTTTGAGTGGATCTTTGGTGACAGAAGAACCAGATTTAGCCACATGAATTGGACCCAGCCAAGACTGGCAGCCAAGAGTTGATTCAATCAAGCTGAAAATTTTGGATGAAGGTAAAATGTTTTGAAGGGGAAAAAAAACTGTTGTGGATAGAAATTATTTTGGTAGATGAAGTGACTAACAAAAAGAAAAAAAAATCAGATATAACACTAGGTTTGAAATATGTATCATTGTCAAATAGGTCACTGGAAGTTAGAAATGTAGTTTCTAGTTGTTATATAATACATTGTTATTATTAATTGTTTCAAATGGGTTTAAGAGGTTACATGATTTTTATTTATTTATTTTTTTTACAACACATAGGGGTTTATCACCTCAAGGCACTTTCAGACTTTTTTGTGCGTGGTTGGTTCCTCACGTGTGTTTTGTTGCCAAAACATGGTTTGAGAGAGTAGTCGGGAGAGGGAGTCATGGTCTGATCATGTGATGTGTGACTCTCTGTCAGCGATCAGTCACATAATGTGAACAGAAAAATTACCTCCAGATTCCAGATTACAAAACAGCAAATTGTGTAAACTGAACAGCCAGCAATCTCCTCACAGAAAGCAGCGTAGCCTGAAAGCGCCCTAACTCTAAACCTCAGGTAAGCAGAGAGATCATGTCACTCTGGGTTAAATAAAAAACAAAATAGCATTATAATAATTAGGTTGGGATAGCTTCCGTTTTTCAGTTGTTAGTTTTGCCAGTCCAGAGTCCAATTTACCAAGTACTCCCTATACCAGACCTTTCAGCACCATTTGATAATCTCAAATGTATTTAGATTTTGATGTTATCTGCAGTGTTTGCAATACTTATTTCATGGTTGGACAACTCTGTTTTACTGGGAAAAGAAGACTGTTTCTTCTTCCTCTGGCAACACGATTCCAAAGTGGTGCAATTTTCTCTGCAAATGACAGAGGGGCTGAGATGCTGAGACCCGCTCAGAAATGGCCATAAACCAGAATATTGGTCAAAGTAATGTTGCACAAGCAACCCAAAAAACAGGTTTTTGTAAGCCACAGGTAAATTCAGGCCTCAACTCAATTCCAAGCTATTGGTGTGTGTGTACTTGCTGCTTTACAGAAAAACATCATTTTTTATGTGTATGATTAGATTTTTGACAATATATCACTCAATATGACATTTTAACTTTACGTCATTGCTTATATCATTCTTTTGATGTTTAAAACCAAGCTCTTGCCAGTCTTTATTGTGGTATCCAAGAGCTCTCTCAGTGAGAGTACTTTACACTAACAGTCAGAAGAGGATGTATACACATACACATACACAAACACATATTGGGATACACAGTCCAGCGTTTCATAATACCTCCTCTTCATCATGTCTGGTCCTGTTCCTGCCTCTGTCTCTTCTCAAAATGACAATGTGACTTTGTCATACACCTGCAGAAATGAAATTTATCCTGAAGGCTGAATGTGAGCTTTGAAGAAGCCACTGTAAAGGAAGACAAGCCAGCACATAAACACACTGCACAACATCAATATGACTAATGAAGCTATCCTGCTCAGCTTTGTAGCATTATCTAACTGGAGTGGCAGCAAAACATCATGGGGCATTATGGCCGGACCTTTCATCTTGTGCCACATAATATAATAACATGTTATTTCATTGATCCTTAAAAAGAGAAAAGGCTTTTTCAATATGGTTAAGAAGGAGAACAGAAGTCATCTGCTGCAGAGGATTGTGGGATCAGTTTAGCAGTGGTGTAGCACTTGATTTTCTACATTCTCATATTTTAGCTCCTGCTGAAAGCTGTAGATTTAAGAGGCGCTAAAGCACTTTCCTAATTCAGATGAGGTTATTTTGTTGTAGACTATTAAAGTCTAAAAAAAAAAGAGACAAAGAAAGAAAGTTTATAAACGACTGCACAATCAGCCTATTAGGTTATAATAGGTGAGGGTGTCAGGGTTAGGTATGAAAGAAACATCCACCCAAGGATTGACATTTTTCACCAGTTCCATTAAAAGATCATTAGTTCAGGAAATAACTTCTCAATGTAAAATTACAAAGATCTTGGGTCTTTTAAAATGTGGAGTGCATTATGTGAATTGATTCAGGGAGTCTGGGATAGTCTCAGTGTATAAATGATGATGCCAGAGACTACTGCTGGACAAATAGGACCTTCAGTTCATCAGGCAAGAAACCAGCACATGTTTACATATTGTCTCTGATACGGCCTAAGAGCTCTGGGGTACTTTGGAAAACAACATTGCTACTCCAGACAGTCCTGAAATGGTGGTATAGGACAGAAGTTCATCTCAGTTGGACACAAAGATAGCGGGCACATGTTCTGGGATCAGATGATGCCACCATTCAGCCTGGTTTTTGGTAAAAACAGTTGTTGGGTGATATGTGTCAAAGATGACAAAGACCATCCAAGCATCAGTATGGGGACGCTTCGCAGTATATGTACTTGTCTGCACTTGTGAAACAGCAGCAGTTACAGTCACAGGATTGTTCCATCTCAAATCACACATCTGGTCAAGGAGTGCCAAAATACCCAGATGTGTTCTTCAGCGCTCTGGATGGAGAACACATCAACTTTTTGTGTAGATGTGAGACGGTAAAGGATCACGAAATCCACTTTGCACCAATGAGCAGATGTGATGACAGAGGAGAATGGAGTAAAGGAGAAGGTTATAACTTTTTTGTTGTGTAACAAAATGCTTTTTTAAAAGTATTTAGGATAAAGTCTATCTGAAAATTTACTGCAGCGTTCTTTCCTTTTCCCTCCAGTGATTTATAAGATGGTTGAAATACAAAAGTAACAAACTGATTTAAAACCATATCATCAGCAGTGATGGTTAAAAAACACTTTTGTCATTGGAGACTATGGTCTACTCTAAGTTGTATTAGTGTTCATAGTGTTTCTTTATGTTCAATTAATCTGTAGATGGTTTTGAATATATATCAGTCTGCTAGCTGAGCTGTGATACAAAAACAGAAAGACTGACGTGCATCCAGCTGACCAAGTACACAAGTCTATATAACATATATATTGCAGTTATTATAATTTTGGAGACAAGAATAATAATAATAATTTTGGAGACAAGTGCAATGTGATGCCTTCTTTCCCCCATTATTTCATTATTTCAGCAAGACAATGTCAGACATCATTGTCCGCTGCTTACAACAATGTGGCTTCATAAAAACGAGTGTGTGATTGGCAGGTCTGCCTACACTTCAGATCTGTCTCATACTGAAAATGGATGGAGCATCATGAAGTTAAATATTAGTGCATTAGCGATGAACGAAATCTAGTATTCAGCAATAATGGCGCAGATGTCTTTCAAAACTGGATCAGTTCCAAAATGATATTAAAGTTTAAGTAAAATTGAGCTGGTAAGCATGTCTCTGTCACAACTTTTGTTTCATTGTTGGGATTAAATTCTAAATTTGTTTATTTTTTTCTAAATACAGTGGATTTTATTAGCGAATGCACTGGAAATTATTTCAGTTAGCAAATTGCAAATGTAATTTTTTGCTGCATTTAAAAAATGTCAACTTTTCTAGTAGGGGAGATAGGTCTAAATTTGTTTACAGGTCTAAATTACTGAAAAACACAAAAATCTCCAGAGTAAAATAAATACTGAAAAAGAGTTTAATGATGGTAGCAAAATCAATATGGGTAAATTGAAGCGTTTGCAAACAAGAGGCTCAGATTGTTACACTTAGTGCCTGACAAAATGACAGGGATTTCTACTTCAGGCTTGTTTTTAAATGTCACTGGAGGTGTCATTAAATTTCTAGATTTGAATTAAAAAATCAGACAGAATGAATAAAAATAAATCTAAAAAGGCAACAAAGCAAAGCCTCCTGCTAAGATAATTGCACAAAAATCCCAACGGCCTCAGATTTGTGCAACATGTGAAAGAAGCACTCTGCCTTGGTTTGTGAGCGGCCGCTCAAGCTGTATGATTAGATGGTTGAATTTCCCCCCTCGGTTTCTCCTACCGAGCAAAACTTTAAGCTACCAGAGAAGTTTCACTTTTCCATCTCTACAAGACCACGATGTTTCCAATCAGAGGAATGTGGCTGCGTATCCATGTGAACCCACACATGGAGCGACAATATAACAATAATGCAATAACAGTAATTTAACAAGGCAATAACTACAGCAGCTGAGTTGTTCCCTGGCGACAGAACAGGGAGGAAATGATCATAATGTGCTTTTTGGATCAGCCGTGACTGACATGAGAGCATCAGATGGTGATGATATTACATGTTACATAGTGCTACAGGCATGTAGTTGACAACACAAGAGCCTTATGGTCCTATCAAATAAAAAATACAAAGATTTCATAATTAGAAACTGAGAATGTTTTTGATAAATATGTGCTTTTCATAAAACCTGATAAATGAAAGTATTAATCTTTTTTTTTCACCATGTTTATGGCGAGCATGCCTCCTAGTCAAACTCGCGTTATTTTCATAATTGTATGAATTAAATATTCAGATTCACCATCAAATCCTTAACTTTCACATTTAACTTTTATTTGAAGATATGAGTGACTGTTATTGCGCTAGCCAAAACATATTAATATAAGCTATGCAAAATATTTTTATACATTCTGAACGGGTTAAAGAAACATTCAATACCACAAGATCTATTATTAAATGATAATTCATTTCTTTTGTCATGTTCACATTCAGGTAGTAAGTAATCTGGGTGATTGTGGAAGCATCCACTCATGTCTTCTGGAGTTTCTTACACAAACAGGCTGAATCACGTTACATTCACAGGAGAAACTGAAGAACATGATCCTCACAGTGCTGCCATCTTTGTCCAGATGACCTTCGGTTCGTTTAAGCAAGTATATGATGGCGTCTTTAAACCAGACCTTGCAACGATAAGCAAACTGCACTGGGTCATAAAATGTGCTTGTTTGCTAATTCAAATAGGTCAATGGCAGTCTGTCAGGCACAGGTTGATACTGAAGAGGTGCTGCAGAAGCCCTCATAGCTGGTCCAAACAGGGTTTCAGGACTCTAATGATGACATCATCTGGACCTGCAGCCTTGTGGGAGTTTAGTCTCTCCAGTTGGCACTCCACCTGACAGCTAGAGACAGACAGGCGGGAGGGCGAGGGGGTGGGGGACCAGCATCTCCTGATGTGGTAAGAGTATATGATGGAGACAGCAGCAAGATCCATGACTGAGGTGGAAGATGAGACAGTTTAGGTGTGACAGGGAAACTATGTTCAAGGGAGCTCTGTTCGGCTGAGGATACTGAGCTCTCTGAGCAATTCAGAGCAATCTTTGCTGAATTTCATAATACTCCAAATGTTGACAGTCCATCAGCATATAACTAGAATGAGCTTATTTTGGTTTGTGTTGACTAGATAATTAAGGCTGCTTTATCAAACCTGGATGCAAGGAAAACATGATCTAAAACATCTAAATCCATCCATCCATTGTCTAGACCCATTGAATCCATTTCTGGGTCACGGGGAAAACATCTAAATATTATTCAATATTAAAGATGTCTTCACACTTTTAAAAGGGCCCTGTGTCCGAATGCAGAAGCAATTTAGGGGAGGGTCCTCAAGGCTATTGGTCCCAACTTTAATATAATGGGCCTCCTGAGCTCTCCCAGCCACCAAATCTAGACATATTGCTTGCAAAATTTAAATGAGCTTTGTTGGCATGACTATTTACCATTCATTGGAGCTCATTAACTACGCCCAAAAGTCATGGGGAGCCAATCAAATCAGTCCATCCTTGTAGAGAGAGTCTCTGGGTGAGTTTAACGCAATGACCAAGGAGCAGTGACATAATCTGGATGTAAACATTTGAGGATTGATAGCCATTTTAATTGGCTTTGGCATTTACAGTTAAAGATGGGACTCGAATTACCTTTGCAAGGTGGATGTATTTGCTGTTTTGCCAACAGTTAAGGAAAAAGTTAGGTTAACCAGTTTGCTCCATTCGTGGCTAAATGGGACTTAGTGAAAACATACCGGTGGTTGTTGTTTCCCTGTTGATCGCCCTGATGGAAGATGAAGGGAAAGAGGTGAACAAATTTGGACTTTCATCCCTGCAACTTGTCATCCACACCGAGAGTGTCAAAGTACCCCTTGCCAGCTGTTACCTAGCAGTCCTGAATCCTGGCTTTTACAAAAGACATGGCGAGACATGTTGGACACCGAGGTCTTCTGTGACAATCTCGTAGGGATTGTGGCAGATGAGGCCCATCTTATTTACAAATGGTAAGAGGCATCTGGTAAGCTTGCTCTGACAATAAAGTAAGCTATTCAAGCAGTAATCTGATTATGTCTAACATTTGCTGTAGCCAGCTGTGTTTCACATGGGAAAGCTATTTGTTGAGTATTTGAGCACATCAGTTATTCCCAAATTCTGCTTGTAAAAACTGCAACAATAGTTGGATTCCTTTTTTATTACAATGCTGATTCTCTCAGCCATCAAACTCTTCTACACAACTCACTCTCCTGTTGACCATTTTCTGGCTCCGAATACCTCTCCTTGTCCATTGCTCTGATTGGTCGTAGCACGAACCAATTGCGTCCAAAGGCAGGTTGATAAACTGTTGGCACCGCCCCCTTGGATGGGGAGGCCCTATGGGTCGTTTTCAGACGCTACATCTTTCTTGGTGTGGGTCTGATATATCGGGCTAAGAGTTTCCCGAGTCCTGTTGCAGAGTGACGAATTTATAGGTGGATGCAACTCGGTGCTCAAACTGTTAGGTGCACTATTTTTTTAAATAGTCTATAATTTTGCATTAGCAACTTGTCCAGATTATTGTTTTTCAGCAGGGATTTGATGACTGCTGTCTTCAAGGTCTGGCAGAAAACACCTGACACAAGTTTACTATTTGAATCAGATCAGATGCCATGACAGGTAAAACTTTCTTGAGGAAAACTGAGCGTAAAATATCGAGACAACAGGAGGATGAGTTTAGCAGATCTATAATATCCTCCAGGTTTCTGTTGTTGATTAGGTAAAATTGTGTAATTTTGTCCAAATTGGTTTTGATTTGGACTCAGCACTGTTCCTGGACCTGATATTGATGCACTGATTGCTTTTCTAATCTTCTGGATTTTCTCAGTGAAGAAATTGGCAAATTCATTGCAGGCCCTTTTAGAGTGGGGTTTAGATACTTTTGACACAGGAGGGTTTGTTAACTTGTCCACACTAGCAAACAAGACACAACTATTACTGTTTTTGTTGATGATTTCAAAAAGAGAAGGATTTCTTTCTTTTTCCTGAGTTTAAATTATATGTTTTTATAGGTATAGTGAAGCTAGAGTCCAGTTTTTCACCACCTCCATTTGGTTTTTCGACAGTCCCTTTTTTCACTTCTTACTAGTGGGGCATTTCTCCACGGAGATTTCTTCTTACCAGAGACAACCTTCACCTTAGTGGGGGAAATAATCAATGATATCTGAACTTTTAGAGTGGAAGTTATCTGGAAGTGCATTTACTGAGTTACAAGACAAAGTGGAGGTGGAAGAGCAGACTTGCTTAAAAGTTTCAGATGAGTTGTCTTTAAAAAAAGTACTCTTTTATGACTTCTCTTTGTCTACTTGAGTGGATGGAAAGAAAACAGAAAAGTGATCAGATAGGGCCACATCAGTCACAAAGACCTTGGAAACGTTAAGCTCCTTACTGATGATCAAGTCCAAAGTATGCCCCCATTTGGGTTTCACATGTTGAGTCAAAGAAAAACTTTTAAGCGTATCACATAGTCCCTCTGTCTTTAGGGTTGTCAACATGGATGTTAAAATCTCCCACAATGATTAAACAGTCGTAATCAAAAAAGGTTTGTGTTTTGGAGGCCTGTAGACATTTATAAACATGGCTGGAGAAGAACCCTTTAGCCCAACAGCCAGTTATTCAGAGGAGTCCAGTTTTCCTTAAAAGAGTTTTTTACACTTCGGTGAATCAAGAAACAGGGTGGCGACCCCTACCCCAGCGCTGACTATCAAAGCAGTTGTCTTACCATTTTCGTCTAACCATATTTCTTTTAAGAACATAACATCAAGTTCATGCTCAACAATAAAATTACTGATTAAAAATGTTTTTCCTGACAGAGATCTGATGTTTAACAAAGCCAGTTTGAGTGACTGAGCAACTGGTATTATTTTTTGAGGGAAAGTTGTGATTGTATTCTGTTTCTAATCTTGCTATTGTTTCTTTTTCTGTGACCTATTAGCACAGAGATTTTACAGCATTCTTCCTTTGGAATTAAATTGAGCTTATTTTTTTTAATTTATTTTTTTTTAAAAACAGTTTTATAACTGTTTAACTGCGGCACATAGGTTCTATGCTGGAAGGACTTTGGCCATTTCTTGCAAAACTCTCATTTGAACATTAAATTATAACCTGCACTGCGCTCTCACTGTGAAATATACAGCGCTATAAAAGGACTGAACAGAATTAATTGAAAACATCATGGAATCAAAAACATCTCAAACCAAATGCTTCTGCAGCGTGCGTAGGCATCAACAGACAACAATGCAATGTCACAGCGTTATCAATAATACATCAACAGACTCACACACACGTTTCCCCCCACCTTTTCAAAGGTTATTGTGGAATGTGAGGAGAAATGAACCTTTTCATCCATTCAGTAAGTGTTCTATCTATTTCTGTCTATGTTAGGGTCAGCTCCAATTCAGAAAGCTTTTACACCGCCTTTCTAACAGACCGTCAATTTTTGTGAAAAGAAAACTGTTGTGGAGGTTCTTTTGTCTTTCTGCGTGGACAAAATTGAAGCCATTCTGACCCCAATTTTTGTTTTGTTTGAAAAACATTCCTCTTTGCTTTTTTTTCCCTTTCTCTTTGGAACGGAAAAAAATAGTGCTGCATTCAGGGACTGAGCTATTTATTGAATGTAATTCATTAGAACGTAAACAGAAGACTTAAAGGGAACATTGTTGGTAAGAAACAAAGAAATGAGATCGCTTTGAAAGAAGTACACAAAATAATAAATACCTGGCCAAGAATAAGATATGTAATCTGATGTATTTTATGTTGAAGTACTTTCCAGTGATGCAAGATATTGCACTATTGTGCAGTTAAATTATTAAAAAAAAAAAAAAAAAAAAAAAGGATTAGCCCTTGGGCGAAGTATTCTCTAGTCACACTTTCAAGTGTCAACACCGAAAACAGAAAACATCACAACACATTCTCAGCACGAAGCAGCAACAATGCTGGTCAATACACAACTAAATTAATATCCAGAGAAAAAAAAAAAATTAAAACTCCCATGAGCCTTTGCACCACTCTGTAGTTATATGCAGCCTTGAATGTCAGATGATGGCAGAAATTTAACCCATGTTGTTTGCTCACCAACACGCAGATCAGGAAAAAGAGATGGAGATTTACGCTTTGAATAACTGGATTATTGGCTCACCAGATTAGATCACCAGAAAGTGTTGAGATGTGGTTAGGGTATGTTACATAACAGACAGGTACAGATCAGATTTTAACAGCAGCAGTGGACTTCATGACGTGATATATTGGTGGTTGTTCTCCTTTCTTGCTGGTCATCTTGTTGAACGGCATCATGCATTTACAATTTACCAATATTGACCAGATTAGGGGCTTAAAATCCTCCCATGTAAACAACATTGTTTGATCACCTAAATCCAAACAAGGACTGCCTCAGAGCAATCGATCAAATTTGTGTGATTACACATATTCATAACTTTTACGGACAGAATTTCTTGTAGCTGGGTGGAGGCAGTTTGGTTTGGTGATCTCAGGATGCCATATTTGCTTTTTGTAAGGGATGTGGTCTTGTTTGGTGTCACTGAGTCACAACCTTCAACTTCCACTGGAGTAGTTCACAGCTCAGTGGGAATTAGCACCCCCAAATGGTGTCCATTGTCCCCAGTCAGTAAGACATGGGGTGCCCTCTTTGGGATAGGAGTGGAGGAGTTTAAGTATCTCCGCATGTTTGATTGGTAGGAGCCCCTTGAGCATCCCCAGGACATGATGGAGAGATTATATTTCTTAGGTGGTCTGGGAAATGCTTGGTGAGCCCCCTAAAGAGCTGGAGGAGGTCTCCATAGAGAGGAAAGGTCTGGGAGTCTCATCCTAGGCTGCTTCACCCACGACCCGAACACAGGTGAACAGAAGTGAAGGGATGAATGGATTGGCCTGAGTAAACGCTAACATAATACCAGGGTTTTCATGGAATCCAGCACACACGCCTCTAGTTGAGTTAACGCAGAAGAGGACAGTCACAGCAGAAAAACTTTTCACTGTGACGGAAAAGCTTCAATAGTAGTGTTTTGAAGGATAAGGATGTATTCAAGGGTGCAATCTGCAGTAGTGTCAGAGAATGTGATGTGTACACAGTTCAATAAAGTGAAAGTAAAGAGAAGTTTGCCACTGATTAATAATATAAATCAAATCTTAGCCTACTTGCTACAAAACTTTAGCTTCAAATGCCCACTGTTTTACTATTTTAAGTTTATTCTGCATAAACTTTACTGAGAAACATGCTCTAAAAGTCAGAAATACCACAGTGATGTGTATTCTTCTCTGCACAATGACCTGTTGTCTAAAAACGATTAAGTGCGTGCTGGAATTTCCTGCATTATAAGTCACTAAAGATCAGAACAATCCTGCTCTGATCTTCAGGATCTGCTGAGGTTCGTTGGGTAGCAGAACTGCTGATTTGCTTTTGCTGTTTTACAGTGAACAACTACATGACAGCATCAAAACTTTGTATCATTTGGGTCTTTATTTCCACTTGTGAGACACTGAACAGTGTACAACATTTCGATAAGAGTTATGTTACAGCCTGAGCCCATCCAAACACTAATTATGAGTAATCTCTGTTATATCTCTAGTTCAACGCCTTTTTTCTTTTTAAAAGAAACCTTATTAAATATAGTTGACAAGGGGAAGGCTCAACTGGTAACATTAGATTTATATGGAGCATATTAAAAAATCTATTATTTGGGTCATATTTCATCAGATTACCAAAAATACACTCGTGATTAATTTGCAATTAATTGAGGTTAACTGTCAGTTGTTGACATTCATACACATCAGGCAAAAAATAAGACATTTTACAATATAAAATACAATAAAGCAGGGGGCTGCTCAGTATTACTTCTACACATTTAACAATGCGTGTATAACTTTGGTCAAATATTTTAAGTGTTCCTCTACACCTGCAAAGGAAACCTGGAACTTTAAGACAAGTGAGGAGTACACATACATCCCAGTATCAAGTACTGGTGCTGACAGTGTTCACAGGTTTAAATAAAGGCACTTAAGAATCTCAAAAATGACATTAACAAGAACAGACTGAAAATAAAGAAAAGCTGGAAAAAACCAAGAAGGAACAAGTGTATCAAAATGTACAATAAATACAGCAAAACAGTTTCTTTTCTAAAGAAAAGTTACAAGTGTTGCTTGAAAATCTCCTGGTCATTACACCAATCCAGAGCGACATCAATGGCAATAGCAATGCCTCTATGACTTAACTGAACATTAATATCGGTTACATTATGTCATTCAGTTTAAGAGCATCTGTGGGAATTGATGGCAATTTATAACAAAAATGTATACATGCCAGTCGTCTTTAATAAAAACGAAAAGGAATACATATCGGTGCGTGATTTAATATCCAAAAAACAAGATATAACTCATGCATTCAGTCAAAAAAAAAGCAAAAATATACTGATAAGCTTTAGCACGTGGTCCGTAGTATAAAGTGTTCCCTCTTGCTGCACGTAGTACTCAGTCTACGTTCCTGTAGCTGGAGAAGAGGTTATACAGGACACGCAGAGTTGATTTGAGGTCACAGTTCACAATATCTGCACAGAAAGGACAACAAAAACAAAGTTATTCAAAGATTTATATCTGAGGACACAAGTGCATATGGAGTCTTTGGTCTTTCCTCTCCACTACAGTTTAAGCTGCACATCCACCTGTCGGAGGCTTTTTAAAAAAAATTTTTTATGTCACTTTCAAACAGCTCCTTTTCTGAGAAAACCCTGTCATTTCTGTCTACTTGGTGCTTTTCTGTAACATTTATTGATGCCATTCAAGGTTAGGTTGTAGTTGTACCTAATCACTTATACAGATCACTTTCATTATGTCTGAACTGTTTCAGTCACAACTTTCCTAAATGTGAGTGAGTGGGCATCCTACCCTCAGGTCGGGGCTTCGGCCGCTCCAGCCCTCCGTCCTGCATCAGCTCAAAGGAGAACGACACGTTATGAACCTGGAGACAGAGCGAAGAGGCCGTTACGCGTGTATAAATCCAGGCACATGAACAAATCATATACTTCAACAACACATCCCCCGGCTGATAAGGGAACACGCACTCCAGGTGGATTCATTTGTGCAACCTCGGCTTCATGTGCGGGCAAACACAGCACGGCTCTGTTCCGTAAGACCATGAGCCTTCAGCAGCTGCACAAACACGCTGCGCCCTCATTTATCAACGGACACATGTCACCAGCATCACTCAAAAAAAGAAAAACCCTGCCGATGCCAAGAAAGCGGTGTTGACATTACAAGTGAGTGAGTAACATGAGCACAATGTGTCCAACCACAAAAATCCTGAGGAAAAAAAAAACAAAACAAAAACAAAAAAAGAGATCTTGTCAAATGAGAAACGTGTTTTAGAGATAGAGACGGAGCTTTCTCCAAAATTATGATGTACAGACAATCAATGCCAGAACACTGAGCTGCTGCTGCTTGTTCAAAATGTGGAACCGGAATTTTCTTCAGGTGGACTTTGGAAAGGGAATATCGACTTCCAGTTCTGCTGTATCTGTTGAGCAGAAATATATCTCTGCTCGCTAAACCAGAAGACTTCTGAGGAGAAAAGACTGAATAGTTGAAAGACGCTTTCTATTTTCTCCCCATTGTATATACATGTTTGTGTGTGTGTGCGTGTGCATTCGCGCTGTTGTGAAGTACTAAAAGCTTTGCCCAACAAGGGTTTATTGTGTGAAAAGCGTGACCTTAGCCCATCTAATACAAAAAAGAGAGAGGAACAGCCTGAAGAAGAGATCTAGCAATCAGAAGCAGGAGTGCTTTCTTGATGCAGTGTGCTACTTTTCACAGCCCACCCCTGGTGTATCGTTGATAGGCCTCAAGGCCCTCAAATACACACAAACGCACACACACTCACACTCTCGGACTAAAAAGAGCTGAGCCCGTAAGCCACTCCAGTGTTTCCCTGTGCAATAGGAGATTACAGATGCTGTGGGGCTGGTGCCCATTCTTCCGGGCCAGGAGTATCTGTGTGTGTCTGTGTGTGTGTGAGAGAGAGAACAGTTGTGTGCATTGTAGCACTGATGCCCATTTTGCTTCGCAGCTTGGCAGGGGCTGCTGGCCAAAACCCAAACAAAAGGCTACTGTGGTGTCCCTGCAGATTGCCTGTTCAGAATACCATAGTACTACAGAGGCCAATGGAGAGGAGAGATGGGTCTGAGCTGAATGGGCTCTGGGGAAAACAGACGACATTTATCAAGCTATTGAGAGGAGAGCCTTGGCTCCAAGTGGACAAGGCTCCTCAGAAATGGCGTATTGATTTAGGAGAGCTCCTGAAACTGTGGGTCAGGACCAAAGATGAGTCACGGCCATGTTTCACGGATGTGGAAACAAAAAAAACAAACAAAACAAAAAAAAAAAAAAACAGGGTGCATTGACAGGGCTCGACTTTTAATGCTTTTCTGCTTATTCAGTGAAACAAAACTGTGTATTGGGGGAAAGTCAAAAGTCTGATTGAGCAATTAAAAGCAATGAAGACGGAGAAAGAGCGAATATGAATGCTGGACTCAGCTATCCCACAAACTTGAACTAGCACTAGCTCATGACTGAAGCAATTACCCACAATCAGAAACCTTCTCAGATGTCCCTGAGGGCAACTAACTGCTTCACATGTAGAACTATTTCATTTTTAAATACCGGTAGTAATTTTGCTAACTATTCATACAATGTGATATTAATCCTAGTTTTCTGTTTCAGTTTCCCCAGAAAAACTGGGACATTTGTGAGCAACAAATGATCCATAACTGAGGCAAATCCAAGTATGAGTGGTGATCTCCAAACACAATGAGTGAAAGTTCCAAAGAAGAGATTAATGAGGCATCCCAACATGTTGCAGCAATCAAACATCTAACACGGTCAGCAGGGGAAGGAGCTGGTGGGAGGAGGCTCACAAAGAGCTACAACCAGTGAGAAGAGAAGCAATGGGATGAGGGGAATAAACAGACAGGAAATATTTCAAACATTGTGGAGAGCATCGCAGAGAATGTACGGTGAGTCTGGACTGAGGAAACGGAGAGAAAGAAAGAGCGGAGATTTCTGGTTGCTGTCAACAACCAGGTGAGCAGAACAGGTCATTTCACCAGGAAAAAGCCATTATGTTACTGACAAGATGCAGGTTTAGTTGCATCACCTTGATATATACCTGCAAACTAGTAACGTTTTGGTGAAATTGACTGTTTGAATCTAAAGATTTCAATGACATGAATAGTGAAAATCAGAAAAGAATCTTAGGACTAACAAGTCTTTGGTGGAAAGTCTTTTGTCCAATCACAATCAAGATACAGATTCCTGGTTGCTTTGTTCCCATTACATGGTTTAATGATAGTAATTTGCATAAAGCTAGTTAAATCAGCCTGACCCCAGCGTTAGTTTTGAGGTAAGTCTCCAATGGTATAAAACGTTGTTTAACTTGCTTAAAAGCAACTATTTTCCAGGTATGTTAAAGACAGGACACGCTGATAAATGAGCTGAACAGATGAATATAGGTGGAAGTTTGACAAAAATAAATTTAAAAATGTTTGTAACGCCCGCCACAGCTGTGTGGTGTGAACCCACAAACACTTCAAAACTCCCGACCACAAGACAAGCACAATCAAATGTAGCTTTTTGGGGAGGCGTTTACGGTACAGTTGGAAGAAATATTCACATCTTACCTTTTGGTCAAAGTTCTCTGGCGTGAGAAAGAAGTTGTAGAGAGGTACAAAGTATCCTTCCAACAGCCCCATGAGCAGCACCAGATAAACCCCATCTGCAAACTGAAACAGCATCCCAAACACACCCACGAACACTCATGAGCCTTTTTCAGCTGAGTACTGGAGGCTTAGAAATAGTGTTTTAAAGCATCATGTTTTTGGTTTGAATGGTTGAAGCAGGATTCATGACAGGAGAAGGATACTGCTTCCCCTGATCAACATCTCATTCAGCATGTGTGCAGGTCTGAAACCCACCTGTGTGTCCAATTCAGACACCTCTAAGTTGAGCTTGTTCAGATGTTTGTTCACAAATGTGATCAACGTCTGCAAAACAACAAAGAAAAACGTCAGACGCACAAGCTGGCTGGATCTTAAAAAAAAAAAAAAAAAAAACAGATACAAAAGAACATCTGCCTTCAGCCTGTCAGCTGCAAGGATACACAGGGCTGTTTCCAAAACTCTGAGATGCAGTATGTTGTAAATAAAAACACAGAGTGAACTGACTGGCACATTATTAAACCCCATGGTCCTGTTACATTTATGAACAAAACTGGGCCAACGTGTGACCTGAAAAGCGGTGTAATTAAAGGTTAAGGCTGAGCCTTTCAGGAGGGAAGACGGGGAGGAGTTAACCCCGTTGTGAAAGACCGTTTGGGAAAAACAGCAGGGCAATTTATGAATGATGTTTCTCAACGTTAGATGTCACAGAATTTAAAGATTTTATCTGTGGTTTTTAATGCCATGAAAACATTCAGGAGATCTGGAAAAAAAATCTTGGGATATGCTGAAAACAAATAATGACAGGAAGTGCTGCACTTTATTAAAACAAATAAATAAATAAGTTCAAAAATATCCTATCTGGAAGTCATGGATGCTGACACCTCCGGACTTAAAACAGAAAGCAGCCAGTTCATTATGTTCAGGGGGGTTTTGTGTACTTTGTGTGAGTAAGCTGGACATCCAGGGAGGTTTTCCACTGACATTTATCAGGGGAGGTCTTCCTCCTTTCAAGATTACAAGTGATGTTCCTCTACATGTTACTGCGGCACGGCTTTGTGGTAAAAGAAACATTGTGCTAAACAGTCCTGCCTACAGTTCAGACAGGTCAATATTTTAGAAGCACAGAAGGTGATTTCTGAAAAATCTGCAGCAACAAGATATAAAGCACAAAACCGAAACGCTCAGCTTTTTTCTTTATAACCCGGATGAAAAAACCCCACATCTCTAGAACACAAAACACATACAAGTTGAAGCTGATCGCTGGTTTCTTGCAAAGACAAATAAATGAATTGAAATACAAAACAAAAACAATTGTAGATTACAGATTCTACATGTATTGCATCTCAGCAGTCAAACTAGTTATGGTAATTTATTATTCACACAAAGAACAGTGAACTGGTCTAAACATTAAATATGTTTCTAGTTTGTTTGTTTTTAACCAGTTACATTACGTTTGACTCCAATCAAGGTTCTGAATAAAACCTGAAAAAGTGTGACGTAAATGTAAAAACAGATCATCATTTTGTGTATTTAGTGCATATTTTGTTAGCATCAAACTTGGAAGATAAATTTGCTAAAGCCTCAATACCTTTTTGACGACATTCAGCTTGTCGGGAGCGTGGTCGAACAAGGTGTCAAAAGCATCGCGCTCTGTGAAGGATAAAATAAATCACCACATCTACAAACACAAATAAAAAAGTCATAATGCCAGGAAATGTAAACTTGAAAACTTTAGCAATCTTCTTTTCAAACAATCTTCTTTTCTTTTTGAAAAAAAACATACCATGTCTGCCAGAGAAAGCCCTGAAAAAAAAGAGGAAAAAACAGGGATGAAAATGCATCAGAGACTTAAACGCACTTAACATTTCACAACTGAATATTTCATGATAAACAAGAGAAAATGAAAGGACACATGCTTCCAGTTCAATCGCAGAGGAATGTAGAAAATGGAAGGATTATGTTACACAAATGACAATGCAATAACATCGCTGGGCCTCATAATTTGATTAACAATAGACGAGTGCACACCTCGGGTATTCAAATAACCTGGCTCTCGTCACACACTACATCACAATGCAATAATCTGAACAGGACAACAATGATGCAGCAGGGTATTAATACAATGAATGAAGACATGACTCTCCGTTCGAGAAGGTTTTCTATGGGAATGGCGAGGCCTCCAGTCTGTTGTTAAAATGTTAGCGCTTTGGAGGATGTTGCTGTTGGAGGGGTCGGATGGTTCTGGGGGGGTAGGGATCTCTGCAGCGTGAATGTCCCATAGGAAGAGATATCGCAGTGGGCAGGCCAGTAAGAAACAGCAGGCACGAGCACACACACACCTAAGCACGCGCACACACACGGTCATGGTGTAATCTGTGATGGCAAACAGAGGCAGGTCTGGGCAACGGTCCTGGTGGTGTGGTAATAACCGTATTTCCACTGTGTCCGTGTTGAGTGTGTGTAAGCCTCACTGTGTGTGTTATTAGTAGTCTATCCATCTACCGTGACAAAACGCGTGTGCTTGTGTCGCCTGCCGTTATCTCCCTTGCTGCTGTTGTCAGGCTGCAGGACAGCCTCACAGGGAGACAAAACAAAACCAAAAAAAAAGAAGGAGTGCATAGGAGCCTGCATGTATGTGCTGGGTGATTTAATGGTCTAATTCTTCTGTTAAGGGTGCCATCACATTGCTTGTGCTGATGAGATGCTCGTCTCTTCACCACTGCTCAATATTTGTTCCACAAGCTCGTATTGAGGTTCTTGTCTGCGAAGAGAATGACGTTCAAATGTGTTGGATTCAAGTGCTGCTACAGCCATGAGCAAAGATGCACCGACTGCAATCTTCTTTGCCAAATGCAATTAGTTATTTTCTGACCTTCCAACTCTGACTGTGGCCAATCAGATTTTTTTTTTCTTAAGACTTGGAAATCATCATGATCGACCAGAGCAGCGCTTAAAGGCTTTGGCTTCTAAAGGCTTCTACTTTGTTTTATTATTTCAGTTATATTGCTGCACTTGCAAAGCACTGTGATTTTTTATCTGTGAAAGTCCTATATTAAGTTTAAAAGTTGAATTAGTTCCCAAAAATAAACTATAGACTGTTTTAGCCTCTTTGCAACTGCTTGTATTTAGGCAAAACTTGATATTTGCTAATATTTGTTATGAAAAAAAAAAGACAGAGATGCTTGATATTACCGCATAAATACAGCATAAAATGAGGATAAAATTATCAGACTGTAGATCAGTGCATTCTCATAGAGAAGGAAAGTTGCTACAGAGATTCCAAATTTTTCTGTTTTTTTAATCAGTTCCCAGAGTCAGAACAAGATTTGTCTTCTGTTTCTATGCTCCACGTGTCAGGAGCAAACTCCTAGAAAACCTCAGATTAGCTGAAAGACTTGGTTTATTTAAATCCAGGTTTAAGACACACATGTTCTCAGCTGTATTTGAATAAAGTTCCACATCTGCATTATTACTTTTCAGCTTGAGTTTCAAAACTTGATCATATTTTAAATAATATCTATTACTCTCCCTTTTCCCCTCTTTTTGTTTAAAATTTAAATCCTGCTTTTTATTTTCTGCTATGTGGTGTTTAAATGTCTCTGCCAAATACTTTGAACCACCTTCTTGTTGAATTGTGCTGTACAAATAGACTTGCCTTGCTTACAGCACATCAAGACTGATGAATGGTCTCATAAATGGTTGGTTTTGTGTCAATTTCTATAAGAAATTCATTTATACAAATCCGCAATATTTACAAATAGGTAGAAAATGGTATATAGGTCAGTAGGAAAAAAAAATCTGTGACCATACAGATTACAAATTCTCCAGAAAACGTATTTGTTCTAGTCACACACGGGTGTTCAAAAATAAACCTTAATACCAGAGAGCTGGCAGGAGAAAATCTGTTCAAACTTGACTTTGTTGTCCAGAAAATGTCTCCAGTACTTAGTTTCACTATGAGGTATGTTGTCATCATCGTTTTCTTTTTTTTGTCAGCTTTGTATAATGTGCTGATTCAAATTAGAGGGAACAAAAATTAACAGACAAACCCTTTACATTTGTACTAGTCCACGTCTCCAGACTGCTATCTAACCTAAAAGTCTGTTTAATTCAGAGTTATCACAAACAGGCTTTTTGTAGCAGCAGCATCGACATCTGTCACGTTTTTGGGAGGTGAGAGATTCAGTCCCACAACGGCGTCTACTCACTCTGTGTTGCCTGTGATTTCCTCCTGAATTTGCCTGGACTGAAGGATGCCCTCTCTTTTCTGAAAAACAGGGGGGGGGGGCACTGAATTGTTGAATCTGACTGAGAAATTAAAAAAAAGATGTGTTGTGAAAGATGGAAAAGAAAAAATAAAAATCAAGGAATATAATCACTGGAGAGGAGTTTTCAAGATGGTAAAAAAGTTAAGATGCTTACTGTTAAAGCAGCACAAAGGACTTCTGCTCATCTTGAAATATCAGTTTTGATTTTATTCGAAAAAATATATGCTTACTTTTAAGAAGTGTCATATAGCTTTTATGGCCTTGGGAAAACATCACAGCACTGTCACACATCAATAAAATGAAGCTACAGTGTACCAAGACCCAAGAAAGTAATTACAGAAGAGACCCAAGCGACCACAAACAGAAATCCTAAAAAGTGTTGGAAAAACAGCTTAACCTTCACGCCTCTGGGGGAACCGATGAGCTATGAGTTCCAAAAGTTTCTTTGTACTGCTTTAAAGGGTCAATGGGCATCTTTGAAAAAGAAAAAGAAGCGTTAAATGTACCTGGACAACCACTACTTGAATAGAAACGTGGTCTGGCAGTCTGATGGGTGCTCTGAAGTGTTGTGACATCGCCACCAGCAGGTGCAGGATGGCAACGATACTCTTTGCATGGACCGCTAATGTGAGAAGATGAAAAATGACAGTAAAACACAAACAGTCATTCGAAGAATGACAATCATACTAAATACAAACATTTTATCTTGGTAAAATGTTGTTAGGCATTGATTAAACACCTTCTTATTTCATACACTTCTTCAGCAACGTTTTAATATTTCTTCAAGCTACAAAGTAGAAAATGACCCAAGTTTTTGTGTTAGGGGGCGGTCTTAATGTTGCTATGGTACCAGTGTGACACATGCTTCAGTATTTAAAACAGCATGGACAAAAATTATGACGTCAACAGCTGACGTTGGAAGGATTAAGGCAAAACTTCAAATAACAAAAGCAAAGAACTATAGAGTCACATCTGGACAACCTTCTCTGTTGAGGACATGATTAACACAAATAGAGTTCAAAAACAGAAATCAAGGCTATTATTTTAGGAAATGCCCGAATGTGCGACAGCTGCTGGTTGAGATCATAAATTGTCAGGAAAAAAGTCCAAAGAAAGAGGGAGCTCCAAATCAGAACATCTACTTCCACTCATGTTAATTACATAAACATCATACATGTTACCTAAACATAAGTTATTTTAAATAAATGACTAAAAACCATTATATGGGACCAATACGCAATTTTTAACATGTCATTTTCAATTTCTTTTAGGTTATCTTTTATTAAAGTGGAATTGAGAGGAAAAATAACCAGTAAAAAATGTCTAAGATAGTTCTTGTATTAAAGGAATTTACAATTAAGAGTTTTTACAGAGAAATCTCATCCAACTTCAGTAGTAGTTGCTTTAAAAGGTCACTTAAAAACAAAAATGTACTCAAATAAAACAAAAACAAAAAAACTCAAAATGATGACGAGAGTAAGGTCAGATGAAAGGATGTAGAGAGTCATGTTGATAGTTCTTACAAAAAAAAAAAACCTCTTAATTTACTGAATACTAGTTTAAGAGTTGATCGTTTGGCACGTTTATGATGCTGCACAGAGATGGGATGAAGAGCCATCATTAAACCCGAGACACAAGGACCTGAACAGGTTACTTCAGGAATGAAAATGTTTCTCCGATACCTGAATGGAAGATGAAAGTCAAAACAAACAAGGGCGAACTGGTTAAAAAGAAAACTTCTTACATAAAAGAACAGCAAAATTAATTGCATTCCACATTATCGACTATACTTTTTAACATTTTTCAGGGCGTTTTGTGCCAGCCGTTTTTCAAGGACGGACTCCACCAGAGCTGCCTTTAAAATGATTGCTGGAGAGAGATTTACTTGGTATGGCCCTTCAGTGGTCTCTTTACCGTCTTATTTTTACACTTTCTTCATAAACTTTGCTCTTTATTTGATTTTCCATGTTGGCTTATTTATGAACATTTTAAGGCACATTTTGTTGTTTTTTTAAAAATCTGCATCAATCAAAACAGCATCATCAAGCAGGAAGGGCGATGACCCCAAACACACTGTCAGACACGCTAAAAGTTTAGTGATCAGAGAAACAGGAAATCGGGAACAGATGTTATGTCCCTCACAGAGCCATCTCTAGATCTCTAGATCATAAAGTCAGTCTGTTCAAGTCAATGTGAAAAATGTGGAGCATTTAAAGTAGTTTAAGACACTTCTGGTCACATACTGATAAATATACATGATTATAAACAGTTTCCAATTAGCTGAAAAGCACTAAGATTTAAAAAACTAGAAGAAACTATCATTTAAACTACATCGAATGAAGATAGTGAAAAGATCATGAAAAGAAAATGAAAAATGCTACAACTGACTTTAAAAAAAAAAAGTCTTGATGATAAAAAACAGTATCACAGGAAAAAAAAATGCACCTCTTCTTTCTTTACCAACACCCCTAAATGTTTGGACCCCGGGGAGATAAATATCTGTTGTATTAAAAGTGCAATATTCTCATTCTTGCTAGACAGAGGACTTGAGACACTCAGACCTCAGCCATCACATTTTTACATGGCATAATGCTCCAGATGTTTCCAGTAGGTAACAAGACTGGACTGTAGATCAGTTTAGTCTTGTATACTTGCTCTGTACAACATGAGGTTCCTCCTGATCCTCTGAATAATTTTATATTATTATACACTACAGGAGACCTATTCAAATCTGTCTTTGAAGAACATCATTCTTCAAGAAATTAATGGTATTCTTTCACGAGTACTGCCACATCACCTTTACAATCCCACATCAGTATCTTTCTCTTTTTCCTCCTTCCCAGCACTCAACTCTCATCACACCACTGTTGTTTTATGGAATGTGCATCAGACCTATAAAACAAATCACTGCATTTTTTATATTTCTATTTTCCATACTATTTTGCATTTTCTGATTTGGGGTTTGTAAGTGCATTTATGGTATAATCATTGACAGTATTTTTACATAATCAGTAGCGTTTGGAGCCATCTGTTATTAGTTGGAACTGTATGTTCCCTCTAATAGGAAAAGTACAATGTGCCAGAATCCTAAAAGTAATTCAATGTTAACACTTGTGTCAAATAAAAAGTGTCCTTAAAATAGTTGGAGAGTCCTCTTTACTTGCACAGCTGGATTTGTCTCGTTCTTAACTTGAATACTCACAGCTAAATGAGAAGCATATTTCACTAGAAAGACAAGAACCTCCTGACATAAAACCTTCAAACAAAAAAAACTCTCCTCTCAGAATCACAGAAAAGAGAGAATGAAGGCGACACTAAAAGCTTGAATCTCCATTCGACAATGATGCATTAAGAACACTAGGGATGTTACTGCTTTCTTTTCATGAAAAAATTATGATATTAATTAATTTATGATATTTGACAAAGTCTCTCCTTAATCCTGTAGTGAAGGAGAGTCTAGATGAAAAAAAAAAGTCATGTAATCACATTTTAATTTGTCATGTGATCACATTATATGGCCCATCTACTGATTTGCTGTTGATAAAGTAAAAAACCAAAGGTAGAGAAAGTAGACAACTGATTAATTGATTGGTAGATATAGTTAGCAATTATTATGATTTGTTATTTTGTTGAGAAAGACGGACATTTCCTCTGCTTTAGAATTTTGGAAGTTCTGGACAAAACTTCAACCAATCTAACGGATAATAAAATACTGTTTGTTGCAAGTTCCAGTGGAGGTGAGCAGTCAAATCGTCAGATCTCAGTGTCAGATCTGTTTTGATGATCACCTTTATTCACCTGGATGTAGATTTGATTTTCACACATCATCATAAATTGCAGATTTTTTGGGGGAGAGATAAACTCCTAGATGACAGCTGGCTGTACAGTTGGCCACAAAAAAGAAGAAAAAAAAAGGACAGAAATTGCTTAATGATCTGAGGACATCATAACCCCTTTACCGATATCAGACTCAGTCCATTCTTTTGCTGTAGATTAACTCACAGTGACAACTCTTGCAGTTGTGCGACACAAAAGGGTGTCTGAAAATTGAAAACGTCCTTGGTTAGTTTTCATATCTATACAAATCACAGGTCAGTCTAAAACACTTGTATGTATGTTTTGTCTCCTTGTTTCAATTTTCCCAAATTGCACTAAAGCACACAGACAGACGTTTCTGCTTTTGCAGACTTCAATCCATAACGATCCAAATCCAACAATCAGCTGTACTTTATTCCATGGAAGGTTTTCTTGAAGCTTATCGGATTTATACAATAGACAGACTGGATAAAGATCAATACCAGATGAAGACTAAAACCTCCATGTTAAAAGACTTAATTAGTTTAGTAAGCATAAATAAGTAAAATATGCCAAAGTGTGGATTATAAAATAAATCAAATTCAGTAAAAAGTCAGCGTTTGCTTACAGTCGACATTCCAGCGAATGTTCCTGGTGGAGAGTTTGAGCGAGTCGTTGGTGCGCTCTAAAACAGTCTGCAGCTTCTGTTTCTGGGCGATCTCCGACTGGGTCACCTCTGCCACGTTCAGTTTCTCACCTTCCAGCTTTTCTAAAAAGACAAAGAAAAAGAAATAAATTTAAAAAAACAAACAAAAAAAACATACAATGGCTTTGCAGTCACCAGCTGTGTTTTACTGAGTCATGATATCTGCCTTAAATCAAGAAACCCGAGAATGGGACGAGTCAGCACGTAAACAAGCTGGCACGTGCAGATTAACACATTATGAACATGACAGTGATTACTTCAGATGGGCAGTGAGAAGATAATGCCATTAGAAAGGCTACTAATTTGTGTGACAATCTTCACTTGTCAGTGACAAGAACAAGCGCTCTTATTTTGATGTGGAAAACTGCCCTTTGGGATAAAAACTGCAATTGTTTTGCATTGATTCCAGAGATTTATGTTTTATCCCTTTTAATCATTTTAATCTGGAAAGATGGGAAAATATGACACAGGTTGAAAAACATTTCCTTCAGTTCTTGGCACCGCTCATCCTCCACATTTCCTTTAAATCTCCTGAGAGGCAATTAAAGATGTATTCATTCATTACCTTAAGTAATGCAACAGTAAAAGTCCCATTTCTGCGAGTTCTCACCAAAAAGCTTCTGCAGAACTTGACCATCGTACAGGTCTTCAGCTAGATCCTTCACAATGATCCTCTCCCCGACCAGAACGTCATTGATCCAGTCGATCAACACCTGTAAATCACAGTGAGAGAAAAATGTTTCTTTGAGAACTAGCCACTTAATCTCCAAGGCTATTTTAAACTAAAATGGACATACAAACCAACATATATGAAGTAATTGACTGAGTTCAGCACGTAAAAAGATTGATCTGCGATAAGTACTGCAGACGTGTTTCAGTAATCACTGCAAGTTTGGGGTTTAACTGTCTGTGTTGTCCTGCAGGTGGTTTTGTCCAGCAGCTCTACAGTCAGGTTTAGTTCACTTATTTTGTGAAAAGTCAAATTCAAACATGTAACTGGCTAAGGAACCGTTTTCCTGTTCACTGCGGTCTGAGACCTATGGGTGTCACAAAAATAAGCTCTTCATTTTTTTAGCCACATGTGACTGTTTCACTCCAGTTACTTCCCACAAACGCCACGAAACTCCACAGGCGCATGCTTGACAGCAAGTTTGAAAGATAGCATGTGGGGACACCTAGTGGCATAAATTGAAGATTGCAATCAACTGAAGATGTAAAAACTGCTAAATTCTCAAAGTAGAAGCAGTGCTTTTAATTTTTTAATTTAGTTTCTTTGTTCTGAAAAAACGAGTATAAAAGTGAATTGGTGGATTAAAAGGACTCGGACCTTCATAAGCTCCTGTAGTTTGGGGTCATTCTTGGAGTTGGGGTCCACCATGGTGCGCACCTCATTCTCCTCTGGGGGAAGAACAGAAATCACAAATTATAATGGCTACATAAACAGTTAAAAATGTATTAACACATCAGAGGAAAACAAGCATTTTTAAAAGCAGGAATGCACTGCTCATGCAGGAACATGATAAAAATCTGGATGCTGACAATGACATTATAAATATGAGACAAAAATCAAGGTTTTCTTGGAAATTTGTGCATCTCAAAAGTCAAAATCTTTAACTTTATGACAGCTACATTGGGCCATAAATAGATCTGTTCTTAACACAGACAATGTTTAAAAATATCTTTTAAAAGACTATAATTTCAGCTACATGTCAAAAAACTGCATCAAGAGCGCTACAAACTTTCAAACAAGGAAGGCTTGCTCTTGCTGTTTATGTTGATTATTCTTCACATTTGTGCTTTATGTAGCAGGAAACTTGATGTTAAAAGTCTTATTAAAAGTCCTTGCTACATTAAATAATTAGCCTTGAATTTAGATTTACTATTAAACCCAGTTCCTATAAAATAGCTATTTATATTGAAAATGAAGATTCAGCCTAAAAACAGCAGGGTATGAATTTCTGTTCACACTTTCCAGCCCTGCTGTGTATTGTAGAGTCATGAGCTTTGGATATTTATTGTGTCAACTCAAAGCATTATCTGAATAAACAGTACAGCAGGTATATTCAGTTACCTAGCATCATGTCCTCAGGGTCCAGCTCACAGTGTGAAGGACTCAGAGGAAGGTTGATTGCATTTATTCCCTCCTCCTGAAGCTCAGACACTAGAAGAAACAGATTAAACAAATTCTGTCATATAGATTTGCATCACACAAACACTATTAAAGTTGCACATTTTAGGACACACCTTATGAATGATGTATGAAATATGAAAAGCAGTACATTTTTGTGAACCAATTTCTACAACAACAGATAATTGAAGTTAGTGAGATTTGTTCTGAAACATTTCGGCACCTGCTCAATATGACAGTTATGTTCAGAATTCATGCACCAGTTAATCGCATTACTAAAAATCAATTTAAAGAACAAACATGCCCATCACAACTTCAGTTGTGAGGACCAGAACAAATACACAAGCAATGAAACAAAAACATGAAAAAAAAAAAAGCTAAATTCATCAACACAAAGCTGTTTGGCATGCATCAGCTGCATTCAGGGGTCACATCAGCTCAAACAGAACAGAATTACAAACACCGCGGCTGCTGAGGTGTTCGGCTGTAGGTTGGAAAACTATAAATGCTCCCTTGATCCCACAAACAACCCCTAGCAGCTCTCTACTAAGAGCCACTTGACATCAAACAGAACTGCGCTGCTTCCTGCTTCTCAGCGGGTTTTACAGAAGCCCAGCGTGCCTTTCTTCTCAGTGTGTCAGATACCTGAGGAGGCATGTGCTGGATGCGAGGGTGTTGGGAGCATAAAGTGAACATCCTGTGCATTTCTCTGCCTCCTCGGAAACAGCATCCTCTTAATCAACACCATCCACAAGTGCTTGCATGTGTACATCTGCATGAGCACACATCACAACACATAGAGGTGTATCAGAATATTCCTGCAGAGTGACACATGCTTCATCCAGCTCATTCTGCAAATTACCACCCGCTTACTTAAAAATTACACAATATCCAGCTATGCTTAAATACAACACAACCATCTTTATTTTGTGCCAGTGAAAAGCTTCCTGAGCTGATTGGACTGGATCTGAACAAAATCAGTCTGGGGACATTTTTTTTTTAAACATGAAGAAGAAATAAATTCCTTGCACAAGAACAAGCATTTTACAGTCAGTAAAAAGAATTATGAACTTGAAAGGAACTACTGTAAATATTCAGCATGGACAGACACATTTCCAAGGAAATACAATTGATTTGTATGGATTATCTAAAACTTTCATAAAATAATGAGTGGCTTTTAATGCAAATAATGTGAGATTTGTCGTCTGTTGATTCTGTATTATAGCAAGATGGACAAAAAGAAAAAAGAAATAGAAGCGGGATTAAAGTACTTTAGTGTCACTAAAGATGAAAATGCAGCAAACAAGAAAGGAAAGGAAATAAAAATATATCTTAAAAAGGACTTTAATTTCACAAAGAATCTAAAGCATTTTGTGCATCATCTCCTCGTTCACCACCCAGCATTAAAGTTAGATATTTTGCCAAAGTGGAAAAGGCATGTTTTAAACATGCACTGGCCTAATTTGTTTTATATTTCAATACATATGAATATCCATCAGACACTATATTAATGCACTGTTGTGCAAATAGGGAGTGGAAAAGTTCTTTTTCTTTAAAAATAGGAATCATTTTATTACTCAAAGTGACAAAATGGAAGTAAGCAGCAGGATTTCATGTTTACAAAATACCAGGAACTTATTTACCAGTCAAGTTCAACTTTTCTTTTTTTTTGTTGGGGTGTGTGTGTGTGTGTGAGAGAGAGACACTTTTGTTCTACAAATGACAAAGCACGACCTAATCTCAGTAGTTCTCAGAAACTTTGGAAACAAAGAAAATGGATTTCAGGCAACAAATTATTTTACCTGAGTTCTATACAAACTCAAGAGCTCTGTGCAAACCAAGACTTGACTTGTTGTGAAGGTTAAAGCCTCATTTGTCTACCACAGACTTGAAATATTTGCCAATATATTAAATACTCGATCTGATCTGAAGGGTCCGATGCACAAGTGGTACCTAGTTTCATTTAAAGCAGACATATTTTGTCCTTTGTATCAAGTTGTTAGAAATTTTCTGAGGTCTTGAGGAAACATGTTTTAGTCAAATAGCAGACAGACACAAGAATTCCATTTTCAACTATGTCTATGACTCCTTCTTCAAAGGAGTGGGCTTCTTTTAAGATCTTTCACACAGCTTTGCCGCTTCCAAGGTCCAGTAGATGGATTATGATGTGAAGTTGGGTGGAGATAATGATGAGGAAGCTGGATGATTCTTCTCTGATCCGAGTCTGCGATGTCACAGACATCCATAAATCTGTGTGGCTCAGAGGAAAATAGACTTCCACTCAGGGTCTTTTAAGAGCCAAAATTAAAAACACACAGATTACCACTGATGCTGCTGAAAATAAGGGTATTGGTGAGTATTTACATCTGATAACATGTCATTTTTGTGTGTTTGAGTTGCCAGCTGGAGATGTAGCGAGCACAAGTTGTTGGCTTGAGCTAGCTATATGGCGTTATTTTAAACTGGGACATCCCACCAGGAAATCGGTGACACACTAATTATGAAAGGCTAGGACTTCTCGGTGGTACAAATGTTGATAAAGGTAACATGAGCAAACCTTATTAAGTATTTATGGAGAGGAGATGTGGACCTCCAATGTGAAAAAGAAGATGTTTATCAAGAGGAAGACAGAGGAAATGCAGAAAGAAACTCTGGATTTTAGGTTTCAGAGATGAGAAAAGTCTCCCAAAGCCTAGGTATCAGAATCAAAGAAGAAAAAAAAAAGAAGAAAAAAAAGAAGGATATCAGAATAAAATGAGAGCAAGAAAATTAATCTCAGTGACTATATGATCTAACAATAATGACACCCCCCCCCATTATTTTCACATTGAACATTATAAAACTCTTTTCTAATCAAAATGATTCACAAGGTACTGCTGCCAGTCCAGTACCTTTGTCAGCAGATAAACAAAAACTAAACTATCAGAGCTTCATTTACATCCAGAAGCAGGCAAAATTAAAAAATAATCTTAAAGATAATAAATAAATAAAAAAATTTAAAAATTGTAGAAATATACAAGAACTGACTTTCAGGGGACCCAACTTAACATGTGTATACTCAAAATAACCATCAGAGTCCCAGACATCCTTCTTATTATACTTTTTTTTTTTTTAAGTAAAAACGTATTTTGGGGAATCTAAACTTGGCTATAAGAGTTGTTTTATATGTTGTAATATGGTAATAAAATAATGAACAGAAGCCGTCTCCCAGAGGTTAGAAATTCACAGTCTCAAGTGGTGTTATACTACAAACCGCAGTACATGAACACATAAGCAATTATCACAGTCTGAAACAACTGTAATCATCACGTGTGCTATTTAGGGTATAGCCAGTATGTTGAAAGCCTGAAGGGAGTTTGGTGGGTAACTTCGTATCAAATGTGAACGCGAGATGAGTATCATTTCACTCACCAGCTGTTGCATTACGCTGGTGTCGCACTTTTTTGTCTACTGATGAGAAAGAAAATATTTTTCACCTGTCTTATACATAAAGCATGGAACAGACTTATCTGAATGACTTCCTTTTCATTTAAAAGCAGACTAAAAGGCATTCACAGCATCCTCGTAACGCGTCGCCCCTCCCCTTTTAGTCCATGATGAAATGAGGATGTGCATCCATCCACTTTTGCTCAACGAGGGCAACAATAAAAAGCCGCATGCGTCCTGTACAAGTGTACAGGAGGTACGATGACATGTTTGTACCATATCCTACCTGGAGGGCAGAATGCTCCACAGCCCATGTCTGTCTACCTTCATCCACAAGTCTCGAGCATCCTCTCCTGACGAGCAGGACCAGTTCTCTCCTCTGCAGCTCAGCGTCTAATTTGACATCTAACCCCAAGACTGCTTTTCAAATTTGCTCTATTTTCAGAGAAGATGCATTTTCTCTCCAGATTTATTTTCTGTATTCACAGTGCACACAGCTGGTGTCTGCCTGTATGCAAGACAGCCTGCCTCAACGTTCTCAAAGAAAAACAAAACCTCCTGACCTTCTCTCTTTTCATACCATCTCCTCACAATCTTACAGCTTCGCTCTTCTCCTTCATCCTTTAGATCCCCTTTAACCTTATTTTCCTTTCATCTGGTCATTACGGCCGTCACAGCCAGCAGCTCCTTTTCTCTCCAGCACACGCAGCCACTGCCGTAAACGTCACACAGACTTAAATTTATTCAATGATCAGTGCGAGAGCGATCAGCCCATATTCTACATCAAGTTATCGGAAGAGCTTGCAGACATCCCACTCACTGCTCTGTATGTACATGTACACACACACGTGTGTGTGCCGTGAACACGAGCAAGCTGGATGTGAGCTGTAATGTGATTGTATGCATGTCCTTTGGAAAAGGCAACATAAAAATGGGGCTCAGCTGGGAAAGAGCATCCCGACTGACGCAAAGTAATCATCCAACTGAAAGAGACCTTTCCCATTCATGATAAAACCTGGCCTTCAGCCATAAATGTCATCCGAATCCTGTTGTATTTCCAAAGCAACCCTTCATGGCAATGACTGAACTGTATATTTAAAAAGATGCGTTTGGAATATTCCTGTTTATAGGATTTTCGTAGTACTTAAAGTCCAACATGGCAAGGTTTTTGACCTAATATAAATAAAAGTGAGGACAAGTGATGAGCCCAAGAGTATGCTAGTAAATCTCTATGAACTCCAGCGCTGCACTTTTGTATGTTAATCTCATTTCTAAACCTTGATGGTGCCATAAAAAAAGCAAATGCACACGTATTACAACATTTAAGCAGCTCTGCAAAGGTTTTGGTAAGTATAGCAGTAATGTGGCCACAGATGTTTGAAACAGAGTCTACAGTCAGGCTTTTATATGTTACTGGTTATGTGTCGAATGTTTAAACAGCTTAGGCTGCTTCCAAAAACCCCACGAGTGTATCATAACACAGGATTAGTTACTTAGCAAGATGCCTTTAGGTAAATCGTGACTTTTCAGTCAGCCAAAAGGTGATCCCCATCTTATCATCGTGGTGAAAACCTAACCTGCTCAAAAACAGCTTACGTTGGAAATAAGAGACCAAGTCTGTCATGATTAGTTGACACAATCAATTATATTGATGATGGAAGTGTGTTGTGCTAAACAGCATTAAGGACACAATCTCAGATCTTTATTACTTTAAAAAAAAAAAAAAAAAACTTCAAGTTTTCTTATCAAAGATTTCATAGTCTTGCATCAGTTTCACCAGCTTCTGACCACCTGCATAAAATCTTCTTCAGCATATCACAAACCTCAACAGGATCTGAATTCTCCACATGTGAAAATTATGTCTCATGTTCCCTGAGCTAGTCACTAAGTTGAGCCCAGACCTGACAAATGGAAGCAACCCCAGATCTTGTTTCTGCAGGCGTAAACAGTAGGGAATAAAGTATGATGGTTTTGTCCCTGATGTGCCCACAACTCTGCAGAAGCGTAAGCCTGGACTCATAAAAACACATGGCCTTCTCCATTAACCTGGCAGCCTCCTAATTATTTTTCTCATTGAAACAAAGAAACAGCCTGCTTCTTCTGGATTCAACTTTGATTTCCAAACATGCACAGAAAAAAAACTGCCTTTGGACACCGATGGATAAGCATACCATCAATCAGAGAAAAGAAGCATGACTGAGTAGCACATCCAAAATAGTGTGCAGTGGAGTAGGAATGTTGGTGAATGACTGTTAGTTCTGCAGCAAAAACATGTTGATGCAAGGTGTTATTAGCAAATCTGCAGCCACCTGGATGCTCCTGAATGAATCAGTGCATAAAGCCCAATGAAGTTGTCTGACAGAAACGGCTCTGAAATAGGGAGGTAATAGACCCATTTCACCACAGAAAATTTTCACACTCCAGAATTTTACATTTCTCCATTGCTCCAGAATCCAATCTCTAAGCTCCCAAGGAAACAAGGGATTTTTAAAAAATTTTTTCCTCCTTTGCATTAATACATGCTATTCTGCTACTGATTAACATTTCCTTTGCTCTGTTTGCTTGATACAGATGAAATCAGAGAAAACATCTTTGTCATGACAACAAGGATACATCTTCTGACATGAGTAAAAGAAAAAGGAAAAATTAATTTTTTTTAATGTTTTTTTCCCCTTCTGCATATTTAAAATACAAGTCAGTTTTCTAAATATTTTCAGTATCTAATATATTTCATCACAGCTGCCTGGCTTACCGCCCTTTACAGGAACTGAGGCGTTCCCAAAAGGACAACATACTTTTATGGGATAAGATGAGACAGCCAGACGTTGTTTTCCTTCATCACATACCAACTCAATAATCCTGAGGCTTTATAATTGCTCCATTCTTCTATGTCTTGTTTAGGTTTTCAAATGTCAACTTTTTTTTTGTAATGCTGCATTCATTCCAGTCATTGTTTACTAATGTTTTATTGACCAATTACCACAGTTGTTTGACATAGATGGTCCTCCTTCAACTCTTCAATCATTTTCTAATTTCTTACAAAGTGACAGCAGTGTCCTTTAATCTTCACAGATTTTATCCTTCTGAAAAAAAAAAAATCATCTACTGACACAAGCTGTACTTGGTGTAATTTATCTCCTGAAACCACTGTTTATGGTTTTTTTGGTTCCACCCTCACACTAAATTATTCTGTGATTGCATCCTCTGCAAAATGAGTACCCGCTTTCAGTTACTATGGAAACATGTTTTGTTTGGCTTCCTGTCAGAACAGGCATATGGATTAAAAGGAGTTTGCAATTAATCTGTTTGACCAAATTTCACAAACACAAAAGTAGATTTTCCAAGAAAAATTATGAATATACCATTTCTATCCTTTGTCAAGTCAAAAAGCAAACACAAATACATTTTTGCTGAGCCAATATTGTTGGTAAAACAGGTCCATTTTTTTCTTCTTGGGTTCATTCTGTTTGTGATGACTTGCTGAGTTGAGCTTTTAATGTAATGAAAAAAAAAGAGAAAGAAACCCAAGGTTTCTACTGTGAAATGGGAACTCGAGGGCATCTGGTATTGTAGTAGATCCTCCTCCAGGAGGTGACAGGCCTGTGTTTACTCATCCTCACTGGTGTAATGGAGGATTCAATACCTTACATGGATACAGACGCAGCTTGCGGCTATGAAAACACTCAACACATAAAACCTTCTACTTTGAGATGATTTTTTCACCTGAACCCGAAATTACAATGTTATGTGTGTTCGCTTCCGCTCTAAACTTATAAGTGGTATTTAATCATGAGTTTTTGGGGGGAATTTAAACTACGAAATTAACCCTTGCAATACCAAACAAAACAAACTAAAAAAGTTATTGGTCACTTAAATTACTTCCAAAGAATGCTTAGTAAACATGTTTTTTGAGAAACTTTTCGCTAGTAATTTTTGTTAGCCGTTTACCTTCTTTGGCTTTTTTCCTTCTTGCCAAAGTTCCACCAAGTTTTCCCAGGAAAGAGTCATCTTTCTTCCTGGAGGACGGAGACTTCGGCGTCGGAGATTTCGGAGAAGAAGGGGACTTCTGAGGCGACGAAGCCATGGTCGACACGATGGTTTAAACACGGCTGACGCTATATTGTACAATTTGACGTGGAAATTAAAGTTCGTAAGGAAGTTTTAAAAAAAAAACAAAAAGGGGAGGAGGAAAAAATCTCCGTCCACTCCCTAAAGCGGAAACGGAATTCCAGACATTTTCTCCCGAGTTTGGCCGGATACAGAGGCTCCTCCTACGGGGAGGAGGCCGAGAGGGAGGCTGCTGCCGGCGGCGGGCTGAGAGCGGGAGCTCCGGGGGTAACAGCTGCGGAATGGGGGGCAGCGAAGAGGAGGACATTAGGAAAAATAAATTGCTTCAACAATGGCTAAATACGTCACGCTATTTTACAGTGAAATAAAGTTTTCTTTAGTAGTTCTGTCCCTCTAATTTAGCCATCTTTCATTTTTTAGGGCATAATAATCGCATTAAGCCTTTTAATCTCTAGTTGGCATCCTGGTTCATATCGTGGATTTATATGTGGAACTTCCCTAAAGTGGTTTGAAATTTAATTTTCTTAGTAAAAAAAAAAAAGTTTTTCACAGCTACATTTTAAATCTGTTATGTTTATATCATTTTGACTCATCTATGTCACTCGATGGTTCAGAAAACATAGATAGATATATACTTTATTTTTGTATATACTTTATTTTTGCCATGAATAAAATGATTGATACATTAAATATAAGGGATTTAGACATTGAAAGCTGTCATTTATACTACTTAAAAATAGCTGATCGTCCATGCATTTAAGTGATTGTCATACTAGGATCTGGTATCCATTTGTAAGGGTTTGAGTAAGATTTACAGGTCAAACCATTGGAGCATTTTTCAGGATCTTAGGAGGACGAGACAAATCCCTACCATAGACTGCAAGCATAACTGGATGGACGTTTGAACTTCTTTTTTTCCTGTCTTGTATGGCAAGATGATGCAAATAGGCGAAACAAACAGACCCAGGAAGCCAACTGAGACACGCCCACTTTATGTCAATCAAAGGTAGCTGTGGCTACCAGCTTATTCTGCTTATTCTGTCTAGGCAGGAGGAGATACTGAGCTCCCAGCATCTCTTTGAAGCTAAATATCCCCACTTCAAATGTTGTTTCAATGGCGAAATTATAAATGTGTGTTGCTTTTAGCTAGTGCTGGGTTTGTAAGAACTGCCAATTACTTCACTAAGCTTCATAACATGTCAATGACTGACGAGGAAGTGATATTGGTTAGCCAAGCACCGATCAAAAAGCTACTCCTGATTTTATAAATGAATTTATTGCTTTATATAAATTCACCTGAGTGGTACAAAAATAATTAACTCCCTTATAGTTCAATCCTATCTATGGAAACTAAACCCATTTTTTTTGAACAAGGCTGTAAATACTTATTTCTGATCTAAAGTTGAATATTTTAACATGATAGTTGTAAAAACAGCCAGCCATCACAATCATTGCTACATATATAAACACAGTATCAGTTCCTCAACACACCCATGCACTATGACTTCTACAATAAAGATATAATTCACAACTTTGTGTTGGTAAAAACTGAACATGATTACATTTTGTAAGGTAAACTTTACAGCTGGTAAACTCTACAACTTTAAACTGGGCCATCAGATTGAACTAGATTCAGAGATCAAATGTAATGGCTGGTGAATCCACGTGTATCACAGAGACAGAGCTCGGAAACCAATATCTGCTTATTAAATAAAATCACAGATTATAGTGAAATGTACAAAAAATATTTTGTATTTAATAAAGCTGTAATACACCATCTTAACTTGAAATAAATTGTAAGAATACCTGTAGCAAAATTGAAAGGAAGCTTTAGATGATTTTAACCCAATCCAGGACACGAGCTGTTTGTTGAGGCTAAAACAGCCAAGGCTAAAGTTACAACAGCACCAGTAACAGCTTTTTCAAAAAAGACATTGCAAAGGTCATGAAAAATTGGAACTCATTTTTATTTAAAGATTCTTTTACATTTTAAAGACACAAAGTGGCAAAGAAACAAAATGCACAGACAATGCACACATGAGTCAGTAAGTTATGTTTTCATGACTGCTACTACAAATTTACTATTTTATTTTTTATTCTTTTTAATTAATATAACATTCAAAGCCCATGAAAGGAACAAAGAAAGGCAGGGTGGTTCATCCTGGGATTAAAATGTGTAAACACGTTAGTACAAGGGAGATGAATGTGATGTATTTACTTAAAGCACTTCAGTGTCTCTTAAAGCAAAACAGTTAAATTTAACAAAAAAAAAACAAAAAAAACAAAACAACCCAAAACAAAGCAAACAACAGCAACAACAACAACAACAAAGGCTTAATCCACTCTGAATTTCAAAAGAAGAGCAAATGAATATGCAGGCCTTGAGGCACATGTGCAGTCACTGCAGGTCAGATTGGGACATGGTCACACATCTGACATACATGAAAGTTTCACCGATTGCAGCATCAGTTTTTGCCCTGAGATTTATTCTTAGAGCTTCAGGGGAGTAAAACATGCCAGTGTCTGTGTGTAAATACAACAGAAACCTATTTATAGTGTTCCAGCACATAATGAAACAGTATAAAATCATGCAAGAGAAATTACAGTCATGTGCAAAGATGCACACACAGCGACCGACAGTGATTCACATGCAAAACTTTTATAGAATCCTCACAGATTTAAAACAGTTCATGCTGTGCAAAACGCTAAAATCTCAGATGTGCTGACTCATGTTATGTGGACTCCAGTGAAGCTTTGTAATAACAGACAATATCCAGTCTTAAAGCTGGGAACCTCCTAAAGCATTGGATGATCAAGCAGTTTGGTGTATGACAGTGCAAAAAAAGGACAAGGCAGCAATTCTTATTCAGAAGTGATCAATTATATTGCACAGTCTGTTTCAGGTCAGTGTTGTTTTCAGGTCACTCCATTTGTTTATTTTCATAACCAACAACGTGTTCAGCTTGCATCCTTCACTCTAGCTTCTCCTGCGCCCAGGTGTCATTCCCATGAGCCCAGTGAAACTCATAGCCCTTGGACAACACAAGACTCTCCAAGTCCCTGTCCTCAGCCCTCTCCTTCAGCCTCTGCTCCTCCAGTATGGAAACCAGCATGTCCCGCTTCTCCACCGTCCTCATGATCTCAGCCAGGATCTCCTGCTCCTCCTGCAGCTCAGAGGCACTCTTCTTCGTATCTGAATTAATGTACAAAAAGAAAGAAATAAGTACATGCTCATTGTGCTTAACTGTGACTTTGTTTAATAAAAGCTTTACCCTCTACTGCCATTCGATGTCGCAGATCTTGCTGGAGCCGGCTCTGGGTGTCCTCCAGTTCAAGCTCCTGAGCACTGGAATAGAGGAGAAGATAGTGTGACCTCTACTGGTTAAGCATGTGAACTGCAAATCATGAGCATCATTCATCCCTCCCCATGCAAGCCTTTCAACCTGATGGCATCACTCACAAGATCATGAGCTCAGACTCGTAGCGTGCCAGTCTGTTCTTTTCTAGAACAAGCTTGAACCAGGACTGATAGAGCTGGGTCTCATCGTGGTCCTCAGGCTGAGGGGAGTCTGCAAGGGGTGAAGTGAGGAACCAAAGAGGAAATGAAGTAAGGAAGCAGAAAGAGTGAGTGAAAAAAAAATCAATTTCAGACTTATAAAAAAAAAAATCTGCTGCAAATATCTTATAAAAAATTCTGTAAAGCCAATGAAAGAAAAAAATCTAGCTCCAGTCCCCACTGATGACACATTCTTGCTTCAGCTTTACAACAAGACTTCCTTATTCACTACAACACAAACAAAGCCCTGTTTTGTAAAAAAGATGAAGCAACAATGAAGTCTCAGTGTCTATTGTGAGAACTGCCATTAACTGTATGCAGAGGCTTTTAACCAGACTGGGATTACAAAGCAATGCTTTTCTGTAAATGGTCTGAGAACTACAAGTACTGCAATTAAACTGATGGAGAAGAAAAAGAGCTGAGGCTTTCACTGGAATTCCATTGAGCTGCACCAAAGTGTTTCGGCTTAGACTTCTAAAGCACAACAGCAAGGATTGTAGAGAGATGCTGCTCACTGGAAATGGTTTTCAATTTAAAAAAAAGAAAAAAAAGTGCTTCACACTCAGTCCTCCCTGATTTTGAGGCCTGACACTTCTTTCAGTTTATGATTCAGACTTCTCGGAAAGGATCCTTCTGCATGTGTGGATGTACGGTCGAGTACCTGTTTCTCCTCTAATGATCTTTTCTATCGCCACTCCTCTCTCCTCTACATCCCGATGTTTCTCTCCAACTTCCTCCAGTTGTCTCTGGATTACCTGTGCAATGAAAAAACGTCATCACATGAAGGTATTTCATATAAAAAGGTGTTACAGCTAATAGTTTGGACGCCAACATTTGTTTTACAGTTCGTCAACAAACTTGTATCTTTATCCATCCATCCGCTATTATGCTACAACATGATAGTTTTGCTTTGAAAGATTACTAAAGTTTCATTCAATTCAAATCACTCAAAGGAGAAACTTGTCTTAGCTATTTCTGCTTTTGCTTCTATGAACAGATCTAAAATCAGTTGTATTTCTCACTAATAAAATATCTACTTTATATAAAAAGGTATCCTTGGTATTCTTTGTGACTTAACACATTATGAATCATTTTACAAGACACATTGGTAGAAAGTAACTACAATCAATTAGTTTTAGAAATGGTGAATGGTTGGTACTTATATAGCACCTCCTTTTGTTTTTTAACCTTGTCTTGGTTCCACAAAGCGCTATGCAATGTTTTTCCTCTTTACCCACTGCTCAAATCACTCATGCAGCATTTCCTATTGTACAAATGCCCTCTACATACAGTATATAGCGCTTTTGTTCTGACAATCACACCCTGATGAATGAATCAGAGAGCTGTGTTGGGGATCAGTGTTCCTGCCCAAGGACATTTCGGTTTGTGGCGGGATTGAGCTGAGACTGGATCTGCTGGCGGGAGTAAAATCTGCTCTACAAACTGACGTGTGGCTCCTCCAGTCACAGTGCTGGAAAGAGATGCTGTGGTTTTCAAATGTAAGTTGTCACTGCTGTGAACATCGAAAACAATGTTCAGCATAATTGTGGTTGAATTAAAGAGGCAATCGAACAACAGGAACGATCTCCATGGCTAAATTACATGTATGCACTCACACAACCTAAAAATTGGTTCGTGTTTCATTTTAATTTTTTTATTGAAGTTAAATTCAGAGAAAAAGAATTGCCAATGTCTTCTGTTTCATTCTTCTGATTACAACAGACATAGTGAGAATTTTATCTCAAATTTATCATCTTTAGATGTAAAATTGTGGGATCTTGAGTTACAAAAGAACCAAAGTCCATCTCTCTTGTGTGGTGGATACATTTTTCTGTGTGAATGCAAGTGAACAAACAGGTTGGAGCCTAAAATTTGATCTCTCCATGTTGTCCCATCATTAAACCACATTAAATACATTCTCAAAAACAAATCAGTTACATTTTTCAAAAGAGAAAGTTAATGGGTTTTTCCTGCTGACATAATGAAAAAGATATTACCTTGGAAGTAAGTTTTTTTTCTTTTTACTTCATGTGGACATGTATGCTCAGTATTTGCTGACGAGGAGGAGAGATGGACTGAAACATGATTTTTCTCATCAGTCCTTCTGCTTGTGCATACAAATATAAGCCTCAAGGTAATATTAACTGGATACCTGAATAGTAAAGACAACCTCAGAGAAAGCAGGGCCTTGTAATAAGACAAGTAAACAAAACAGCCTCCCAGTCACCCAAAATTCAACATGATACCAACTTCCCATTCTCAGTCACATGCCTCATACTCTGACCCTGTGGAGTTATAACATTTTATGTAACTTTTTCCTCCTGTGGCCCAAAAGTGAAAATGCACCAAAAAAAGCCGTGTCTAGCAACTTGCACACTTTTAAACCAAACTACATAAACAATAGCCTAAAAAAAATTAATACAGTTTTAAAATTGCCTGCAACCACTCAGCAGAACAACAAACATGTGAAAATTGTAATATCTCTGTAGACTCTCAGCAAACTGAACTGGCAGAAACAAGAAACCTGTGTACTTTACAAGCACCAGGTGAAAAGTAGAAACATAAAATGCATCATTATTGTTGGCAGCAGAAGCTCTCCACTCAGAGAGATTTCAGGTCAGACTATTAGATGCAGTTTACAGAGGCCATGCTCAGCGCTCTGGCACAAATATCTCTATTTAAAACTCATTGAATCTACTAAGAGTAGCACCTGAGCTCTGTGAAGCCTCTTCAGCATTTCTCGTTTTGCTTGTTGGGCCGCAGTCTTTTCCTGCTGCTTCCTCTGGCTGCCTGGAAATTGCTGTTAGAGGGGTAACAGAAACTTTCAGACACACTATACACTTCAATGCATTTTGATGTGCGTCAGCGCATAGAAATGACCTAAACAAACCTTGTGATTGCATGTCAAGTTTTCATTTTCATCATCACTTGAGGAGGGCTCTTCCAGATGCTGTTGACTGGAGGCTAGAGAGATAAAGATGAAAAAAATGAAGTCAGCCTCGAGAAGTCATGAAACACACAAGCTGTCGTCTTTATGTGGAAATCATTAAAACAGAGTAACTGATGGCAGGAGCTTATCCATAAAACTACACAGAATGGCACTAACCATTTTAAAGATTTATTTAATTTATGGTTGATTTCAGAATTTGACAATAGCTGCACACTTTGCCTTTGTAACTTTCCAATTAAATCCACAAAAACCAGCTGTTCTCAGTGTGAAAACTGAGGCCAGTTAAGGGGTTTATACATGACTTAATTCTGGTTCATCAAAAGGTTTGTGGAATTTGATCAATTTCTATTTACATAGGGGCAAAACATTAAAAACTTAGCATATTAGCAAATTAGCATTAGTATATTGCTAATTTATATGTTCATGCAATGAAATTCGTTCACATTAAAGAATTAACTCTCTTATCAGCACTTTCCTTCGATACCTACCTACCTACCTACCTACCTGTAATAAAAGAAAATCGGCATAGTGGCTTATACGACCTTTACATTTTTTCCTCCCTGTATCGGCCCCTCTCCGCAAAATAATCAAAGCGGTGTTAAAGTGCCTTTTCACCTCCACTCTTTCGACAGTTAACCACGGTAAATTTAAATGTCCAATACTGCATAAGATTAGGAAAAATTTGAGCAAGGGTGCAAACCATAACTCTTAGTCGCAACTGTGATAAATTTTTATTGTAACTGGCATAAACATAATAGCCGTGCCCTAGAGTTGTGGGTAGGGTATTAGAGTGGGAGCGTTAATAAGGAGAAATACGGTATCTTAAGGGGTGCAACAATATTAGGTTGTGGTCATTGTATTTTTCATTTCAATTCTCCATATATGTGCAACAGGTCAGGTCAGCACCCATATACTCATTTTCCTCTGCTTTGGTAATGTGTGCTTTTGTATTATCGTACCTATAACCACCGTTTGTAATGATTTTCCAAATCTTTTTTGTTCAAAAGATTTCTGCTCTCCAGTCTGCACCTCCACTTCACAATCCTGACCCCTGTGCTCCTCCTCTGTGTCAAATCTGCCTTCAACTAGTTTGAGTCCATCTGTCATTGCTATCTGAAGTAGTTTCTGAGATGAAGCTTACCAACTGCTCCACTGATAGCATTCCCTCTCATCTTTTAAAGGAGGTTCTAGACTCAGTAGGGCCAGTGATTGTTGTGCTGATCAATGCCTGTCTTAGCTCAGGTAGTTTTTCCCTACTGCTTTTAAACATGCTGTGGTACAAGCTGCTTCTTAAAAAGCCAAACCTTGACCTCTCGTTACTCTCCAATTTTTGACCCATCTCTAACTTCCCCTTTCTTCCCAAAGTATTGAAAAAAAGTAGTTTTTAAACAGCTGTAGTCTTATTTGGATACAAACAGTCTCTATGAGAAGTTTCAGTCTGGTTTCAGAGCTCGCCATAGCACTGAAACGGCATTACTGAGGATCTATATTGATTTGATTTTAGCTGTCGACTCTGGGTGTCCCGCTGTCCTGGTAACTCTGGATTTGACAGCAGCCTTTGATACTGTTGACCACAAGACACTTATCCCGTCGAACACTGTGAGGGTATAAAAAGCACTGCCTTCAAATTCTTCCAGTCCTACCTCTCAGACAGAAGTTTTTCTATTCATCTCGGTGAATATTCTTCAGACAGAGCCCCACTAACATGCGGGGTCCCTCAAGGGTCCATTCTTGGCCCCCTGTTTATTTTGTATATGCTCCCCCTGGGTTCTGTGCAGCTTAAACACAATGTCTCCTTCCACTCATTTGCAGACGACATTCAAACCTACCCTCCCTTTATGAGTAGACTGGAAGGAGTCTCTTCAGCCTTTATTTTATTGTCTAAGGGACATTAAGACCTGAATGGAATTAAACTTTTTGTGCATTTAAGTTTGATAAACAGACCAGCTCTGTTGTGAAGAGTGCTTTTTTAAATCGTTTTTAGGCTGTTAGGGAAACTCAAGCCCTATCTTTCCACCAATGACCTTGAAAGAGTTGTCTACCCCTTTGTTATGACAAGACTTGACTATTGTAACTCTATGTTGGCTTAGATCAGTCATCACTGCAATGCCTGCAGCTGGTGGAGAACGCTGCTGCTTGCTTGCTGACTGGCAAAAAAGAGACCACACCACTCCTGTTCTTTCCTCTCTCCACTGGCTTCCAGGATTGAGTTCAAAATCTTATTGCTTGTTTTTAAGGTCCTAAGTGGTGTTGCTCCTCTGTACCATGTAAAACTTCTGCATGTTTGCAAGCCCAGGAAAGCCCTAAGGTCAGCTGATCAGTTGCTTTTAGATGTCCCAAAATGCAGCTAAAAACAAAGGGAGAACGTGCAATTTCAATAGCTGTACCCAAGTTTTTGAACAATCTGCCACCCCACATAAGATTCTGCACAAGTTTAGGAACTTTTAAACCTGCACTCAAAACCCACCTTTTTTCTCTGGCTTTTAATAAGGTTTAAATTTGACATATATGTTTTATTATTGTGGTTTCATCTAAAGTGAAGCATTCCATCATAGTTTTATATAACATTCTATGGTTTATGTCCTGTTTTAATGTTATTATAAACCTTATCTGTACAGCACTTTGGTCAACTTTGGTTGTTTTTAAATGTGTGTTATAAATATATTTGACTTTGCTTGCCAAGAGCACTGATACAACCCCGTACCATCACAGAGCCTGGCTTTTTGACTTTTTGCTGATAAGTTTGGATGGTTCTTTTCAACTTTAGTCAAAAGCACATGGTGCCCATTCCTAAAACAAAAAATAAAAATAAAAAATAAAACATTTTTTAAAAAAATTTTTAAAAAAAAGCATCTGCTTTGGAGCCGAGAGGCACAAACACCTCCTCTGCACAAGATAAACACAAGGTTTCATGGTGAAGTTTTCAGTGGCATTTGTGAGTATGCTTCAGTATTGTAGTGCTTGTCAAAGCTGTCAAACATCGATCTGTTACCCATGTGGTTATATCAACTATTGTTTATGATTGTTATCGATGCAGTGATGGCCGAGGAATCCGAAATCATGGGTACTCAGCTGAGGTTTACGTTATACACTGAAATTCCTCCAAATTCTTAAAATTATTTAAAATTAGTTATTATAGAAGGAAAAACATGCTAAACCTTTCTGGTCTTTCTTTAAAGATGATTGCTTTTAAAAATGTAAATCATTTACTCACATGTTTTTTGACAAAGTCGAGATTATCTGCTCATCTCAGAGACCGAGCTTTTCATGGATCATGTTTTTAGATCAAATTACGACAATATTAAAATGAGATCACTGTTTTGTTTACTGCTCACTAAATAAACCTTTTGTGGTTTTTTTTTTTGTTTGTTTTTGTATAGAAAGTCTTGCAGGCCTGTACATTAGCAAACAGAATGATAGATAGAAATAACTTAAAATGTCTTTGATCCATACAGCCTGTAAATAAAAGTCTATCTAAATTTAAAAATCCCTGGTATTTATATTTCTCAACTTTTCTGAAAGTCTGCCTCTGTTTGGGGCTGAATTTAAAATGCACTTAAAAGCAACTCAGAGTGAAAGAGAAAAGGGGGGGAGAGTTTTTAGTTCAATGGGATTACAGATGCTTTACTTTAAAAAGCGCAAAGTCTGAGCTTCAACACATCGTTTGAAAGTACATAAATATCATTACCACATTGGCTGATGTTATTGCGTCCATGACCCGAAAAAAACAAAACAAAACCAAAACAAAAGAAAAAACCCTGAACAACATGTCAGAGCTGCAAAAAAGAGGGGAAATATGCTGCTGCTTTCCACAGTTTATTAGGAAGAAAATCCTGGAGATGAGCCAGAAGACTCATTTGTGAATGAATGACTCAAAAGAATTTTTCATTCAAATGAGAAGTATAATGTTTGCAGAAAGGAAATGCTGAATTCTAGCATAAGAGCCTTATCCCAACTGTAGAGCACGGTGGTGAAGTATGATGGTTTGGGCTCAGTCGGAATGGCCTTCAATCACTGATGCAAAAATGAATTCTAAATAACAGGAAAATTAAAATGAATCTGGGTTATACAGCAAGACATCTATATCAACCACAAGGATTATCAAAACTTAAAATGGTAACTTCTTTTTCAAAAAGATAGACCAAGATACAGCCCTGATCTTCAACTAACCAAAGTTTTGTTTAAAAAAGAAGAAGAAAAAAAAAAAAAAGGCTGAGGACTACATCCACTAACCTTTGTTTCTGAGGTTGGAGAGGATTGTACCGATTTCCTTTTGAACTTCCTGGTCCTTCCCTTTGCTGTTCGACATCTCCCTCTTCCTCAGCCTCAACGACGAGAACAAGTCGACCCTCTTGCGGGAGAGGGATCTGATGTCATCAGAGTCTCTCCGGCCCACCTGCTGCAACAAGGACGGCAGGTTTTGCCCTCCACCCCAAGGATCTCCTGTAAAAGAGCCCCAACGGGCATCATGCATGCTGGTCCTTCTCCCATTGACGAACGACTCTGGAGCCACAGTGCCAAAGAGGGAGTTAAAACTAAACGCTCCTTCAGACAAGGGCCTTGGTTTGTGAGGGTCGTCACCTTTTGGTCTCCTGATTAAGTAAAAGAATGTGAAAACAGATGAGTGAGTAAACTTATTTTTCAGCTATGTGATGTCTAAATAAAATATCAAAGTATTGGATACAAACATTTTGACTGTGGTGTTGGAGCTGTTGGACTGACTATTCAAACTAAACGCCCTCCTGAAGGCATTGGCTATGACCTGGAGGGCTGAGGGGGAAGATGCTGGGGTTTGGCTCTGGGATGCTGCCCCGTCCTCGCTCCAGTTTGTTCCAGGCTTATCTGCTTCTGCTTCCACCTGATAAAACATCAGAGGAAAGGAAAAATGCAGTCAGGATAATGTGGAATTAATTCCTCATATCGCTCTCGCATTACTGTGTTTGGCTCCCTGCTGTGTTGTGTAAACTGGGAAGGAGAAGCACATTGGAGACAAAGATATCCACACACACTCTTTAATTATTCATTAAAGCAACAAAGTCCCCACCTGCTCTTCATGTTGATGTGCGTTACTGGTGCCTCCGTTCTCTGGTGTGAGACCCATTTCCATGTTCAGGAGTTTGACTCTCTCAGAGATGGATAACGTCAGCAGTTTCTTTGGAGAGGACGTGTTGCAGATGCTCATCTCACTTCCCTCTGAGGGATTCAGGGTATCTGTGAATGTTTTGGAGCTGCCTTTGGGTTTCTGAGAAACAGCAACACAGTCAGTGAATGGAAAAATGAAAAAGATGTGACAAATCAAATTAAGCAGAACACCCCTATTTAAGTGGTTTGCACCAAATAAATCTACAACTAGAGGGGTGAGCTTAATGGTGAATCGTCTGTTTAGTGCCCGTTCTTTAATGCTTCACAATTTGATCAAAGGAAAAAAAAAAAAAAAGTCTAAATTCACTGTAATAAGTATTTCTTTCATACACCACCTCTCCAATACGTCTTATGAGATTCAGCTAGCTGGTTTTGCCTCATATTAGTGTAACAAACCGTTTGTTTCACAGTGGAAGCAGCTTGATTGCAGTCGAACTCAGCTTCAGGGACAGCCTCCGGTCCGTCTTTGTCGAGTGGCAAACTTCTCTGAAAGTGCTTGCTAAAGATCAGAGGGAAGGCTGCACACACAAACACAACCGAAAATAAGTCATGTTAAATAAAGTGTAAACACTGACACAGCATTTATTCATAAAAATACATAATCAAGTGTATTAAGGTTTGTATGCAAGCCGCAAATATGAAATATCAATTAATGATTAAAGAAAAAAAAACTCAACTAAATAAGTCAAATGAGATATGAAAGCTGGTATGCAGAATCACCTCAACATGACAAATGGAAAATGAAAATAAGATACAATACTACTGTGATAGGTGTTACTGTATAACAGAATTAGACATATTATATATATATATATATATATATATATATATATATATATATATATATATATATATATATATATATATATATATAAATGACAAAGTTACACTATATGATTTTATACTAAATTACTAAAGTACAGTGTCATAATAAATTTTGCGACTTCCCTCAGACTCTTGTGATCCAAACAAGAAGTTGAATCTCATAATTTGGAGCAAACTTCAGTTAGACCCAAAGTCGTGGTGCATAAAGAATAAGCTGTGTTTAAACCCAACTGGGGCAGGGGGGAGGGGTGGGAGGTGGAAGTAATACTCAATAGGAACAAATTAAGTTAAATGAGAAAAAATACTTGGAGACTAAAGAGAAATAAGGTTTAAAATTACATTTTAAAAAAAGAGATACAAATATATGACACCAAGTAATTTAGATGTACATTTTAAAAAGTTCATAAATATATTTGAACCGAACCCTCAAAAAAGAAAAATAATTTTACTTTTTTATGTTTAGCCATTCATAGTTATGCATCCAACTTTTATTAATTTACTTGTGTGTGTAGTTATTTTTGTGATCTTTTCCAGATTTATTCTATTTTTGACTCATGTATCAATCCATATAAAACTGCATTCAGAAGCCTCAGCGACTCATCCATCAGTCGCAGGAGCGTTTTAATTCGGAAGCAACAAAAACATTGAACAACACTGACATCAAGTGCTGGACAAGTAACACAACAACGTTAATGAAATACATGAGTTGAGCACATGGACGCTACACTCTACCACTGATAAGCTGATGTGAAAGCTGATTCACAACATCACACGCTTAATGGCACACAAGCATTTTGTTTTGTAACATGTTGTAAACAACAACAAGAAAACACAAGAGACAGCTTGAAATAAGCCTCTGAAGACAGACCTTAAAAAAAAAGACAAAAAAAAACTTGAGGGAAAAACACACACACACAGGACAAAAAAAAAAAAAAAGACAGAGGCACTCACTTGTACGAATCTTCCGTTTCCATCGATTATTGTGTTTGGTATTAGAGTGACCTGCAGAAAACAAAACCAATGAAGCCACACCTCATTGTTTTTTACAGATATCAACTGATCTAACACAAATAACACTTTCTATCTTAGCATTAGTAAGGGCTCATGAAAGGTTTGTTTCAAATGCAGAAATGCAAAACTTTACCTTGTGTGCCTCTGAGTGCTACATGATAGCATCAGTTATGAGTTATACAGTCGTAATAACTGACAACAGCCACTCAATACAAAAATACTAATCACGCTGCTGTAGACTTGTTTTGAAGGTAATCTTCACAAGTGCCACCATCAAATTTCACATTTAACAAAAATCACATTCACAGACGTGACATTGAGTGAAATGTAATTAAAAAAAAGTTGAGAATCACTTAAAACCTGTCTTTAAATGCGATTACAGAAAAAAAAACAATTTTTTTTTTAACAGTTTTGAAACAATGGAATTTGATTCCATTTCATCATCAACTATTTCGATTTAATCCCTCCAAGAGGGAGGGCAACCCCTGATGTGAATCATATTCCACACATCAATTTAATTCCATTAAATTCTAAGTACTATATTATCTTGTTGCTATACCATGGAAAACTACATGTAATTACTAAAGTAAAGAGACACTTTTGGAAAAACGGTTAAAGATGAATTTCCCTTAAATGTTGAGGAAAAGAAAAGATTAAAACAATCTAACCATGTGCAAACAAACAAAAGTTCATATTTTATGTTCTCTACTACCAAACAAGAGGAGATGCTGAAGCTTCAGATCTAAAAGACAACATAGTTGCATTGCTCCAGCATGTCCACAAGAGTGTGGATGGTCCTACTTGGTTGAGGAATTCTCTACTGCACAGATAAAACAACAAATACTTAACTAAATGTGGGTGGGAAAGCTATAATATGTTTGCCTCACCCATAACTCCCCCCTCCCACATTTGCAGAGGGGACTCCAAAACAAGCAGCAAGGCAGTCACAAGATAATATTTTGAAATTCTGTAGCCCTCCCTTGGGGAGTATCACGTCCTCAAGTAATAACTGGGACTGAAAACTAATTTCAGCTCTACTAAATCTTTTAATATCTTTAAGAAAAACAAAGTAATCTTCCTGCTGTTTTAACAGCTTGAACATTCGACCACCCAGAGCACTGCAGAAACCAAACCGACCTTTGGTACTGTCCTGGCTTTGGCCTCCAGCTCTGGTGCCGTCTCCCTCTGTGGGTCTGACTATACAGGAAGCATCGAGAGCTTCAACTGCCATCTCAGTCTCCTCCGGATCTCTATAAAGACCTTTTTCCAGCTGATCCTGCTGATAGCTGGACGCCCCGCCTGCAAACAACAACAATGTGTGGGCATGGCATTTTAAGAGACATTAATCTAAAACTAATACAAGTTAAAGTGATAATGACTAGCATATTTCATGCACATGTTCACAGTTATTCGATTACGCCTGATGTCAAAGTATAGAGAGATCCCAGGTACTTCAAAATAATGCAAACATTAAAAAAAAAAAAAGGTTTTACAATGGACAAGGTCCTACTTCTGGGATTAACACATGCTGGGTAAACAACTGTTTACGCACTTAAAAACAAACATCTAATTTTACAGAGCAGTGCTGATCTCCTGTTGCTTATAAATGCCAACAGATCACATATTCACGAGTACTCGAAGAGTAATGAAGTCAACAATGTGCAGACTCTTACCAGAGATGATTCCACTTGGTCACAGCAAAGAAATGAAAATGTTCTCATGAGCCATTACAGAAACCCAGTCACAACTAAAAATGTGACTTTTTCTAAATCTTCTCGCACTGGTTGGGCTCCCTGGTTTTTACAAGACATTTGAGAAGTGACAGATATTAGAGAAAAAGGATAGGGAAGACCCGCTAGCAGAGCCCATGAAGAAGGTGACAGCAGGAGCAGATGACATTCACTTCAGTTCAGTTCTGTTCAGGTGGACTCCAGGCTTTAATGGTTCCTCTGCAGCTGGACAGTATGGGATTACAGTTGAGCTTTTGCATGAGGCCTTACTTTTCTGCCTTTACATTTCAGTAAAGATTTCTTTTTTTACAAGATTCAAAGCTAATCAAAGTTCATCTTCTGATCAGATGTTACAAAGCGTGTGTTAATTGTTAAAAGCTGTGATCCAGAACCAGATCTGTGTGGGTGATGTTAGGTGAACTGAGCAAAGGTCAAAACGAGGATTTGCTTTTGACAAAGTCATTGCTTTTTGCATTAAGGTGTGGATATATATATATTTATACATATATAAACACACACATTTATTTTTCATTTGCAAGCCAAATGTTTGCTAACTTTTAAAAAACTGGAATGATTGAAGTGATGCTGACTGGCAAAAAACAACAATGCAAATAAACAATGCAATCAAATTGATTTATTTCTGAAAATATTTACAACTTTGAAATATCATAAATTAAGCAATTTTACAGAAATTATCAGTGAGGGAAAAAAATAAAATAAAGCTGGCAGGCTGCATTGAGACGAAATATAAACAACTACAAAACATTAATCAGTAGAGCCAACAAAAATGTATATGGAAGTGTGCAAAACAAAAACCAAAAAATCTGCTATTGCGCTGCTTATCTCCTGAGAAAAGACTAGGAAGTACATGAAAGAGATCTGGAGAGGGGCGCAGAGGTGGGGAGGCCTCCTTCTGAAACAGAGGGAACCACAGACATGTGGACAAATGTTACCGTCAAACTGGGCCTAAGAGGAGGGAAGCCTGCTGCTGGCACAGGCAGAAAACAAGTTCACAGGCTGTTCAGGTGGATTTTAGTGTTGGGGCACGAGCAAGCACAGCATGAGGGTTACAGAGGTTATCCCAGATGATGTAGAAGCAAAAAATACTGGAAGCAAATGTTGCAAACCAACAGCCGACAAGGTGCTATGTGTGCAATAACTCCTTTAAGAGACCCTAAACACTAAATCCTAAAATGTGAAACCCTGAAGGCTCCACTTTTTATTAAGAGTTCTTCTATGGTTGACAAATCTTAATACACCAAATTGATGATCTGATGTCAGAAAGTGTGGCATTTAGGTTTTTCTTCAGTTGCTCATCTGTACTCTACACTTCCCAAAGGACAAAGTCGACAAACTGCTGGCTCCGTTAAGTTCAAGTCCACAACAGAGACGATGCTGACCTTTACTGATCAGCATCATACTTGAAAATGTTATTTTTACACAAATATAGCCAGATGGTGACAAAAAACTCAATTCAAAGTTATACGAGGAGCAAGAAACCTTACAAAAATCCACCCAAATCCTATTAAAATTGTTTCACTAAAACTGTAAAAAGCTTAATATTACTTTGACAGAACAGGAAAATGGAGACAATCAGCTCAGGTTATATGCCGTCATTCATTGCTAAAGAAATTACAGAACCATCATCTCAAAGTGGAGGACAGAACATTAGTCAGATTAAAGTTTATCCAAAAAGAAAACCAAAATTTGGTTTCAGTCTGTTCAGGAGATTTGTTGACTAACAATCACATAATGGCAGCTAAATCCTTGAACAAAAACAGTAATTACTGGAAATAAATTATTTGAATAATATTCAATATGGTAGTTTATTTAGAATTGCACAATGCTGCACATAGCACCTTTAAGTTTATAGCATGCTGCACTCTTGCTGGCTTATCATTAATTAATCTGGGTTAGGAGGAAGGGGGCGGAGCTACAGTGCAAAAGCAACACAAGATCTTATGACCAAAGCTGGCCAATCGTCACCTTCTCGCAATCAGAGGGTGCAGCATTGGAAACTTGGAACAGACTGAACAAAATGAAGTGAACGAGACAGAAGGAAAATTATTTCTGAGTGGGAAAAAATAGATAAAGTGGAGGAATGACAGGAGAATTTAAGATGGAAAGGAAATGCACAAAGTACTGAGAATTTCAAAAAAGCCATTGTTTACAAAGAAATATTACAAAAAAGGATTTCAGCTGACAAAAAAATTGCACTGCATCATAAAAAGAAAGTGAATGATGTTTTCAGTAAGCCCAAAAAAGAAAAAGTAAACAGATTTTAGAAACTGTTCTTTTCGAAATCAAACAACTTCATCTGTCTGGATTGAGCACAGATAAGGCTTTTGTTTTCGTTTTGGTTTAAGTTGATTTAAATAATTTTAAAAAAAAGGCATTGACAAATTCAAAAATTGCTAACAACATGTACCCAGAAAAGGTGAAACGTTAGATACAGAAAATATGATGTTCAGAAATATAATTGGGGTTCATTTAAGAGAAAGCACAAAAAAGATTTTAAGAAGAAATATGAAAAAACAAATAAGCTTTTAATTTAAAAAAAACGAACAACAACTAACACAAACACTAAAACTTCATTTCACCAGTAAAAGTATGTAGTCCTGAAATTGCAAGTTTAAAAAAAGGCATTTCCATTGCACATCTCTGTTGAGCAGTTAATACACGCATGCAGTCATCAGTTTAACATCTCCAACAAAAATGACCACTTTGACATCATTTTAGTTCAGTGAATAAAAAAACCACAGTTCAGATGGTTTTCTGGGTTCGACTTTTCCAGCCCCTAAATGTCCTGAACAAACAACTTTTTATGTACTTAAACTCAGCCAGAGAACAGAATTGGGTGGGGGTCATTTTTTGTTACAAAAACAGGCGTCAAGTCAAAGAAAACACTTGCATTGACCTTCTGAAATGAGGCATGAACAACTGGACCACTGAACTGTGTACAACATGCCTGAGGTCTCCACATTGCAGCCTGGGGTCAGAGGAGTAAAACATTGTCAGCAGACACGTACCAGGTGAGCAGAGCTCACTACCAGCAGTCTGGAGTCATGAAGAGCCACATAAACAATATATTCACAATAACCTGTGTGCACAAGATGGACTTTATGTGTGATCTGTCTTGAAGGGAGAAAGTTCAGACCAGGCACTAAATAAAAGGTAATTAAGAAAAGCAACTTTGAACACTGCGTTATTTAATTAAAAAAAAAAAAAAAGAATAATAATTCCTTTTTAAATATTTAGAACTAAAACAACTGGACGTCTGGAGTGTTCAGAGTACAGTTATTACCTGGTGTCTAAAGCATTACTCTATATAAAGCTCTAATTGACCCATTTTGGTCAGCACAAGAGAAGAAATCCATGTGGGTTTTGTGAGGCGACCTGGACTCTACAAGCACCTAAGTTTCCTATGTTGGCTGTTGGCCGAAGAGCTGCTGCGAGGCCAGCTGGTGCTCCTGGTAGATCTGTCCCAACACCTCATGCATCATGCAGAGCAGAGGACACCCCAGGCTCAGAAGCTCATACAGGAACATATAGTCATGAGAGTGGCTCCTGACGTGGGACCCCACAGCTGTGAAAGACTCATACACACTTTCCATCAGCTGTCGAGGCCACACACACACAGCTCGACTAGCATGCCTTGGCCAGCTCAAGCCTCGCCTAAGCAAGGAAACCAGGGTACCTGGGGGCTGGATCTGGACGCTGCCTGCGGCGGAGCAGATCCCGCTGTCCATCGATGAGGGCCCGACGTGGCTTTGGTCTTCCTACAGAAACAGAGATTTAAAAAGAAACAAAATGAGAGAATGCAGACCAACCTTATGAAACACAATAAAGATACAAGTGGCATGCTCATATGAAGACTACAAAAAAATACATAATAAGCCAGCAAACTCATGACAATGCGAGCAGCAGCTACACAACTGATCAGTGTAATAACGGCAAATTCTGTTGAAACTACAAGACAAAAAGCAGTGACGTACACAACTAATGCCACGCTTCTTACCATTCTCCTTCTAAACTTGCCCAGGTGAGTGCTGGATTGGCGCTGAGTGTAATGCATCTTACAGTAGAATTTTGCTGTAAAGGAAGAAAGAAAAATCGAATCAAATGACCTTTCAACTGAGTCCACAGCAAACATCTCCTTTAAATTACACTGATGTCAGTCCCAGAGGATATAATAAAGTAATATTACGACTAAAAAACAATTAGTAAGCAAAGTGTTGCACCTATTATTAGCAAAATAAAAAGGAATCATCCTCCTGCAAGTTTGCATGTTTGGTCAGCTTTCACAAATGATGTTAATCCAACGTACCCTCTCGTGAGTCAAACGCGTGTCCTCCGAGACGGAGAGTGCAATTACAGATGTCACAACGGAAACACTCGCGATGGAAGAAGAAGCCCTCAGCGCTGAGTCTCTCCATCACATACACCCGCTTGGTGCAGAAGTGGCAGATGTCACTGCCGCCGATCCCAGGAGGGAAATTTCTACGCGCCACACACTGAGGGGAAGAAAGAAGACCAGGAGAGCATTAGAGAGCCGACAGGGAGCTTGCTTTGGTGTGATTTTAGGGGTGCTTGAATCCAGGAGAAACCTGAGAAAAGAGACAACATAGAAAACAAACCTCCAAGACCAGCAGTTAGATGGGAACATAAAGTATCAGTAACACAGATACCCTGGTTAGTAGAGAAAAGTGATCAGTGAACATGTACAACTGCCTTTAAACCACAGGAATCTCCAGGTTTGAGGACTGTTTGAGGAATCCTTTCTTCAACCAACTCTTTTCTCCAGCAAGACAGTAGAGATGAGTGTCAGGGTTGCCAAATACCTTTGTGGAAAAGTCTGTAGCACTGAAAACGTCTGATGAGTCTAGTTGTCACGAAAAACCACACTTCGGACAACTTGTTGATTTTCCACATTCCCAGTCTTTTAAAAGTACTTTTCAAAAAACATTAAAAGGAATGAAAGAGTTATGTATAAGTCATGAATATGACTGTAGCTTGTGGTGTCAACCGATCACAAGGTGCCAGAACAACAAACAGAGCAGCCTGAGCAAAGACTGGCCCATCAACAAGTTCATATTTTCCACCACACAGAGTTTTATTTCCACCTTTCTGCATCCTGCACTGACTCTCCACTTCAGCTCATAGAAGTTTTAGTGAAGGAATAGTTGTACTTTGTAAACGTATCCTTCAAACTCAACCACCGATGTCAGCGTATGGCAGCAGTGGACACCGAGGGCTGCAGTGGCACAGTCGGTTGGAGAAAGAATGGAAAGAGGAAACCCAAAATGGCAAATGAGACCAAAAGGAGAGAATCCATCATTTCACAACGGTGGAAATCTGTGTCAGGATCACATTAACTGAAACACGCTTGTTGGACAGATCTGCATTTTTCCAACCACTTTTCCAGTCAACATCCGTTTCTCAAGACTAAAAAGTAGAGTCCAGGACAAGGGTCAGCGGATTCTCTTCATTTATCAAGTCAATTAATTACAGCGACCAAATGTGGCTTGAACTCAACTAATGGCACTTGAATTATATATCATTTCTGTGAGACAGATCTTATGAACATCAAGCTACACATCAGCAGAAACTTTCCAGAAATGTATAAAACATGAGACTCCCAGAGGACTGGCCAGAAGTTCCCAGTTATTTTCTTGATGAATTAAGATGCTTTGTGGGAAACGTGTCCAGCTTCCAAACCATGAACTGTTCCTCAACTCCAATCAAGCTGTTTTAGTACTTAAATCCTAACAGCAATGCAATCTGAAAAACAAATCAGCAACAATGTCACAGGATATTTCATGTTACAGTGTAAAATATCAGCTTCGTACTGTACTTGAGTATAGGGAGACCGAGTCACACCATCACCACTCCAAAAACAACAACAAAACTCCTGTGCTTCTGAAAACTGCCAGAGATGTTTAAGGAAAATGATAACGTGAGAAATGCTGAGATCATACAAAACTGCAGTTTGAGAAATGTAAAACAAGGTTTCCACTGCAGAAAATGGGATGGAATATGAAGCAAAGACTCATCTCCAAGAACTGTAAGTAGGCAACATCTTAAAGTTAGTGATAACTGCATGCATACATATAGAAGTTTAAACAAAAACCAAACCACCCCCCTGCAGTTCCATCTCCTTTCCCCATGTTCGGACACTGCAACATTCCCAGACCAGAGCCTTAAATGCAAATAATGTTTAAAAGTTGGGTTAATCACTGCACACACACAAGTCACCTCTTAAGACAATGCTGGTGGGTGAACAAGTGAGCTGAAGCGCATGTTTATTTTCAAAAGGGCTGTGAACCCTGGGTTAAAGCAGACTTAATCATCCACATGCATCTTACCGGTGGGGCACCGGGCCTGTGGTCTGTCTCATAGAGGATGGCCAGAGCCTGAGCTTTAGCATCTATGGCTGATGATACCTTTCCAACTGTACGCTAAATTTAATGCCAAGTGCAACATTGATAAATGAATAAAGAAGAAAAGAAAGACTGGTAAAGAAGAAGAAGAAGAACAGGTATGATTGACTTTGAAAACTGTGAGCTATATTTGGACTGAGGTATTGACTGGTACCTCTTTACTGTAACGAGGAGCTCCAGTGGGACAACTCTCGGAGCGAACTATTGATTTAGGAACGTTTCTTCTGATGTTCTCACTGTCACAGCCCCCAGTGAGCTAAATGAATACGAGAATGAGTATCACTTATACTATGACTCATTTCACACTTAAAAGACAGGACTTCAGACTTCACACATGAATGCAAACGTCATTCCAGGTCTGAACGATGGATGCAAGCAGTTGTTGCATCCTTTTTAAAAGAGTAACAGAAAAACAACAAATTTCCTATTTGATAAGTTAATGTAAAGCTTCTGCATATCTGAGCTACTTTAAAAATCAATATTTGCAAAATTAAAATGCTGTTACTATAAATGGTTAATTTCATACCAAATTTCCTACTGGCAAAAGAAGTTAAAAACAACAAATTAGAAGCTGTATTTTATTAGTTGAGAAACAAAACTTTAAGGGAGAAGAGAGCTAATGCTCTACCTGTTTAGGTTAAACGAGTTGTACAAGTGCTGATGAGAATTTGATTTTAAATGTTTAAGACCAAAACAGATTCAACTTCACATTTTCTAAGTGAAATGACTCAAGTACAAATTGGTAGAGATGAAGAGAACCCTGAGCTGAGTTTGTGATATCCCTGGACACTGAAAATCTGAGAAGTTTGACAACTTCTCTTTCAGTAAACCTAAGACTGAGCTGAACACATTTTAAGGTCAGCAGCTTGAGAGCATCAATATATGCTCTCAAGCAAAGAACGGTTTGCATCCTGATTAATCTACATTTACAAGATCTGACATCGTTTGCTGTTCCCAATCTAGTTTAGATCATAAATAAAACTTTACATATGAAATATGAACTAACAAACAAGTAGTATGGGAACTAGAAAATGCTAAATACTTTAGTAGGATTACTGTAAAACTAAAGAGAAATATTTTATTTTACATAAAAGATAATGATTTTAAACATCCTATGTTTTCATGTACAAAAAAAACAAGTATTCTAATACATAATTAAAACCTGACTGATATGCCTTTTGCAGTTTAAGCCTTTAAATAAGGTTTTGCAATGTTTAGACAACCAATTATAAAAATCTTTTAAAGGACAGGGACTACTTTCATTATGTAAAACACCTTCAATTTCCCTGTTGCTGAAATGTACCACACACAAATAAACTTGCCTTGCTCAAACAATATTTGTATATAAAACATCTGTTACCTTCACTTGATCATCTTCAGCCAATATCCTATTGTGACATGTTTTCTGAGAACTTTCATGTTCTCTCTCTTGCTTATGTTCCATTTTAATCTGCGAATCCTTGTTTATGCTTTGAACATCACAGTTAACGGAGATCTTCAGACTCTCTTTGTCACAAGGTGAGCAAACCCCACCAGATATTTTGCTGTCAGTTGTAGAGGAACTGGCATGAAGAGAAATTTGATCAGAGTCAGAGTGAGACAGAGAGGTGAGAGAGCAAGTCGGCATCTTGTCCAAATGTCCAGGAGCGAGGAGGGGGACAGAGGAGAAGCCAGCCTGGGCGGCGGGGTCAGGGACAGGATGGACCACAGGGTAGATGAAGTTCTCAGACAGAGGAGGAGCAGGAGGAGGTGAGGGTAAGGAAGGAGGAGAAGACGCCGATGACTCTATCTACAGAAGGAGAACCAGACAGATGTTATTCACCGACTGGACTGAACTCCTAGAATAATTAACATCATCTCCTCAAAGAAAAGCTTAGAAATTCAAAGACAAGTTTCTTTGAAACACATCAGAAAAACTACTGGTACTGTGCTAAATATTAAAATTAGTTTATGGATGCATTTACAACTTAATGCATAGAGAAAGAGCAAATGAAAAAATAAAGGGTAAAGCTATGCAGTTTTCATTTACTCCAATTGTTAGGGCCCCCAAATTAGCTGCAGCATAAAGAATAATGCAATAATGCTCCCCACTGAAACAGTATTAAAGGATGAACCAAATCTACAGCATCTAAATTCATTATCTAGTACTGTAATCATCTTAGAAGGTACTCAGAAATCCATGAAATCTGAAGGCCAACAGTTATCTTAAATAAATTAGTTATTTAAGTCAAATTTTCACTGTTTCAAAGCCATATTTTTCCTCTTTCCTTAAAATTACAAGGAATTGTTTTGACAGACACAATAAAACAAAGTTAATGTGTTCAAATAAAATGAAATAGATTGTTTCTCTTCCTCAATACTGTTTCACCTCTTTATATTTAAGATAGAAGTAACTTCTCAGGTTGATGTAGAAACATTAACAGACGCCAAGGTGAAAGTGTTTCTAGTTTTGGGGACTGCCATGACACACGCAGGTTCTTTCTCTTCCATTCAACAACTAACACATAAAAAGTTAAGAGTGTTGGATCATTATATTTTAAGACTGGTTGTAATGAAACTAGTAACCCACTTACACGATGCAAACTGCAGTAATTTAAATCATTATTAAGTTAGTAATTTAAATATTTTTTGCACAAACAAGTGTACCACTAAAAAGTGAAATCATGAAAAAAAACAAAACAAAACATGACAATGTGAGAAAAAAAGTAGTTTAGGAAGAAGTCATTTTAATGCATCTGAATGTGTTAAAAAAAACAAAAAACACAGACACATACATCACTGGCCATTCTGTGGAATTAGTGACATGCCTTTTTGGATGCATCCATTAGCTCCCAGATCAGAGAATTTAAAACCCAGTAGCTGAAAGCAGTTCTGATGATTCTGCAGCGTCAACTAATATATTATTCAAGTGTGAACATTTTCATGCCACCAGCTGCTGGGATACTAAACCTGGGACACAGGAAGAGGAGCAGATCGTTTACTGGAGCCATGAAACAAAGAAGAGAGGAGCACAGCTCTCTCCTTTATACTCTTCTTTGAAAACTCCCTGGCCGACAATCTCTGGGTTTTACTCTGAAGGGAAAGCAAGTGGTGATCAAAGTTGGTAGAGCATATGATTGTTTCGAAAAAAAAAATACTGTTCAGAAGTGGGATAGATTTTACCTGCTGCAGAGACTCCTCTGATCTCTCAGAGGACTGATCAGGGCCAGAATCAGACAGAGAAGAAACAGAAAAACGACTTGGAGGGTCAGCAGAGAAACTTTCAGTGACACTAAAGCTTGGAGAGTGAGTAGTAGTTAGAGGACTCTTGGATTGTGAACAACTGTAACTGCTCTGAGAGTCAGATAATTGTGGGGAACAGAGAAAACTGGCTTGATCAGAAACAGTACCGGGATTCTCCAGTAACCGAAGATAGACGGATGGCTGGGAACCAGAGGCAGAGAGGAGGAAAAACAAGAAATATGAGTTTGCAGAATTCACAACAATTCATATTTTGTGGTGCTCATCTTTATTTTTTAAACCAAACTTGAGGGAAGTCCTGCAGAAAAGTCTCCAGGGGGTCAGAGGAGCCTACCTGCCACTTTGGGCGAGGAGGACACAGAGCAGGAAAGGGGGTGATGTCTTTGGGTTTAGCAAAACGGGGGTTTTCTATCTCATCTTCTTCCTCGTCCTCCTCATCTGAGAGAGGAGGTGAGGTGGTAGAAGGAGATAAAGGAGGAGAAAAGGATGGAATGGATAGGTCCTCATCAGACTGGTACAACAAAAGGAAAGGAGAGATAAAAGGAAGGAAAGTCTGACAGCTTTTAAAGGATTGTCTTTTTAAATTAAGACTTTTCATGAGTAAGGTTAAGTGTAATTGATATTCTACATATAACTTGAAATACACACATCAGAAAAATATATTTTCTGAGGTAGTTTTCCAAGATAAAAATCAGATAGTGGACTGGAAATTACTGCATACAGAAGTAGTATAGTAAAATTCCACAAAAATGTTACACAACATTTTATAACCATTACATACAATGGTTATATTTCATTTTATATTTTTATACATCATTAGACTTCATTTGTAGTTTGTGAATTTCTCACCTTGTTGTGCACCTTTACTGTCGAGGAGTTCTCTTCAAATTTGGCCAGCAGCTGCGTTGCCATAGAGCGGACCTTGTTCTCTCGCTGCTCCCCATCCTCACCAACAGGGGGAGCACTGTGGCAGGATAACTGTGGCCAGAGAGGAATATGGGATTAGAGAGAAAAACAGTGTCACAAAGAAACACTCAAAATGAAAATGGAGCTCTGTAAGCAGACCTCCTGTTTTCTTACCTTTTTGAAACAAACAAAAAAAGACCACTGATTAAATCATAAGCCTACCTCTGAGAGGTAATTGTTGCCCCTCCGTTGTCTCTTGTTTACAGAGTCATCTTCCTGTTTCTTGTCATCCTGTCAAGAAGATGCCACAGTAAAGATCTACTCACAAGATGAATTATCCTCTTGTAATGCAGACAGAAAAACCTTGATTGGATTAGTTAAAACTTTTTTTTTTCTGAAAATCAATATTCAAGATGAAAATACACTTCATCTTTGGGGAAACTAAAAAACACTGAATTTAAGTGACAAACCTGTTAGAATTGTCTAAGTTTATAAAGTCAACCAAAAATAAAAAATAAAAAAATAAAAATATAAGGTGCAGCTAAAACTCTTAAATACAACAAAAATCCCTTTGTATATGTAAACTGTGTATGGTAATGTCAATGGTTAACACAAATAATTGCATCATGAACAGGGACGTGAAGTATCCTTTTGATCATTTAAAAAGCCTGACAGTTCAGCATCATGAATAAACAACATGGGATATTATCTATGATACCTTTGTGTTTGCTTTATCTTATGTAATCTAATGCTTTGATGAGAGTCGTGTACTGGTGATGACTCAAATGTCCAAACAGATCTTTAACATTAGAGGAGGAAAAACTGTCATACCTGTATGCTTTCACTGAAGTGACTGACAGACACAGAAGAGTAATTACAGTGTTTGTGTTTACCCTGGGAACCCTCTTCCTGGGCTGCGGCACGTGCGTCAGCTTGTGGTTGGGTTTATGTGGATATTCTTCACCATTTTCATCTGCTCCTTTACAAACTAGGAGATAATAAAACAAATGTATAAGGATAGTTTAATTTCACAAGAGACAGGTCACAGTGCAGGACTTATTTGAAAGAAAGCTCCACCTCCTAGTCCCATTTCTGAACACTTTCAGGTCATGAAGGTGGGGGTGAGGGTTTTAAAAAAAAAAGTTGTAACAATAGACGTTACCCAAAGAAATAATTTTCAGTTCATCTTTCAGTCAATAAGTGCACTATTCATGAACAGGAAGAGGAACTGAAATATTCAAGTTAGCTGCTTACAACCTGGCTACACTAGAACCCTGAGACTACATCAACCCAACATACAAAGCATTGATCCTGGAGCCTGGTGCATGTTTGCATAACTTGCAATGAGTGCTTCTTCCTCTTGGATTTTTTTCTGCACAGGTGTATTTAAAACCCGATAACTAGAAACACCTATAAGCTCCCTAAATGAAAAGTGAGGATCTAAATATCATCGGTGGTAGATGTGATGAGGTGGATCGCCTCGAGAGCTTCCATTGGAATTACATCTTTCAAATTATTCTGATAATGTGTTTAGAGAAGGACAATTGTTGTTAAAATTGTGCATTTTATTAAAGAATTTGAGCTTTTTTATCTTTACTGTGTCCAAACCTGTGCAAGTTTTCACAATAAGCCAATTTATAAATTCATTATAATGTAGAACTGAAAATGGTAGGAAACTTCACATAGAACATTAAAAGTCACAGCATTTTCATTAGGGGTGACATAAAGGTTTGCTACATGATATTTACATTAAAGCTTGATACGTGAAACCTGTCTGAAGCCTGCCGAGGCTGTGTGGCCGGTGATGAAGGCCTCTGGAGTTACGTGGAGTGACTGGATAAGGCTTCACACATAGCACACATACCAGTCAGGTCTCTGGCACAGACCAACTTGACCACAGTTGTGTAACATGCAACTCCATCTCATGTCACGGACGCAGATAAGTCTGTAATTTAACTGCCTTTAAACAGACTAAGAGGAAAATAAAAATGAAAATGTCTGGGAGCAGCACTAAGGCATCATCCACCTTCAGTTCAGTTCTGTTTTATGAAGTGAAATCAAGCCTTTGCAACTTCTTTTTTTTTTTTTTTTTTAAGAGGCGTGGGTAAAATATTTCACATTTTTGGTGGTTATAAGTGAAGCCTTGCATTCAGTAGTGAAAGTTAAACTGGCCAAGAGCTTTTCCTCCCGTTTCCTCCTGTAGGACCAGATTCTTTTGTAATACGCTAGAGTGACTTTGTAAAATAATCATTTCCTTATGTTCAACTGTGGTTGGGAGGCATTAAATCTTTGAAATCTACGACAGCTTATGAGGCTACAGTTCGCAATGTTTAATGAGTTCTGTAGGTAACTTACTGCTCATGGTTACAAGTTCTGAGAAAATGAAGACAGAAAATATCTGCTAAATGGAGCTGAGATAATTGCACTTATTTTCAGAATAGCTAAATCTGTGTTTAAGAGAAAAAAACCAAAAACAAACAATTTAATTGGGGTCAAGTAGTGATAAGACCATCAAGCTTTTGTAATTCTGTGTCTGCAGCAGTCATGCCTCTGACCATTGTTGTTTCCCGATGAGATCCTGAAGGTCTCGAAGAATCTGGAGAGGTAGAGGACCATCAGCAGCTTGTCAGGTTCAGCCTCTGCAGCCATCTCCTTTCCCGTTGTCACCGGCTGGATGCTGAACTCTCGCTCAGCAACATCAAACGCCAACTGGTTGTTTCCAGCCACATCATCCTCATTGAGAGAGTCATAGTCACTGATATTGGGGGAAAAAAAAAAAAAGGAAGAGACGTTTGTAGGAACGTTGTGTGTGTTTTTTTTCTTCCCTACTATACAAACACTGAGATCTGATGACGGGCAGTAACAGCAACAGTCACCCATCCCTGCACAACCAGTGTACACTGATGTAACTGCTTTCTTATGTCAACAGTAAAAGGTGGCTTAAAGATGCAGATCTCACACACTGAAGACAGCTGAAGAGGAAAACTTATATTCTTACCAAAAAGCAAATCAAATCGCCCAATGTGAGCAGGTTATGCTTAGACATGGCTTAAATTGTCCTAACGATAACGTCATACTGATCTTATAACAATTGGTCCATATGTGCACAGTGGGTCCTCCCAGCTGATTGAAGCAGAGATGAATGACAATAACTGATGTGTTTAGAAACTAAAACATCTATTCTTGTGCTACAACTTAACATTTAACAGATTTTACAAGCTACTGTAGATAATAAATGTGACATCACTGAGATGGAAAGGGCCTCTGAGAGACCCCAGCTCTAGCTCCTGGAAAAGGTTCCTGTGGCCCAAACAAACCTGGAGCGGGGGCATGCAAAAACACCATCATCTCCATATAAAATTGGTGATGTTTGTGGAATCTGCAGCTTATTGGCAGCCACTGAGATAAGTGCATGAAGCTAATAAATAAAAAGATGAAGTCATTCAAACCTTCACTGTGGACTCTGGATTGGCTCTCTTGGTTCCATGTAAACAAACAGTAAGGAGAAGACTAAACAAAGTGCTCAGGATGAGCCATGTCAGCTCTCAGCTTGCTTTATGTGTCAGATTATTGATTAGTATTGAGACTGTCTGCAAATTCACATTCAGGTTCAAACCCGAGCATCACTCAAGGAAAATCAGTTAAGCGTCCACCGAAGACGAGAGCCCAAGTGACACATGCCTCTGAAAATAGAACATCTGCTGAAGATTGCAAAGGATATTTGCAGTCAGCTGATTCAGCTCTACCAGCAAGGGTCAGTGATTCTGCATGCTTGTTTAAGAATTACTTAGTAATCTTTTACAAAGAAAGAACATGTCTTAGCTTGGAGCATTGCGTTGTTTAAAAAAGGTTCAATTTCATCCTGCTCATTTACAAAGATCCAGGACATTTGACACTTCATAAGCCAAGAGGAAGCTGCCCACACCTGAATAACAATGTCTCCACAGGTGCATCCTGAGCACATTGTGCGTGAGCTTTTGTGTGTGTCCTTACATGAGTTCAGGTCTCTGGCGGTGGATGAGAGCGCAGAGGGCCAGGCCATTCCTCCAGGAAGAGGTGAGGTTGGTGACGTCCACGCCTCTGTAGCCATGAGTCTGCTTCCGGCACCAGGTCAGCAGTCGGCTAGGCCGCACCTCGGACTCTGCACGAGAGAGAACAGCAAGGCGGTCATACTGTTTAAGACACCCTGTTTCGACGGCTGCGTCAAATCAAGGGAAGAGCTCTTTTCATGCCTGAAAGGCTATCGTTTTCCTCAGGGTGCTTTATTTTTGTCAGGGCTGGGAAGTGAAAGTGTTGACACCATGAAATGTGAAAACTGTGGGTTCATGGACCTGAGCCATGTGACTTGGAGGGAAAACAAAAGCTATCCACTTTTCAAGGCTCAAGCAGACTAACTTTAGCAGCAGAGCAAATTCAGGCCAGAGAAAAGAAAAAGCAATGGCACACTTTGAAACAGTTTAATGTCCACAATATAGTTTTCCTTCACACATCAGCATTTACTTTTAAAGCAATACCCTGAGGAGGTCGGGAAGGGTGTGTTTGTGAAAGCTTTCATTATAATAATGATAATAATACTGATGATAATAATAATAATAATAATAATGACATTTTGCAACCTGAAGATACCAAAAAGAACTTCTTTTTAGCATCTTCTTTTTATATCTTATAAAAAGAAGATACCATGCACTATTTAAATAAAAAGAAAGACTGGGCTGTATTTATATTTAAGTACAGCTGAGTGGAAATAAATTTTGCATTTCTAAGCTCCGTTTTTAGCATTCTTTAGTTTCCTGTTTTGGATTAATGACCCATAAACATTTCAGTTTAATTTCTTTTTTTTTTCTACCCTGATTTATAACAAGAAGCTATTTCTTGCATAAAAAGTTAAAAGAACAAAGTTTTCTACTCTCTCAACACCAAAAATAACATAAAAATCAGAAACTCAATAATTGTCCAAGCCGGAAACCAAAACAAAACTGAAAATAAGGGAACATATTCCCCAAGTCACTCAAAAAGGATTTAAATGCTGCTTTTAAATAAGCACACTGACATGTCACATTGTCATCAAAACAACTTCTTTGACTCGAGACTAAACAACAACAATGTCTGCATCTGCTCAGATAACACTTGTCCGTACAGGCCTCCATGTTTATCATCAGTATTCCCAAGCATGTCAAGTTAGCACACGTCTGTAGAGGCATCATGTTTGACCCTCATGAGCGTACAGTCATCCAGCCATATCTGAAACGAGGTATGTCGAATCAGTGAGAGTTTCTGGAAACACGTTGGCTTTGTTCTTCAGTAAACTACATCATTAGTTCGGTCAGGTTTATTAAAACTCATGTTCAGTTATTGCAGTTGTTTGCAGATGACATTGTGATCTGTAGTGAGAGCAGGGAGCAGATGGAGAGTAATTTGGAGAGGTGGAGCTATGCTCTGGAAAAAAAGGAGGGATGAAGGTTAGCTGCACCAAGACTTGTGTGTTAATGAGAGCAGCCTAAGAATGGTGAGGCTACAGGGAGAGGAGATAAAGATGGCTGAGCATTTTAAGTGCTCAGAGTCAACAGTCCAGAGCAACAGAGAGTGTAGGAAAGAGTTGAAGAAGCATGTACAAGCAGGTTGGAACAGGTGGAGAAAAGCGTCAGGAGTGATGTGTGATAAAAGTGTCAGCAAGAATGAGAGGAAAGGTGTACAAAACAGTGCTGAGATGTATGGTTTAGAGATGGTGGCGCTGAGGAAAAGACAGGAAACAGAGACGAAAGTAGCAGAGGTTAAAATGTTGAGGTTCTCTTTGGGAGTGACAAGGATGGATAAGATTAGGAATGAGTATGTCAGAAGGACATGTTGAATGTTTGAACAGAAAGTCAGAGAGGCCAGACTGAGATGGTTTGGACATGTACAGAGGAGGGATAGTGAATATATCTGTACAAGGATGATGATGTTAGGACTGCCAGGAGGGAGGTCTAGGGGAAGACCAAAGAGGAAATTTATGGACACAGTGAAAGAGGACATCAATGAGAGAAGAGGATGCAGCAGGTGGGGTTACATGGAGGCAGATGATTCACCTGACCCCTGAAGGGAATTGCAGAAAGGAAAAAAGTTGTTCAGTTACTTCAAAAGTCTTTGTAAAGGCTCCAAGATGCCATGTTACTTTGGAAAGCAAGTTTAACAAAAATATGTTTTTCCAGCATTTAATCTAATGTTTTTAGGCAGTGTTAACAGCGCTGTGTCAGTGATGACTCATTGGTTGATCGGATTACCTTCAAAAACTACTGTAGTTTTAAGGACCAAGAGCTTTAATACTACAGTAAAGTCACATCTCAGGAGCCATCATTACCATCACTATTTTATCTAGTGATACTTTGAGACAACTACAATCTGCATTTTATAATTTTAGCATGAACGGTCAGCAGATGTAAATCAGGAGGAGATGAGCTGGGGTGTAACACCGACCATCGTGCTCATGAGTCCAACTATAGCTGAGACCAAGTCAGACAGCAGATGACAGTATCAGACTTTTATAGATGACTCACAAAGCCATTTAATTATACCATCAGGCAGGCATTTCACATGGGACATGTTGTTCGGAGACATTAATAAAAATTTAACAATCATTCATCAAATATTAATTGCCACAAGCAATGGTGAATATTTCTATCATACTGCACAAGACCAAAGGGAACTGTTGTACATCTCCTATGCCCACCTTTTTTTCCCCTTTGTTTTTTAAAAAAATAATTTTAATGGCTAGAGTGGAGTCTGGGAAATATTTACCTCTTCTCGACAGGTTGACTGGTCTTCGCATCGGCCCTTTTTCCACTAGACTTGAATCTTGCTGACCATCAATGAACAGGTGACGCACCTTGAAGGATGTAAAAGAAGAGAAAGATCCAATAGGACCCAGATTAACATCTGATGAACAGATGGATCATTTAAAAATGGGTAAACCTAAATAAAAAAAATCAAAAATTAAAAAATTAAAATAAATAAAATAAAAAAATCGAGCTTTCAGTAAAACAGAAACTTTCACATAAGTCAATGAGCTTTCCATCAAGCTTCATTAGGAGCTGAAGCAGCCTCTCTCAGAATAATCCTGTCACATTTTCTGTGTGTATTAAAAAAGGTTATGCTGCCTATCACCTACGGACAGATACTAAAAACATTTTATAACCAATTGTTGCACTTCAAAGCATTTGGAAGTTGAGATACAAGACACCTGACAGCCACATTTAAGTGACAGTATACATATGAGTTTTTTAAAAAACTGCCAAGAACAAACTGTTGTTCAATACAGTCTTTGTGCAGGCAAATGTGATATGTTTGCATGTTTTCTATCAGTATAAATGACCACCTTATTTATTTTCAGAACAAAACTTTGCATGCTACAACTCTGCCTAAAGCTACCCTTGTTGCTTCTGCAAGGAGGCAGCTGATGTGCTTCAGTACAGTGGGAGCGCAGATTTGATCTTACAACACAGCATGTGTCGTCAGACTTCATCAAAACAAGTCTATACTTGATAGCACATTTAAAAAAAAAAAAAAACGCTGCTTCTCTTCAACTGTGGAAAGTTTTTTGAAAACTTGTTTTTTTTTTCCCCCTCATACAGAAAACATTCATGCATTATATGTACAATATTTATGGTGAAATTGGCCTTTATAATAGAAATAAAAAATAATAGAAATACACACACACATTTTTTTTTTTTTTAATACACACAACAAAAAAAAGGTATGAAGAGGCTAAAATCCATGCAGGCCCATTGAAACTCAGAATGTGTGGCATCAATCCAGTAGAGTCTGCAGCAACTATGTTAACATCTCATCATCTACAAAGATCTCTGAGGAATATTTCAGGAACCTTCTTGAATTGATGCCCTTAAAAGGTAGTTTCAAAGGCAAAATGGGACCCTGAGCTTTAACTGATGCAAAACTTTGTTCACACACTCATTCTTCAGTGCTGGACTGACCTGATGTGGACGTACACAGCTGGAATTCAGGTTGGGGTAGCGGCTTGCAGGATCAATGGTGTACTGCTCAAAGTTTTTACTGATGTTTTCTGTGGTGGTCTGAGGTAGCAGTCGGTAAATACTCTCCCTGGACAAAGACAAACACTTAAATGTCAGATGTGAGATTAAAGAAAATGCTTCAAAGACTGAATCTAATAAACTGCACTTGGATCCTACCTGCCGTCTAAGAACACAACACATATAGCACTCAGACACAAATGTGCCCATATTTTTGTTGCATTTTAAGCTTTACAGGTAGTGTGTTCTTCTTTCAGATTAATTAATATTAACTGACAAATCTGTGTGTGTAACAGACACTCTGCTACATGCAAGTAAAACTTTTCAGCTTCCAAAAGTGGAGGCAAAATTTTTAACAAGGCTTTTTTACAAAGAGAAATCAAAGGACAGGAGTTCGCAAGATGTCAGTTGTTCAAAGGTTTTGTCATTTGTTAGGATTTGATCATTTCTCAAGTAACACGAAGCACAGCATCATTACATTTACCTCTCTGCAAGGATCTCGAGGGGGCTCTTTCCCTGTGCCCAGCCCCTCACCATCCAAGCAGTGTCGAAGGCAGCCAAAAAGCCCCGAGCACAACCTGTTCCCATCGGCCAGAAGGGCTGCAAGAGAAGAACATCCCGTCATCACAAACACACAGTGAAGCCCAGCTCTCAAAGACAGACAAACACAGTTTGTCGTACCTCGAGGAGGCTATCTCCCACCAGAGCAACTAGTAGTTGGTGTCCGTGTTTCTCCCTGATTAAGGCGGCGTTCTCTGAGGCGTACATGCTGGTGAAGTCAAACATAGCTACGTCTGGCTGCCCGTAGTGGTTGATGGCATAGTCCAAGGATGGTAGCTGGTAGTTGGTGCCAAAGTCAGCAGCCTCGCGGGCATACGAGAGCAATGCCTCTTGGTTGACATTGTCGGAACTCAGCAGTCTCTCTGTTTCCATGTAGTCCTGTTTTAGTGGGAAAAAAAAGTCATGTTTTAAGTTAAGGACATTAATATCCATGATCAAAATATCTAAAATAATTAATGTTGCAACAAGTACTTTGAGTTAATTTCTCTCTCTGGAGCCACCTCACTGTAACTGCTCCATTTTTAAATCCATTAAAAAGTCTAAAATTTAGGCCACCATGTAAGCATGTCACTCCTGAGTGATCCAGCCTGAACATGTCCTTTCCATGAAAGACATGGAAAGTGACTCAGAGATCAGTGACTCAGAGATCACAATCTAATCTTATTTATTCACATTTCCTGAGAACCAGCATTTCTGTTCGGGGGAAAACTATGGAAAGAAAGAAATTTCGAGTGAAATTAAAAGGAAGTCCATAATAAAGTAAATGGTGGTCAACTTCACTTCATGAGCAACAAGAAAAAAAGCCCACTGAGCCCATAAGAGCAAGCCGCGAGGCCTGTGTGTGCGAGCTGTGACCCCACTGATGCGAGGAGGCATCACTCAGCAACAATGGCCAATGTAAGATGAGAGGAAGACCACTGAGGGCACAGAAGAATCTCTGCTTCAACACATGCATGTGTGTTATTGTGCAGCACATGTAATGGGGAGATAAATCTGTATTTAAAAAAAAAAACAAAAAAAAAAACCAAACATACACATGTATACAGTCGGAGGGGACCTGGCCTTCCCCCTCCCCCCCTTTTCTTTTTTTTTTTTTAGGTAAAACAACAACAAGAACAAAGTTCCCATGACAACTATAAACACCAAGACAACTCACTTAAGTAGTGGTTATGGGTTTGGTATACCATTATTTAATGGAGGTCAGTGTTGTGTCAATGTACACACGAATCTTAGTCAAATAATTTCTTGCAGTTTTTTTCACGTTTATTTGTATGCCAACAACAAAAGTTTCTGTGTGTGTTTGTATAATCTAATTATATAATTTAATCTCAGTCATTTGTGGGAGCAAGAATTAATGTGTGTGTGAGAGATATAGAAGAAAGGTGAGAGAGCCCGCCTTTAATTAGGTCCCAATTCATCACCATCATCACCCACCATCGGCCACTGCTCTGGCAAGAGCGAGGGTATTTAAAGCCAATGCTTCGAGATCACGCTTTAAATACTCATGCATGTGCATGTGTGTGTGAGAGAGACAATATATACTTGTGCATAGACTCTGTGGTTCTGCTGCTTTAAATTTTCACACTTAAGTATACTTTTTCTATTTGTTTTGTCACCCCGGGATATAAATATAATTTGATGAGCAGATGACCAAATCTCTGGGTGTCTTTGCTGCTCTGCAGAACAGATGGACAGCAGTAGGAACCAGACAAGATCACAGTTTGAGAACAGCAAAGACGAAGGGCTGTAACAACAGAAAACTGACTAAAAAGTGTTTACACTTGGGTAAACTTACATTTCTGATGACTCCTTTATCCAGCAGGCTCTGCTTTTTCGCTGTCATCACAAAGTAATGGGTGTTGTCTTTGTAGTAAACAATGTTCTCCAAATCAATTCCTAAAAATATGAACATGTTTTTTGTTTTGTTTTTACAGAACCCTTTCAGTACTTAAAAAAAAAAAAAAAAAAAAGAATCACACATTCACACACTGGGATTTGAAACGAACGCGTCTCACCTGTCTCTTCCTTGAGCTCCAGAAAGAACTTCTGGTTGAAGATGAAGGCCACGCCACTGATCTCCTCCACTTTGGCCTCTGCTGTGGTGTTCCTGTTGACAAAGTTGGCCGTTATAGCAATGGCCAACTTTCCTCGAAACTCCTTGCGAGAGAAACCTTCCAAGAGGAATTCAAAAAAAACAAAACAGAAAAAAAAACAAAAAAAAAAACAAATGAGACGAAATAATCTGACGTTAAAGCACATAAACATAGTTATGCAAACAGCTTTAACACCGTGGTCACTTAAAGCTTTATCTTAGTAAATATGGACAAGTTTCAGGAGCTGTCCACTTACCTTTACCATAGTTGTAATCAATTAGTCATTTTATGTTAGAACAAAAGCATGTCATATGCAAACAGCACTCAGGCAAACACAAAACTAAAACAAGAATTAGTCTTGGACACAAGCCCTCGAGCATTTCAAGAACCCTCATGCACACAAACACACACTCCTGAGCCCATACACACCACGAAGTTTCCAGCTGAAACCACGTCAACAGGAAATGCTTCAGTGACTGGAAACAGCTTGGCGAAACTTCACCTCATTTCTAGTCAAAACAAGTAGCACTCGGGCCTCAAGATAAATATGCTGCAAATGTGAGCCAGGAACAAAACATCTCTTGGTTCTCACTTTGAACCAAATGTCAACATTTACTCCACCACATCACTTCCACTTGAAAGTCTCTCAGTTCTCACCATCTAATGTGCTTCTGCGTCCATCAGCTCCAATCACCACGTCGAAGTAGAAGTCTGTGACAGGGTGGCTGGAAGGGTGGACCTCTGCTCGCCATCCAGAACCTGCAGAAAACAAATGTGTTACTTCAGGAGAGCCTGAGACAACATCCACAGAAAAGCAGGACATTGTGATGGTCACATGATAAACCTACAGCTTCTTTTAACTTGCCTCTCATGTGAAAGCAACAATTTAAAAGCAAAACTGTTTTCCTTTTCTGATCACATTTTACTGATCTCCAAATCCAGAAAACATCTGAGTGGAAAATGTTTGGGACATTTGGGATGTTTTAGGACCCTTACAAGAGCCAACAAGCGAAAAACATGCAACACAGAGCCCAAAAGCTTTATTTTCCACTCTTCAAGAAGGTTTCTGAAAAATTTCAACTGCATACATGAAATGTGTATATAGGGCTGAGATATTCGGTCAAGAACCTTTCAGGTACAAAGACTAAAACAATGTCTCTACTCCTATACTTGTGAAGGTCATTAATGACATACAACACTCCCTAGCTCCTATAACTAAACTCTCATCCTAGACTGAATCCTAACCTCTCAGTCAGCATGTGAGGCTCAAAGAAAACAACACAAGTTGTTCTTCACATCTCTCGGACTTACTGTCTTCAGTCTGCTCCTCAGGTGGCTCCACAAGTTTGACAAACTCCACATTGACGTGTACCTCTACTCCTAAGATCAGGCACAGTTTCAGCAGCATCAGCTGCAGCTGACGGATACCTGCAGTGGATACACAGGTATGTGCTATGAATCGTAACAATAAAAAAAGCAAAACAGGAGGCACAAGGAAAACAAAGTGTATGCATTTTAAACCAGGGCACTACAGTGGTGTATTGTCCTTTTTGATACAAAACTGGTCAGAATGTTCTTTAAAATAAGATAACACTGACTCATACAAAGAAGTACTCAACTCTCTCTGCCTCCTAAATATTAAATTTTTGTAAATAATTAGTATATAGATGACTGTTATTAAAGCTGGTGAGTAATGAGCACCAGTAGAAATATCCCACCACAGAAACGCCGTTAGAAGAGCACACAACCCCCATAATGACATAAATTCAGAGAGACCCAATGAAAGTCATTTTTTTAAATCACAACAAGTTTGGTTTTTAGATAAGACGGTGTCATGTTTATCTGCATAGTAGTGATTTAAGACACACAAAGTAGAAATTATCTACATTTATAGTTCTGGAGCATTTTGTATGATTTATTTCCATGAAACAGGAAATAAAACCAGATAGGAGAAGATGAATGGAATCCTAAAGTAGGACTTCTTTTCCAAAAGTTTGTTGAAACATTTGTTTCTACAGACATGAAATACATGAAACTTTAAGACTACATTAAAACAACTCATTAACCTCTGAGATCCGTGAGCAGTAAAATAGCTCATCTTTAGTCAGCCTTTCACCTTTGTCTTCTCACTTCACAAAAGTTTTAACATTGAGACGTCAAACCACGAGGAATAAGAGTTAAAGCAAGTTCCACTCACTGATGTGGTCGATGGAGCCTGCGCAGAACTTCCCATAAAACTTTTTTGCCCCAAGGCCCCTGAGGTCATGGATAGTGTAGGGCCAGAGGTGGAGGACATTGTTCCTGGAGAACGTGTCTCTCTTCTCAATCACCACGACTTTGCAGCCCAGCAGGGCCAACTCGATAGCTGTCCGTAGACCACAGGGACCCCCCCCAATGATGAGACACTAGAGGAGTGACAGGAAGTGAAAGAGGTAAAGGTTAGAGCGGAGGTGAGGAATCGCTTTCAAATGGTCATTGCATATGAAAGATATGTACATAAACTACTCTTTCTTCAAACTTAACCATATCTTTTTAAGGCCAAACCTCCCAAGTTAAAAGAAGTTACTGGCAGGTTCTTGTAAAGTGGTGTACTACTTTTTATTCAGAACCAAACACGAAACATGAGCAGAAGTATACATTTCATAGGATCAGTGTTTAGATTAAAGTTAGAGAACTCAGTATTTAACTATGGAGGAACAAAAATAAGATACAAGAAAGTGGGGGAAAAAAAAAAATCACGGGGTGGAAAGAAGAAGCTTTTTTCAGAAGATTCTCTATAATTACAGCAAATGACCTACTTCCAGGCCAGCATAAACAATTAACACAGCCATTTGGGAAATACAAAACTTTTTAAGGCATAGATCAGTTGAACTGAAATAATTTCCAAGTTAAAAAACAAACAAACAAAAAAACTAAATATATAAAAAAAAAAAAAAAAAAAAACAACCAAGTCACAGAATTTACAAACATCTGCCTTCAGTTTTGATTTTAGATTTAGTTTTGGAAAATAGAAAGTGCCCACCTGGTATCATCTCTATCTTTCTCCAAAAAGCAATCTCTCCCACAAAGGGGACAAAAAAAAAAAAAAAAAAAAATCACAATAATAGTTTCGCTGTTATTTTTGGCCAGGCCTCAGCCCAACCGGTCTGCGTTATCTCTCCCTCACAAGTCTGTGGCTACTTCTCCCTCGTACGTCTTATCTTTTCTTTAAGATATGAAGTCTTTCCAACACAGTCCACTTATGTTCATTTTCTAAGAAAATACTCTGGCAAAGGCTCTAATTCAGTTATTTACACAATTAAACCCAAACTCAAGAGTTGTTTTTCTTTTTTACTCACAAATTTAACCCAATATTTAAAAGAATCACTATACAAAATGTTACGATTGTAGTAGCATATTACTGCTTTGGTGAATATTTTTATCACTTTACAATAAAAGGGGATCCATCTACACAGCAGATCCTTCTAGATGGACAGATGCCACATTACGACCACGAAAGGAGAGTAGAAGTATACTGCAACAGCAAATAGGAATCTCCAATACCATTATTTAGGTAAAAGCAACTAAGAAGTTTTAGTCATCTACAATCACTGGATTCCTGCACACATCCCTCTGAACTGGCCTTTTCTTACCCGTGTGCCTTCGCAGGCTTTATTCTGGTTGTAGACCTTCTGCTGTGCTCTTTTGTCCAGTTTAGTCCACAAGGCTTTGACTTTCCAGGAGCTGACTGCAGCCTTCAGTGAGCTGTAAAAGTTGCTGTAGTCCAGCGGATCCAGTTCCAGCTGTCTGCAAAGGATGCTGAAGGCCTGCAGAGTACTTTTACAGGTGCACGCCTGGACAAAGGTCTCAAAGAGCCGACTGGTCTGAGCTGTCAGCTCGTCCTCCATCTTACCCATCTCCTCTAATTGCCACTGGAGCCGGCTCTCCTTAAGAACTTGCTCTGTTCTTCCACTTTTGCCTTCTTCTCCTCTGTGCTCCCACGGGCAGAACCTCAGTCTTACTTTAGATGTGCTTGCATATTTGGATGCTTCTAAAAGAAACAAGAAGGGAAGAATATTAGAGACTGAAGTATAAAGTGCAAACAGGCAATCAGAGCCTCACATTTTGTTAATTAACTTTCAGTGGCACTTGATAGTATCTGAGAACCAGCTCCTACCAACTTACAAGTTACTGTATATAACATGACAATGTCATTTACAGACAGGTAACAGATTTCATCTTTGTTTCTAGCTTCAACAAGTACTAAATGGATTATATTTCAAGCAAAATTAAATTTTAAATAGCTAAAATCCTGCAAAGTTGTGTCCAATGTTATGAATGCTGCATCAGTTTCAAGAACCAGTCTCACAGGGACAAAGATTATGTGCTTTATTTGTGTTTGGACCATGAAATTGAGCAGGCTTTGGGGTGGAAAACTCCAGATCATAAAGGAGAGATTGTACTCCAAATGTAAGAAAGAACTGCAGCTCACAGCAAAAATAACCAAAGTGAGTATATGTTGCCTCATACACTCAGACAGCAATGTTTTGCTTTTTGTATGACGTGAACTGCTATAATCATACATTTTTGTGTAACCCACCAACAAACCTGCAGAGCTCAAACAAACAGTCATTAAAAATCTACACGTACTTCTCTCTACACAAAGACACTTTCTTCCTGCAGCTATATTGAATGCCTGATGGGATTATGAGTGTGCATGTGGAGGAGCTCAGCTGAGCAGTCATGGGAGCAGCTCAAATGCAGGCTTTCACAGTTACACGCCAGCAGCAACTCGGTGAGGTACAAAACTCAGAAGAAACCAGGGTGATATTTCAAAGTCTCCCACAACACCACCATATGTCCCTCTGCTGGGTCCATGAACAACAACAACTCATGAAAACACATGATCAACTATCAGGGATGCATCATTTCCTTGTTCCTCCACAACACTTTTCCCGATTCCTCTTTGCTTGGAACAACTTGTTTGAAGACTAAAGATTCTGTACAAACAACTCTATTTTTATCTGAACATCAAGGTCAACATTCACAGAAAAGAAAAGTATGCTTTGTCATCTGACTTTCTATCACAGTCGAAACTGCATCCCACAAGTACACATATCTGCTCATACGCCACCTTAAGTATCCTCCAAGGGATTATGACAGGCTTTGTGGATGCTGAAAATGTTAACCAAACTTGTTTCATCCTGGACTGGAAAAAAGAAATAAAGTACTTCAGTTAGTGGTAGTAATGTAGTACCACCTGAATAAACCCCTGGGTTTCCAATTATTATGCAGGGGTGTTGCAACTTTTCACAAATATACATCAAGTCTTTATGCGTGGATGAACTTCTGTCATGAGTGAATCAAGTGGAGTCTTAAAGCATCACATATAACAGAACCTGGTTAACTGAATCAAAATAGTTCAGTCAGACTTGCTGATATTGTCACCATGAAATGAGAATAAAGCACAAAGTAAATGGACAAAAGAAAGAAAAAAAAGGAGTTTGATGCTTGCTCTTCCTGTAATTGTTAATGTTATTTGTAAGAATATATTATGTCAGTGTGAAAACAATTAAGTTTCAGGAGGTCTAAAATGTGTTGATCACTTCTACAGGTGCCATAGGTGACAACAGTGTCAAACTACTGCTGCAAGCAGGAAAAGTAGCATCATGTTCAAAAGGTCATCAGATATTTAAATATATATGTATATTCTGGTTTGTCTTTTTGTTAATTTCCCCACTGAGAGAAAGACAGTAAAAGAGATTTGCAAGTTCAGGAAATCCACAGAAATGATGTAAACAAGAAATTGTGGGATGTGGCCAACTGGTACCTATACATTTGTGGTCCTCTCTTCACAGGCAAGTCAAAAAAAGAAAAAAGCAATTTCTTCATTTCAACAGTCATGATAATCAAATGTGATCCTTCCATAGTTCATTCAATTTAATGTAGGCAGACTGGAGACCATCCCAATATCTGAAGGTTTTTCTATACAATTCTGGTGATCGTCAGTTGGTAACAGCATTAGGGTGCAACGATTAGTCAACGCATCAACAAAAAGAAAAATAGTTACCAACAAATTTAATTGTCGACTGTTGTCGGTATTTACTTAGCACATCATTTAAACAACCTCATGCAAAATTTAAAAGAGCTAAATAAGAGCCATTCATTAAGAGATTCAAATTCTGACTAGTTGACTAACCGTTTAAATTGTTGATGACTAATCAACTATCAGAAAAGTAGTTAGTTGCAGCCCTAAAGAGCATGTAGGACTGTTGAATTGACTTTTTATATATATATATATTTTTATATATATATGTGTGTGTGTGTGTGTTAACGCTGCCTCATAAGTTGTTTTGACTATCATTTAAATTGGTTGTTCTTCACCAAAAAGGATTGAGTACACCATCCATCAAAGTACCTGGATATGGGGTTCTCATCTGCTCAGCGGAGGCAGAGCTGAAGTAGAGATGGAAAGACAGATTTCAGAGGTTTCAAACTATAAGTATCAAAAAACACCTTTGTCCTACTATTCAAGTTTTGGTTTTTATGTCCATTGCACTCACCATCATTCTAATACCTCAACTTTTCACCATCTTAAAATGGAATTTGTCAGGTTCTTGTCTTACTCTCCAACACTTATACAAATAAAAACTTTTAGCTCAATTTGCATGTAACCCAACAAATCAAGAGTCCAAAAGGCTTAAATTTAAGACAAAATTAAACCAACATCATTGGCTTTATCTGAGCAAGCTGTAAGAAACATTGGAACATATTTAAAATGAATTTGCAGATTTACTCCACACAAGGACAAATTGTGTCTTTGACTCCACCTAATAACAGATATTGGTTATCTGAAGCCGACGCCGAGTATTTCCTGAATAACAGCTCTGTCGAAGTTGAGTATCAAATCCAGATAGCTGGAAGCCTCTCAACATTATTTTCACAGTTGTGGAAACTGCTGACCTGTAGGAGCTGAGAGGGATTGTATTTCTCCCTCTCTCTCACACACACACATACACATAATACTCTGCACATACTTTTACTGAAACACACGGTGTCCAGTAGCAGCGTTTTCAAGACACCATTATGCCAACTAAGAGTGATGCCCAAGCACAACACCTGGTTCCTCTTTAATTCTGTGCCAGTCAGATACCCCTCAGTCCCCAGAGAAACACACACTTTCCCTTTAAATCCTTGAGTGGCCCACAGGGGCTCACAAGTCTCTACTTCCTAACAGTTCAACAGCCCACCACAGCCTCCCAGCTTCAATTACTCTCTCCACAAACACACACTCAACATAAAGCCCTCATATCTTCCATGTCATTTCAAGACATGACCAAATGGGGGGGAAAAAAAAAAAAAAAAAAGTTCAGAGCTTTGTTTTCCACAGCACTGAAGAAAAAACTGAATACTCTGATCTATAAGCCAGCAGTAAACCTCACAAATCCATACAGAATTTGTCTATTTTTTGTCTATGTGACGAACCTTTGGGCCACATTACTCAACCTTGCATCTCATTCCTACAGCAAATGGAGACAGAAGAGCTGAGCGCAAGGCAAAACACAAATATGTGCATTAAAACACAAGGTTATGGGAAAGAGCTCAAACTTGGAAGCTGTACTATTTATATAGCCACATCTGGAAGGGTGTATTGTGGGATTTTTTTTTCTTTGCTACAGGAAATAGTTAAAATGAGAATCTCTTTTCACATTTGAGCGCGTGTAGTAGAGTATCATGAAGACCTTCATGTAACGGCTAATAAATCAGAAACTGACATCAAATGTGAGTTTGTTCAGTATTTTCTACTTGCAGACTAAAACTAAGAATTGTAAGCTAAATGATGGAGTGTAGCATTTCAAATTAGAGTCAAGATTTTGAGTTTGTTGTTGTAAATCAAATTTTTATAAATCAACTCTGATAAGTATTTCTGAGTGCTTCACCACTGTGTGTGTAGAAGCGAATGTGCATGAGCAGACTTGTACTTGATGGAGCAACAAAGAAACAAGTGGTTTTCTTAAGCACAGACCAAAGCAGAAAGCTTGAAAGCTCAGCACTGAGAATCGTCTCTTGTAATGTTTGGCTGAAAACATGACTGCGAATCATAGTTAAATCAAAGATGACATCAAGGTCATAATTTATTTATATAGCACACTTAAAAAAACAACTGACCAAAGTGCTTCATAACTAAAACAAATCTTAATTTAAAAGCAAGGAGATTTAATAAAAGCACTAAAACAAAATCAAAACAGAGGTACAGTTCAATCTTTGTCTGTGAATCAAACTCTACTAAAAATTGAAACCCAATTAGAAATATGATTTTAAAAATTGACGAACATATCTAAAAGTGCGAATATAAAAAGAAAAGCCATTCAACAGCTTTGAGGCTGTCGATCAGCTTGATGCTTTTAATCTTAATCACAGAATGTCTAGAAGCAGTTGGTTGGTCACCACATTGGTCTTACAGGTATATGGGTCAGCTATAATTGTTTTGGATTTTTAAGTAATTTAAGTAAATTTTAAAACTGTACCTTTGATCCCAACCACATCTATATTTTGATTCTAATATTGATCAAAATTGCCAAAATAAACCATTTAAAAATGAAAATATGTCAAGTCAGATTTCCTGGTAGGGATATACAAAGTTAGACTTTCATTTAATGTACTTAAAAGTTCCTGAACACTGACATTATGGATGACCATAAAGGTTATGTGAAATGTAATACAGGAACCTCTCAAAAGTAATCCCAGCAGCATTTGAGGATAATTATTTATACACAGCATGTTAACGATACCAGAGATCAGGTGTCTAAGAACACAAAGACAGCAAAACATCTGAGCTGAAAGTGAAGTAAAAAAAAGATATAAAAGCACTGCTACTGCATACATAAATGGAAAAAGAAAATTGATCACATTACGTACTAAAACAAAGTCTACTAACAATGTTGAAGTGATGGTGGAAGAGGGCTAAACTGACATTCAGTCGCTTATCTACTGACAGTAGCTGCAGGTGTTCACTGGTCCCGATCTCATCAGCACCAACACAAGATGACCCACTCAGCATTCATTGTTCTGCTTAGTATGCTGTGCTCAAGGCTGCAAGGCACTTTCATACATACTAGTAAATATTGGACAAAAGAAGCATCATGGATTTGTTTTAAGGATGGCATCTCACCATCAGTCCTGCTGCAAAAGCCCAATTCTTTCATTCCAGTCAAAAATTATAATGGATTTCTTAGGAAGTCTTGCTAATCAGAAATTGTGGTCCACTATAGCATGCATGATAAACAAAGGCCATATTTTTGTGAGAGAGTGGCTTACTAGGTTCTAACTACGGTTTTGCGAGTAAACGCTGTCTTCAGAACCCTCTGACGTTATTAGAGATGGTCACGCTTTTAATTATCCAGAAACCAGGCATATGCGTCATCTCCTTCTTTCTCAGCCAAAAGGGGCCACCTTCTCTTTCACAATGTGTAGCAGCATCATTTTTGGCATCCAGTGAACTAATCCTGTCAGCTCTTTGCAGTAATGATGCATTAATTAACACCTCAACAAGTGAATCCCTGACACCTAGGGGAGCTTTTTAGATTGCTGCATATGACATATGTGCATTGTCTTGGCAATGTCAGTCACAAAATTAAAATGCATCATTCTCCAAATGAACATCATCCATAATGGTACAGAGGAGTTTTAATGTTTTAGTGTGCGTTTCTTGAATAGGAATTTGCAAGGATAAAAACACGACGACGACACTTGCCGCTTTTAAAGAAAGCTTTCTTTTGCATCTCCCCTACAGTTCAAGACAATCTGCTGCAACACGGATCTTAGCAGCTAGCCGTGTTTGAAATTAAACGCTTGAGGGACATTCCCAAACTCAAAGCTCATTTCAGCCAGGAATTCCAGAAATCAAAATCATGTCTAAAGAATCCTCCAAAACTCAAAACAAATATCTTTGGAAAGCTCCAGGTCCTGCAGAAAGTCAGAAATGAGAACTTGATGTGGTTGGAGGTGACATTTTTATCATTCTACAGTTTGAAAGTAGTTTAGAAATCACCTGAGACAGAAACAACTGGAGCGTAGAGGCAACAAATAGAGCAGGAGAAATGTGTCCCTGGATCACAGACAGACACTTCATTCATGATGACTGAAAACAGAAAATTAGCCCATTTTTATTACCAAGACAACAAACAAGGACAAGCTGTGAGCTAACTATTCATTAAAGACAATAGAGGGTACATATATTACACTTGGATTAAACTTTACTTCAGATGCCATCTTCTAAAGTTATACCAGTCTGATGCGACTCACACTGAAGGACACTTGGTTGGTCTTTGGTCCACAAATGACCCATAATCTGTTAAAGCCATGTAATATTAACCAAGAATCCAGTGCTGCAAGGGTTTAGTCAGATTTTGAGCTTATCGAGAAACATTTCAAACAAAATCCTATTTTGTTCATGTTAGATCCCTCAATTACATTCCCACATTGTCTTTATTTCAGCTGCAATTAAAGAAATATTTGATTACTACTGGGAAGCTTTGTCTAGCGCTTGTCCTACTGTTTGGACTCTCCTCGTGTGGTACAACAACTGCGTATTGATTCACAGAGCTGCGTAACAACAATGATGAAACCAGCTCACAGTAACAGTGGACGTCACAGCAGAGGCGATTAAGATTAAGAAAGTATGATGGAGGAGAAAATGAGTGATCAAGCACAAGACAAAAGAGTCAATCGTGAACAAAGTCATCAAATGAATTAAGCTCGGCATTTTCAAGGGAACAAACTGATCAATAAATGACACAAGTTAATTTGTGGTGATTAAAAACCTTACGCTTTTACAGTTGTCACCATGTAAATGTGACAGAACGCTTTCAAAACTGTAACAAGTGTTAACACTAAAAAACTCGTTTCACATAAACAACTTCAGAAATTTTAAAGACTTAAAATTAAGTAATGAATGCGGGATGACATATAGTCATAATGAACCACCCAGTTAGTGTTTTACGTTTTGCTAGACTTGTGTTATTTGATAACGAAAAAAAAATACTAACAGCTATCTTAGCAAATTGGTCATCTCAGTTGTGACTAATAATGACATTACTAAATAATTTTTAAATAACTGCTGTTGAGTCTCCAGCACAGAAATGAATCTCCCCTTTTGGAAGGATAAGTTATTTTCTCTGTCACACTAAACACAACAGAACTTTTGTAAAGTCAACCACCCATGGATAAGTGCGGGCGCATGTCTGAGTGAAGGATCAAAGCTGAGTCAACAAGTTCCTGCCAAGACAGAGGGGATGATGGGGGAGAGGACAAACACCAGTGAGACAGTAGAGACAGAAAAGGCCACAGACATGGATTAGAGGGGAAAACATTGGGAGCGTTTCTTTTAGAGAAAAGTGTTGCAGATCTTGAGTTAAGAAATTCATGGAATTTAAATGCAGTCACACACACACAGAGAGACAGACAGAGAGACAGGGACGGGGAGAGAGAGAGAGAGAAAACGCCTTAATGAAGAGATGTTCCCCTTCTGCCGTGCCGATTTACTCTAAATTCAGAAAACATGAACAGATGAAATGCCAAGAAGCGTGGACCTGCAGTCCTCTCTGAAACACAATGCTTAAAAAAAAAAAAAAAAAAAAATCTTTGCAACCAACAGACTGCTTACACTACAGTTCACAACAGCATTCATCATCTGTATCTGCTTATTCCTATTCAGGGTGACGGGGGTCTACAGGCGCCTATACCCCAGTCAGTCCAATGATCTTGCCATTTTCACTAACCGGGTGGGTGGGGGGCATTTCCCACCTTTAATAATGCATACATATTGTTGGAAAGTTCATGCAGAAACAGAAGTATATACTACAACCTTAAAGACAACCATAAAATATGTGTTTCTATAAAAACTACATATTGTTGCGACAACAATTATTTCAGGGCTGTTGTACAAAAATGAACATGGTTCTGACAGATGACAAGACCATGTCAGTACTGACAAAAAAAAAAACAAAAAAACAAACAAAACGGAACAACCAAAATACCAAAATATAAGAGAAAATATAATTAATGTTACACTTAAAACCCTGGTGAGTACATTCTATGCTACCAGGATAATAAAGTTTAAAAAGCTAAAAATCAAGCTTGTAAGGCACAGTTTAAACAATAAAAGATACAAAAAAGCATAGAGGCTACTACTGTATGTGCTTGTTTATATTTCCCATGACAACCACACACTGTATTTTGCAAAAACAGACTACTGTACAACACCCTTTAACATCTAAAGATTATAAGCCAGAGCTTTAATTTGTGGATTTAAGTGCTGGGATTTCCCAATTTCCATTTACACAACGACAACCAAGTTCCTTTGCTGTCTAAACAACAACTCTTCCAACTGGTCTCCAAGACAAACTGCATAATGAAACAACACAGTTTCCAAAAATACTTGTGATAATTTTAAACATGTTTGATAATCATAATGCCAAGATGCAGAAAACACCATCATTGGTTTATTGTTACGGTGGCCTGCCAAGTGTCTCATTGGGAAAATACTGCGATCAGAGAACAAATCTCAATGTAAACCTGTGAGATATATTAAGTTTTGAGTTAAAAACAAAAGAAATATTTAATAATAATTTAGTGCCATCCAACAGCTCACAGTCTGCTTGCAGAAAACAGACATGATCTTGGCACTTAATTTGAAGAAACTTCCTCCACCATGTAAAGGTTTGTTACTACCACTTAAAAAAAAAAAAAAAAATTCCTTGACCATTGCTATTCAACATTTCACCAAATTTCAATTGCTTGCACTCACTTAAACACTAATTCATCCACTACTTACAATAATTTGTGCTACATGCTGTTCTGAAATGCCTTTTTTTCTCTTCTTTTTTTTTTTGTCTTAATGAAAGAAATGACTTTTAAAGAAGTAAAAGACAACTGAAAAAAGTAACTACTAGGCGCACTGCCAAAAGCCTTTCCGGAGGGGAAACTTTTATGTGAATATCTTTAGACCACATCTGACTGGTCCACAGCTGAATGTGACACACCCATACTTAACCTACAGATAAGGGGCTCAGACAGGGATCGTGCTCCCATCAGCTACATATTTGCTATTCCCCAAGTTACACACCAGATCTTAGTGAAGTGGGTTATTGATGGAAAGAATACAGGCAAACATGTACGTGTGTCTAATTTAGTAATTCTAAGTAAGCTTTCTTTGAAATGCAAAAACAACCAAAATGTTTGTTAATGATACATTAAAAACAAAATAGTCTGAGAATACACTGTCAAGAAGCAGCAGAGAAGTGTGAAGTAAGGACACAGAAAAACAAGATGATTTTCTTCTCATAACTTTGTGGCTCACAATGACAAGCTTTAAATTGTTCAACACAATGATGACTAACAGGGAAATGATGAGGAAAGAGAGCAAAAAAAAAACTGCCTGAATCAGACCTCACACACAAATGCAAACCACATTTCAGTCAGGATGATGAAATACTCACTGCAGATACACTGACAGCTGAGCAGCTGAATGCATGATCTGAGTGAGGAAGATCCAACAGTAGTAATCTGTCATGTCTGAGGCATTCAATATGTCACAGCAAATAAAGATATGGTTTTTAAAAAAACAAAAAAGGTTTTTCCTTTTGCATCACTGACAGGAAAGCTGATGGAAGACTGAGGTATGCAGCCAACTGTGTAGTAATAAATACAGAAATTTTCAGGAGCTCAGTGTTGCTTAAACAGACAAATCTCCACTAATCCAGTTACAAGTACAGGCCTCAACTTCAAAAGAAATGAGTATATGAATGAGAAGCATGGTTGTGCATCTGTGTCAGTCCCCGCCAAACATCCAGAGCCCGTAAGAGTGAGTGACTGAGTAAAATTTAAGTTAAAGTTGTTTTTAAGCACTTGGAAAAAAACTGACAAAACACTGATAACAAAAACACAGAAAATTGTATTACCAGCACAGGAAGGAGATGGCAGTCGATCGATATGAGATTTTCTTCTAATTCTGATGCTAATTTTTAGAACTGAACTCAGCTTATAGCAGATTTATAATCCAATTTTATTTTATTTTTACATGTTGGGCCAACTCTTTCATCCTTGCCACACAACAAGATACATCTCCATGTGATTAATCAGCCAGCTAAAACCAGACTACCTTTAAAAAGGAGGGCTGTAGATGGGTTATGTCAGTAAGCGCAGGTGATGGCAACATGAGGACTTTGCGTAAAAATTGAAGTCCAAATCCATGCAAGACACTGTAAATACTGTTAATGTATATGAAGATAAATTAACAGATACATAACTCAAAAAGTTATATATCCTGCACGTTTTGCACCATTTCCAAAATGCATTTTATATCAATTTAAAGATAAAACAGTAGAATACGCAGCTATTTAGGAAGAGTGGCTTTAGAAAACATTTAGAATTTTAAAAGCCCCCAGCCTCACAACATTGCTGGAGCTTGAAATAAAAACAAATTTGAGTTTTCAAACATGAAATGGCCCTCCAAGGACAGCTCAGTCTTATGACTTTAATCCACGATGCAAAACTCAGCTTGGTGAGACAAAAACAGTTTAGTGTTGCACTTAACAATGGATTAAAAACATTGTTGATATCAAAGCTGATTATCACACAGAGAACAATCCACACAAGGATCAATACTTTAAAAAGTCCAAATTATATTTGGACTTTTCAATACAATTTGTGTGACCCTTTCTTAGAAGTTAATTTGTACAATTCCTTAAATTTCTTCATTGATTACTTAACACCATAAACATGGATCTAAAATGCACAAACACAGAAGTCTGAAAGCCCTGAAAGCCCAAATGAACACAACAAAGGCGAATGAAGAGCAGCTGAGTTTTATAACAAAACTTCCTTCAGGATAAAGTACAGTCATATCCTATTTCCAGTCTCACAGTTTCCTGGTTGGAATCCTGTCAGACTACTTCTAATGAAAGCAGCGATAACAAAAGTTCAGGAAGAACCAGACAGCTAAAGTCTGTTTTCTGCCTCATGTAGCCCGACTCTCTCTGGCAGACTGCAGATAAATCAAACAAAGCCCTGTAAACCCTATGTAAAAGTCCATATTCTGCTATGTAGACATTCTTGAAATTAATTTTACTGTGCAGCATCCTACTGCCTTAAAAATGCCACAGATGAGGACAAGAACGCAGACAAGATCCAACGACTGTAGCTGGTATTTGGTGACTGATGATTAAAATGAGACACCTTTTTTACAAAACTGATTCTCAAAGTTGAAGATGGGATTAGGAGTGTTGGGGGGTTTGGATGGCTCTTAACATAGATTCGTCTGTATCTTGAAAAGCAGAACAAATACAACATCTAGTTTTAATGTGACATGAAGGTATATGCTGCATCCGATCTAAATGAGTTAAGTTGCACAAAAAGGTGAATGACAAGTCATAATTTCTGAATAAAAAAGGTGTGAGGGAAGTTAGATTATTACTAATAATCTGCTGGTGTCAGACACCTGGTTCATAAGAAAAGGGAAGTTGGCAAAGCAGAGAAGCATTTGCATCTGGTCAGATTCATCAGATAGAAATTACAGAGGATAGTTGAAACCTCCAGATAGATGAAATTCAAAACAAATGGAAATCACTCCTGATTTACTCTCACACACAAGCCATGATAAGCCTACAAGGTGATAATGAAAACACTCCAATTCAGCACATCATCACCGTGCTATTATTCAGTGACAAAACTCCAAAAAAAAGCTACAGACAAAAATGGAAAGACTGAAAGATTAAGAAAAGCTCCTTTTAAATCACATTTTCTTAACAATAATCCTGTCTAAGGTGTTTATGATGGGCCCTGTATTATTCCAACAGATTGTCCCAAACCTTCTCAACAGGATTCAGACCTACAACATTCCTGATCAATTTTTCTGTGACATACAACCTTGATGTCCACTTAAAAAATGTTTGAGACGATGTCTCTCAGGAATCCCAATGTTTAATCAAACATTCAAAAACTGAAGATATAGAAGACGACATTAGTACGTACATTAAGTGGTAAACATCTTTTAATACACTTAGTTTAGAAGAACTAAGAAGATTACTTATTTTCTGGGTTATCAACACGTTTTCAAGCCTCAAACTCTTTATTCCTGTGTTTCTCCAGTTAAAATGATTGGGGATTAATAAAGTATTTTTGAATTTGAATCCTTTCTTGAGAGAGGTCAAGATTAAAGTTGAAAATTATTGCACATGGGTATACAGAAGTTGCTCCAAAAACTCAAAGAAAAAAATTTTCATACATACCATGAAATGAAGAACAGCACAGCCTCTACAACCTCTGAATAAAGTTTGCTGTTCAGATTTCTCTTATATACACACACACATCCAATAAGTGATGACAACAAGTGAGATAATGTCTTTATACAGGAGCCAGTAAACTCAGAGTTAGGGTTAAAGACTCCTTATAGGGATTTATCAGATCGAGTATGGCCTGTTTCTCTGAATGTAGTTTTACTATTAAGGACATTGCCTTGATCATCATCTTTGGTACAAAGGTTGTATTGACACATGTGGGAGTGTCCAAACATAAACAGACATACAACCAGCATGGCTGTAAAAGGAAACATTTATCAATAAGTCCTAAAATGGCATTATTGACACCAGCAGCATCAACATAAAACAACAAAAATATTCACCATGTCAGTGAGGAGCTACACAAATGTTTATAAAAGAAGCAGAGAACTGAACAGTTCAATGTGTTTGTTGGGCTCAGATCACCATTGAGTGAGTGTCTGAGAGGCTTTTATGCCACATCTAACATGTCATCAGAGCTCAGAGCATTTCTGACCTTGCACCTTTGTTAGACAACTGCCAGTAAAGCTACACTGCAAAACAAAATCATTTAAAATAGCTTAAAAAAAATTAAAAATTAAAAAAAATTTAAAAAATTTGTTTCAAGAAAATTGGTGTTACTTTTCATCTAGGTAGACTATTTTCCTGCCCGTAAAACTGCAAGAAAATTGTTTTTACCTAATTTTGCTTGACTAGATTTATGAATAGTCTCATTTCTAGAGGGGCTGTTTTTGCAGTGTGCACCTTCTAACCTGGACTGATCCTTCAAAAATCAGTCAAATTCCTCACTAATTATTCTTCACCATGAGATCTTAGCCCCTGTTGCTGTCAGAGGAATTTTTTTTTCTTTTTTTGTACTGTCGGTGTCTGTTAGTTCATGCTTTGTTTTTCTTAGATGTAGGCATGTAAATGCATTTTCCTTCATACACAGATCTCAGCTATTGAATTTAGAGTTTGTGCTCCAACGAACAGGAGTTCTTGCAGTACTGGGAACATATCCTCTATTTACATTTGTAAAAACACAATCACATATTTTGGAATTGACACCAATTTACAAAATTTGCTTTAGGAGCAACAAAACAGTATTTTTTGCTCCTAATGCTAATTGTGTATATCTGTCGGTATTTGTAACAATTTTTAAATGTCAAATTACACTGTTGCTAAATATTAAAGACTTTAGATCTCAAATTGTCTTGTTGAAATCATTTAAACATTTCTGTGATGCAATAAAAGTCTAAACATTTCCTGTGCTAATTATAAAACTGCCATCTTCCACACTAAAACTTTTCTGGACCTCATGATTGAGTCACATCTCAGCTTGTCCCTTTTAAAAACCCAGATTACTGTTGCCAGGCCTGAACACCATATGTTTGGTCGTGCTGAGAGAGGCTTTAACTGGTTCATGTGAAATCAAACCCTTAATCCCTCACAGCTTCAACACTGCTCACAGTACAGCACAGGGCTTGAATTGCACCACCAACTCGTCAGCAGTGGTGACAAATGCCACAGAGTATGTGCACGTTGATCAGCAACTGAATGACAAAATTACAGGGAGTTGAAAGAGGTTTTGGTTGAATGGAGCAGCCAATGACATATTTGATCAGCACATGTGCCAACTAGGTCTTGGCTGTAAAATCCCAATTTACAAATATCTGATATTGTATAGCTGTAAAATGCTTAAAAGACCACCTTAACTCCATGCTGCTTTAGATTAAATTTGGGACAACTTGTGGAGCAGGATTTGGACCCATGTGTCCTGGAGAGGTGCAGGATTTTGTAGGATAATGGGAATTAGATCCCTGCATTGGTGGCAAGTTGTTTATTCAAATAGGCCACACAGATCCTAAATGTTTTGATGGCAACCCAAACATCATCATTCTAAACTTTAATTCAACAGCACTAAAAAATTTAAGCAAAATTCACTCCAACTGATTGTTCCAATTATGGTTTAAATGAGGTTTATCAAAATAGATGCTCATAGCAACAATCAGCTTCCACCATGAAGCAGAAAATTTCACAAAATTAAGTAAACAGAAATTAGTGCCAACAATCACGTTCTTAAACTTGGCAGAGCTCAGTTCATCACTGAAATGACTAAGAGAGACTTGAAATGCACTTTAATGAGTTGTTACTGCCCATAAAACTGCAAAGTAAAGTAAAAAGTCAGCTTGGTGTGTGAAGTGACACCTTACGCAAACGCTTGTCTGGGTGCATAATTTGCTTTTTTTTTGGCACTCCATTGAAAATAGAAACATACACAGTCCAAAAAAGCCTTAATCTGAAGTTTGCTTCCAAGAATCACTTCAATCACAGAAGAAGCACAACGACAAAAGTTGGTTTCCAACAGTCTCAAAACCCTCTGACACTTTGAAACTCAACTTGGCCTTTCTCGTCTGACAGCTGACCAGTTGGTTAGCCAGTAACAGTGACGCTCAGCTCCCTGGTGTATTTTTGTCCTACCGCTTGCCTCCCCTCCATGTTGAGATATGCAGCAACACCCCCTTATAAGTCAAACGCTCATTCCAGGAAGTGACAGCTTGTACAACGGCTTTTTTCTGCCCCGCAGGCATCATAGTCCAGATAAGTAGGAAACGGCAGCATAAAGTGGTCTGAGATTAACATCGCAAGGGTTGGCACCACAGCAGAAGGAAATGAAGATGAAGGGAGAACAAAAAAGTTCTTACACAATTTAACTTAGTTATGATTTTTGAAACAAGTCTCTGTCACGGCCACAAATAGTGGCGACCCTCAAACACCAACACATGACACAAAGATGAGTGGAGACAGCAATCAAGACAATCAGGTGCAATGTAGCGCAAATCAGTCACTTCAATTCATCAAAATAAGTAGTAACAGGAAAACAAGCCCACCTTACCAGATAGGTGACATAAGTTAGTGGTTTAACATTAAACTTTATCAAAAACTCCTTAATCCAATGTTTAATAGATCTGATCCAGCAGCATCTTCTATTTTCAAGATTTTTTTCTTTTTGCCTAAGTTCTTTCTTTTTGCATAAGTGTGTGCACTACGATAGAAATACAATGTGCATAAGGAGCTAATACCGCACAAAAATGGCACAAAAATGACGTTTCCATAAACTGTGCAACTCTTTCTTCTATGATTCAGTGTGGCCGAAGTTTTAAAGAAACCCTGTGATGCTTCTAACCACTTGTTGTACAACCACAGACAGCATGCAAAAGGTGAACTTGATCTGCTGTCAAAAAGTCAAAGTGGAAAATAAAGTGCAAAGGGCTTCACTGCTTCCGGATGACTTTCTGTGATATCCGATTTTTATCTTATTCAACGTCCGTTGACAGACATGAAAAATCCTGGGGGAAAAGGTCTCGGTCAAAACTGAGACACCTAAAGAGCAGAACAAATACTTGCTAACACATGCAGAGGTCAGAGCTGCGGTTATTGCTTCCAAAGGGAGTTCAACAAAATATTAGAAGGTATGACTTCAGTTTTGTCCATCACTTATTCTATCATGTGAAATATAACTGAATTAACAACAAAATATGATTTGTCCAAAATAAATTTGTCCTTGTTGGGAGGTGCTGCAAGCTTCGATTTAAAAAAGATCAACTTCCCACCAATAATATTAAAATCAACTTTCACACCAGCTATTATTTTATCATAATGTTATTTCAAACCTCATCAGTTTGCTGGTGTTTTAAAAATATTTCAATAATTAAAATACATCTTAGGCCTCATTTCTATCCAGACAGGTTTTAACCCCAACTTCCTGTCCATTCATGATCTCCTACAGTTAATAAATAAATTCATGTGCAGCACATTTCCACAGTTTTTAATCATGAAGGTGTGCGAGGTTGGACAATGCTGACTTTTACATGAAGCTGCACCAAAGACAAACAAAAGATGTAAGGCACCGTCTTACTCAATAAAACTCCTCAATCACAATTATGAGACAGCATGTGAACTATTTTGAAGCAATGTTTTTATTAACTATTTTTAGACTTCCAGTTTTCTGAAACTTTGCAGCATCTGGATGAAGTCAATCACATCTGGAAACACCCAAAAAATAAAAATGCAACAGAGCAGCGATCATCTGTATGGGTGTATTAAGGATTTGCTGACCGAGCTGTCTCTGATCTACGCCTTCCTACAGCAACTACTTGCAGGAATATAAAAGCTGCAGTTTTATAAACAGACTACACTGAGTTTTACCTCCACACCAACCACAGAGCTATCACTAGCTCTAAGTCGCTACACTGCTCAGACCGATTCTGTAAATGTAGAGAGGAACATTTATCAGGTTTTGATACAGATCCTGCTCTAATGAAGACTAATCCATTATCTGGCTGAGGTGAAAATTGAGGGGAGGTCTATCTTGCTCCTGAAACATTAGTCCGTAACAACTGGAGGTTATAAGATGAGCCTTCTACGCCTGACTAGATTTCAGGTCTCGGAGGACACGGAGCCACCTGCTACATACAAGAATCAACTGGACGGTTGGCACATAACATCACAGTATGGAGCTGCAGACACCACTCATCCATTTCTTTTCCCCCAGACCCGGAGTGTGAGACAGATACTCAGAAGCAAATACTGAAGATGACACACTTGTACTGCCAAAAAAGAAAAAAAAAAAGAAAAATTCTAAAAATAGGAAGGCTTTATAAAGGTCTGCTGTTTAACTTTCTTCATTATTAATTCTTCTGGTAAAATAAAAGTAAAAATGAAATGAATTCATTAAAAATGAAACCTGAAAAGAACCTAAACTTCAAAGTCTACAGCTGATCAAGTATCCAACATCCAGAACTTTAATTGTGCTATTCTTAATTAAGCACCTCACATACAATCTTAATTTTATTCAGCCGTTTGTATGTGAAAATCTCTTCTGTAGCTATTTTTACCCAAGGACTTGTTTAATACCAAAAAAAAAGACATATATACACACACACAAATATATATATATATATATATAAATTCAGAATCACACACAAAGAGGCTGAGCTTATTCACCTTTAGCACACTAGAGCTAAAAGTGGTGGCCTTGCTTTTCATTGTAGCAGTTAATTTAAGATTTAGGTTTCTTTTCACTTTTGTCGCAAAGCAAAATTATTCATATTTGATCAACATGCAATCAACCAGGAGAAAGGGTGCAATTTGTTAACACAAGTTAAAGTGTTACGTTTTACCTCAAGAAAACAAAAACTTGAACACGCCGTTGGCAAATTTTTTAACAATCAATTAGCAGCAGATTAACGTTTATTAAGGACTTATCTTGATATTTGTTTGACCAATTATCTGCAGCGGCTTACTTCTCCTCCTGCACCTGAACATTACATGTTGCAGCAGTTTCCATCTAAAAACTTTTGTCCTGTGCATTAAAAACACCACACGCAGTCAAAGTTAATGAGTCTGGAGTCAGAGGAGGTATTAAGTCGAGCCGCTGATCAGCGCTCTCGCACTTACGCGTCCGTCTGCTTCTCACACCGGAGGGTCCAATTAAACAGGTTTAAACAGATTTCATCAGACAGTCGAAGAAACAACCGCTGTCTTTCAGAGTTTCTGCTCAGTCACAAAGTATTCGCCGTTGGGAGCTGCCTCTTTTATAACCCCGCGAGTTTCTTTCACGGACCGGCTTCCAGCGTGTCAGCCACCGTTTATAAGCCAAGTGCTCAAACCTCAGACCTGTTGAAAACTCAGGTCAAGATCCCTTACAGCACGAGAGATCGACTTCCGCTTAATTTTCAGATTAAAAGTCTTTTTAAAAAATGTTCTGAGTTATGTGAGCGCGCTCTTGACAGGCTTAAAAGGTGGTGGGAAAAAGGCAAATCGTGAAGTGGGCTTGGACATAACCAGGACTTCCTTTAGATGTTGGTTTTTCCATTAATAACTTGTGAGTAAAAGCAAAACTCTGAAGCAGAAAGGGGAGAAAATCATACTTTAAAAAAAAAAAAGATTTTGGAGTATTAGTGCTATGACGTTCTCAGCTAATTTATTCATAAATAACCAAATCCTATTGCGTGCAGTTGTTCCAAAAATGCTTTTGTTGTCAGTTAATTGTTCTCAGTAATTGTGTATATTTGACTACGCAGGTTAAACAGGAGTGACAGATATATGATCTAGTATACTGCTCTGTTTTCGGCCTTGTCAAGGCTTTTACTTTGAAAATGGAATTAGATCCATCTGAATTAAAATTGACTTAGATAATATATCAATGTTTTTAAGTTTCTGATCAGAACTGAAAACAAAACAAAACAAAACAAACCCTTATTTTCCATCTTAAACTGGCTTCTCCGCACCCTGAGATGTTTGCTGTGTACTGCCCTCAGTTGGTCAGGAATCGGAATGACAGTCTGAAGGGGCGCAGGATTTACTTCATCCAAAAACATTAGATATTTATCTATAAATGGCACGTGGAACTATAACCTTTACAATATTTTTTAAAACGATTCTAATATTAGTATTTGATAGATTTAACAATGACATGAAGATTTATTTGGTATGTAGTTTCAGTGATATGCATGGTTAATTTAGACTAACTTGTCTATCTAATATTTTTTGAAGTGGGGTACAAACTGGAAAACTCATGTGTGTAAAAGGGAGAAGATGCAAACTCTACGTAGGATTAAACCCTTTCAGCAAGAACATGTGCTGCTGTTGTCCTGTTTTTGTGTTTGTTTTTTAATTTGGTCAAATGTTGACTGAAAATGACTGGATACAAGCTGATATTCACAGGAAAACTTGTATAGTGCATTTTAAGATCACTAAGAATAACCACCTTGTCAAATGTACATTTCAAATGTTAAAGTTAATGACAATACAGTTAGAAAAAGACTGAACCAACATGACCTGTTTGGAAGAGTTGCCAGGAGAAATCTTCATCTCTTTAAAGAGAGCATGTTTGGGTTTGGGGCAAACTGCCAGACTTCTGTAACAATGTTCTATGGACAAGAAAGATGATGTTTGGCTCTAGTACTCAAAGACCCATTTGCTGAAAACTAAAAACAGCATATCAACACAGACACTCCATACCAGCTGTCAAGAACTGTGGTGGGAGTGTGAAGATTTAGGCCTGTTTTGCAACCACAGAAGATGAACTGCTCACAGTAATTTCTTTGACCATAAACTCCTTTCTGTACCTCTGTATGGAATCAGATGTGAAGTCATCTGACAGTTAAAATTTGGCCGGTATAGTCAGGTATAGCCTTGTCATACTGCACTATGAGTGTGAAAGCTTTGAGGACTAGAGTCCTACATGTTCGAACCACTGCTTCAAGTTACGTCTGCTACAGGTGGTTTTAGAAGCTGTTGAACTATTAATACTGCACTTTGGCTTAGTTTTTGAGAAAGAAATCTTGACATCCTTGATTGCTCTCTGCTTCTGTTTTCCGCCAGGTTATCATACGTAATGGATCCATCCATCCATCCATCCATCCATCCATCCATCCATCCATCCATCCATCCATCCATCCATCCTTCCGTCCATTTTTTCTGCTTATCCAGGGTCAGGCCGTAGGGGGAGTAGCCTAAGCAAGGAAGCCCCAACCTCCCTCTCCAAAGCCCCTTCCTCCAGCTCATCTGGGGAATTTGGCTTTTCTAGGCCAGCTGAGAGACATAGTCTCTCCAGCCTCCAGTGTGTCGGAGTCATGGTGGAATCATGGTTCAACAAGACAGTCAACTAACTGAAGGACTTCTACAACAGATCATATACAGGACTGAATGTTTATACAGCTTAACATTTCAAACAGGTTTGTGAGTTTTTCGGTCAAATTGTGAGACGGTAATGTAGGATGGGCGCAAAAATACATGTTGCTTTGGGTCACATAAAGGAAATTGCACAATTCCTTTTCTTTTTTTTTTTAACCTCATAGGCTACTAACCCATGTGAGTCCTGATAATAGTCAGACAGAGGAAAAGATATTTGAGGTGAGACTGATATATAACTGACTTCAGTGCCATCAGAAGTTGTTGTGAGGTACTGAGGTTTGATAACTGACTTGTTATCCTCTTGTTTGTTTCGTTTTCAGGAAAAAGTTGAGGAACTGCTGAAAGCATAGCTCTTCTCATCTTCTTGCTGCAGGGCTCTATAAAGATGTTAAATGTTTCTGGCTAGAGATGAAATCTTAATGAAAACAGCCTCACTTGTGGCTTCATGGTACAATGCCATAGTTGCATTTTCATGTTCTAATATTTCCACTCACTACAGCTGCATCCCTCTTCATTCCTGTGTCTTCTTATTCTCTCCAGAATCTCCTCCTGCAACCTCAGAGCATGATACAGGCCCTAATGTTCTGTAACATTTTCTTCACCTTTGTACCTTTGTATGTATGGTACACATGATATGGAAGCTCCTGGCTTTGAAATGGGGATACTTCATGGACTGCAACATTGCTTTCATCAGGTAATTGAATTCAAACTGAGTTTTTCCAATTAACAGCACACTGACATCTGGTTTTATTGGCTTCAGTTTGCTGGAACTATCTACCAGCGGTAAGGAGAAGCTGTTAGCTGTGGGTGCCTTATGTGTGCTTCATTTTGTGCAGCTGATCTACTTCTTCCCACGTTGGAGGAAACAGCTGCTGGTGCTGTTCAGGACCATGAATGAGGGATCCACACTTTGTTTTTCATTTTCATCTCTGGGTATGCACACACACACACGCACACACACACACACACACACACACACACACACACACACACACACACACACACACACACACAC
>JAOWBL010000021.1:185464-197638 GCA_028564865.1 Zenarchopterus dispar | reverse complement strand
TTTTTTTTTTGTTTTGTTTTGTTTTTAAATAAACACAGCTCCACTTCAGGATACAAAACTTTTCTATCTCCTTTTTTTTCAGCTTTTTATCTGTGATGATTCTTTTGCTCATCACTTTGTTGCACCGTTTTCACTGGCCTGTTTTGAGCTTTTGTCGTTCTCTTTCTCCCTGCAGGCTGGAAAGGGGATCCTGCGTACGATGAGGGCCTCTAATGACGCCGTGGCCGACCTCGTACCCGTAGACGTGGTCATTAACGCCACGCTAGCTGCAGCTTGGTACTCAGGGTCACAAGCGCATAACAGGTTGGAGGACCACCCGCATGAATATTAGGCTCAAAATGTTGAAGAGTTAATGCTCCTCTGAGTTATTCTAAAATATCTCATCCTTCCCTCAGGTCAAAAAACATCCTGGTGTACAACTGCACAACTGGTGGGATCAACCCGTTTCACTGGGGTGAAGTCGGTAGGAACTTGATTTCATCTTGCTTTAATGCAGCATGTGTAAAATCCTCAGACAATGAATGCTTTGAAGTGTGCTTAAATGTGGCCTCTAATAAGAAACCCTGATTGTAACCTGATCCACTGCCTGCCACACCTAAACCAGGAGCTTTTTCTTTGTCTCTGGCTCACAGAAGGAACTTTAGAGTCAAACAAGGGAGGTCTATGACCCCCCCCCCTCTTTCAGTACCTCACCCTGTCTCTTCATTGAGTATCTTTTATACAAATTTGTTTTCATGCGTTATGGATGACACTAAAACTTGCCGCTTAATCTTAACTCATAAATTCTTCTACATAATGACACTTTGGACTAAATGTTGGCGCTTCAGAAGTTTAAACCGTGGTTCACATTTTGTCTAAAGATTTATGTTCCGAGGTGTTTCGTGGAAAATATGAAACAACGGGGTTTCACAAGTCGCCTTTTGTTTCTGAAAAAAAGCAGTTGTTAAAATTTAGTCATCGTCAAAGTGTGTGAAATGTATCGGTCGTCTCATTTATCATCTACTATCAACAACGAAAATCCAGTCCCATCCAGGTGTGAAGAAACGTAGATTGTTCAGCTTTGAGTACTGCAAATTCTAAACAGCTAATCCAGTTTTCTGAACCTTTCCTGCTGGTAATTTTCATCAATTTTCCACACTCTCAAATGTGGATGTACAAACAGTCATGAATAAACAGGTCTCTTGTAGGGTTGCGACAAATCAAATAGTTTTAATCGTGATTTTGGTTTTGGCCCCAAGCAATCACAAAAACAATGCAAAGAAGGGCACATGGGGAAAAAAAAACCCCATAATTTGCTCTACTTTCTTTCTTCTGTTCTGGATGACAACCTTCTCCATTACCAAGCCCCAATTTTATGTAAAATATGTTCCAACCCTGCCATTTTAAGGACATCATGAAGTGACTGTATGTTTCCGTCACTTGGTGTGGAATGGAGGGTGGTGGAAGTGTGTGTGTGTGTGTGTGTGTGTGTGGTCTTTAATTAGTTAATTAGCTTACCTACCCAAATGGATCTTTCAGGACTCATTTGATAAAATGTTGTGTATATTAAAGTTTTTAAAAAAGTGTTTTTTGAGAATTAAAGAACCAAGTTAAGTGAAAAACATGCAAAAATCCAGCTTTTAAACTTAAAAGCTGAATGATTAACTTTCATAATCCAGTTTCATGTCATCTGCAGTTGACAAATGAACTTAAAATAGATATCTAACTTTTAAGCATTTGGCAGAGAAAAGTTGTGTAAACACTTTCTTGAGGAGATAGTCATGACAAATAACGGTTGCCTTTCAGGAAACTAATTTTAAGCAGCAGTTTTGCATCAAAATCTAGTTGTCATTTAGTCAACTTCATAGTTTAGGCATTGATAGAAATTAATAGTAGTTTTTCTTTGGAACATAAATTTGAAATTGATCAGTTCCAGTCTTGCCGTTTTTGTCTCTTTTTAGGCAGATACAAAACCCGATTGTATCAAGTCTTAAAATGCTCACTGATCCCCTGTGTTGAACAACCTTCTCTTCTTAGAGTACCATGTAATATCCACATTCAAGAGGAACCCCCTTGAGCAGGCCTTCCGACGGCCCAATGTTATTCTCACATCCAATCACCTTATCAATCAGTACTGGATCGCCGTGAGCCACAAGGCTCCGGCCTTCCTCTATGATCTGTACCTCAGGCTGATTGGACGAGATCCCAGGTAACCTCATCTTTGCCGGCTCTACTGTGCTGCCTCTGTGCTGTTCTAACAGCAAAAAGTTCCTTCACACTTCCACATCTTTGCTGCTTTATTCTGTCACTTTTCTTTTAGCGTAGCCGCCTAACATTGTAGCTGCATTGTTTATGTGTTCAAGTACGCTTGTGTGCAATCTCGCAAGAGTCAATGAATGCATAACCCACCACTTTCCTGAACAAAGTGCGGAATGCTGATGGGTTCTGCACTCTGCCACTCTGCAGTTTATTTTCAGTTTGATATATATATATATATTTTCCCCCTCAAGGCCTCAACATTAAGTTCACTTCAGTCCTGCCAAGAGATGGACACAAGTTTTCAGATTCCTGTGGGAACTCTACCCAGGTGTTGGCCTTGGGAAATCTCTAGTTGTTTCATTATCCCAGCAGTGAGAGTTGGAAGCGCTGTCACATGATGGAGCTAATGGCAGTCTAGCAGAGACTCGGCTGTTGCACATGGCTTGCACCTTGCTTTGTGTTGATAAGAGGAGGAAGCACACGTTATTCATCATCTCATCCTCTCTGTCCTCCTTGTCCCGTTATATGTATCTCTCTCCTACAGAGTATTGTATAAACATGATCTTCAAGACCAATCCCTTAGAGCAGGCCTTCAGAAGGCCCAATGTCAATCTGCGCTCCAACCCCTTTACAAATCAGTACTGGACGACTGTCAGCCACACGCTGCCGGCCCTCCTCTATGACGGCTATCTCAGGCTAATGGGCCGCAAACCCCGGTAAGGTTGCAACTGCCTCCCAGTTCCCCTTTCTCTCGACAGTAGGCCTCACTCTTCCCATTTTTTCCACCCTCCCTCCTTGTTTGCTTTATTTATTTATTTTTTTTTCTAACTTGGACTTGGGGAGACGAGGATGGGTCCAGAACAGTCACTTGGCTTGACTTTATAGCATCAGCTGGACTGTGTGCCATGACATCAAGACTTGCCTTCCACACCAGCATTTATTTATATTTATATACATATATATTTTTAAGAAAAGAACAAACTGTGCTGTTAACACGCCATCCCTTGTTCCCCACGTCTGTCATCCAATCATGGGAAAAAGTGAGGCATAATAAGACTTCGTAAGCAATACCCCACATCCCACCTGAAAGCAACACCATTGCATGTTAAATATTTCTTTGTCTTAGGAAAGTAGTATTTCAGGTAGTTGATGTTTTGTGGAACTTCATAGTGCGACCCTAAACCAAGTTGGCATGAAGTAGCAAATGTGTTCTATTTTTGGCTTTTTTTTCTTTGTAGACAGCATGAACCCAAGGAAGGTTGTTTTTATTGTTTATTGATTTTAAAATTAAAGCCCTGCAACACATTCCAAAAGCTTTGCACCAGGGTAATTTAGTTGTGGTGGCGACCGAGAGAACGAGATGGTAGATGAAAGTTGCTGAAATGATCTTTGCTTCACTGGGTTGCTGGACTCTTCTGGAGAGAGGGTGAGAAGTTCAGTCATCCTGGAAGAACTTGGAGTAGAGTTGCCATTTCCGCACATCAAAAGGAGCCACCTGAGATGGTGTGGACATCTGGACATCAACCCACTGATTGTCCAAGAGCTGAAGCAGCCAGAGCTGAAGAGACACATGAAGCGTGAGGTTGACTTCCAACATGAGTTCAGCAACAACTTGTGATCACAACCAAGATTTTGGGCTGAGTCAGAGTTGGTACTGGTGTTTTGCCTCAGAGTCATGCGGCAGACCTCCCCCAATGCTCTAGATTTGCTCTCCAGTCCACCAGGAGGCCTGAGGCACACACAGGACACCCTAGAGAGTGCATTTCTCATCTAGCTACTATGAGAATGCATCTGTATCTGCCTGGAAGAGATGGAGGAGGTTCTCAGAGAGGGGGATTTCAGGCCTTTGTTCTTAGGGTTCTGTCCCTGTGACCTGAATCTGGATGGATGATGGTTGTTTTGAAGTGATGTCCCTTAATGAAAGATTGGAAGAGATTTTTGCACATCAGAGAAATTTTGGCACATAAGAGCATCTTCACAAGCCTAAGCAGAACATCTGTGATCATTGATGTTTTGGATGGTTCCGCATCAACAATCTTTACTCATCAATAGCTGATATACCTAGATAGGCAAGCTGTTAGTTTGGGAGAAGCACCATCACGTATTAAAGTGCAGAGCTATATTTACAAATGGATTTAAATTGCTGTGCCAAAAAAAAAAGAGAGAGAGAACAGCTTTGCTAAAATTGTCCAGAGGAATGATCAAATTTTTTGGGATGAACTGTCAATTGTATTGTGGTCCAGAAAAATTGATTATTTTCCCGATCTCTTTTGAAAGAAATAAGCAGGCCAAAGACTGACTTAACCACAAAAAGTCCAGATCTGGGTCTGGGGTGGTGTGTAGTTGTATCAGTGGCTCCTGGCTCAGGTCATTTACGCTTCTGTGGTGGCAGAAGAGTACACGGAGACTTTACAGTACCACATAGTTCTTCAAGATGACGCATGTTCTAAGGGATATTAGTGTTTTGGGGGTTTTGTTTGTTTTTTGTTTTTTCTTTATTTATTTACAAGATCATGCAAAACATATGTTTTATAAAGAGAGGGTGTAGAGAATTTTGAATTGAAAAATGTGACAATAAGGCATTTGTACACCCAATGATTTTCTGGAGGTACGGGACAAAGTAACAACTGAAAGATTCATATCCTCATGAAACTGCATCCTTGGTGCCAGACTGCATTTTAAATATTGAGAAAAGCAATAAAAACATTTAAAAGTGCTAAGAGCCTTCCTATTCCAGCATTTGGAATGTGTTGCAGACCTAAAATGCAAAAGTTGACAAGAAAAAAAGGAAAAACATTAAATATCTGGGTTTCATAGTGTCTGTAAAGGAATTTGCTGATGTAAATGTCCGTCACAATTGTTTTCCCCTTCTTCATATGGTACAGACCTCTGATTTGGGCTGTAATTCAGAATGATCAACCAGATTAACCCTTCTTTTTTTATTTATTTATTTTTTAAATTTTCACAGTTTGAAATGAGCTTGGCTTGCAGTTTGATTATCCTTGCCTGCTTTGTGCTGACCAATAACGCATGCTTGACTTTCTTCAAATAATTTGGCTTTACTGAAAGAATCTGTGTCTTAAACAATTTTAATAAAATAACAAAATTTGACAGCATTGCAGCAAAATGAGGCCTTCTAGTTATCATGAAGTTAAAATGTCAAAGACAGATTCTTTTACAAGCCTCACAAGTGTGGCTATTGATGTTTTCTGTATTCTCCCACTTATCTCCATGCTTTGGATAATTGTTGCTTTTTTTTTTTCTTTTTTAAGTCATAAATGAACAGAAAGGAATGTTGACTGGATTTAATGGTGTAACAAGGAGGGTGACATAGCTGAGTAGTAAGTCATTGGGACTGAAGCTAATGTTAATTCAGGGTTGATATTTAGTTTTTTGAACTCGATTAAATCAGTCTGAGTAAAATTTCCATAAAGGGTTCATTTGGAAATGTAGTCTGTCTTAAATACACATTAAATCCAGTTATAGTTTGCAGATTTGAATCGATTACTTTCTACAGGGGGGAAATCACAGCCCTCGATGTGCACAGTGCATTGAAAAGCTGAAACCCTTTTGAGTAATCGGCACACTTCTGATAACATTAATTACAAGCAGACTAAGAAATTAAAAAAAAAAAAAAAAATCTAACTCTAAAATTAATCCTTAATTGCATAGTGTGTGGTGGATGCTTGTCCCACAGCTTTTTGCTTCCTATATTTATTCCTATTTCACTGTGTTTATAACATTTTTGGGCTGCCACCTCTCCACAGAAGGTAAATAGGGATGTGTATGTGTGTGTGTAGAGGGGAGAGCTATTAAAACTTTGTTGTCAGTTAAATCTCAATCCCCTCCTTGGTTCAATGATCTGTCAAAAGGAATTTCCACTAAAAATCTAATGATAAATCACTTACCAGGAGGGATGGGCCAAGGTGTGTGGGCGTGTAGAAACACTCCACAACCTTGTAAAAGTGTTCTCCAGCTTGTTGAACAGGATTAGGGTGAGCGAGTTTGTGGAGGGGTTTTTTTTGCCAACAGTAATTGCTTAGAGGGGATTTTTTTGGTCGTAAGGCTATCTAAAACTTCTTTGAATGTAATACAATGACAACAGACCGCTTTTGAGGTCATATTAAATACTTCTTCATCTTCATGATCTACTTTGTGCTGGGGATTTGAGAAAGTTGACGCCACTCCTGCTTTTATGGCAGAAATGAGTTGGTTTAACTGAAGTCTAAATAAATGTAGCTAGTATGACTTTGTTCAAAGAACCTGCTATTCAGGTTCTCTTGATCTCTTTTTAAATCCCTCAAAAACCCAAGTGGAGAACTAGAGCTGTTGTTTAAAGAAGAAGTTGACAGTCCTCACCTTTTTTATTTGGAGTAGCTGGGAGATTTTTTGGGGAGGGGGGTGGGGGGGGTAAGTTTTAGAATTTCACAAAGTAACAACAGTCTTGGAAACTTAAAAATGATTTGAGAAGTGGACAAACTCGTACACCTCAAATTACATTCTAATAAAATTAAACTTGTCTCAATTCACTTAATACTTTTGAGGAAGTCACGACAAGTTCTTCTGCCTCTGAATCTTGACTCTGTCCTTATGCCTTCATCCTTTTTATCTCCTCATTTCTCCACCATCTCCATCTCCTTTTCCTCTTCTGCTCCACAACTTGTCCATTTCAATTATTATTATTATTTCTTTTTGCCTTGCGCACCTTCCCGTCCTTCACTTGCATGTCGTTCGTGACAGGATGATGAAGACGATCACTCGCCTCCACAAAGCCATGATGGTTCTGGAGTATTTCACCAGCCACTCCTGGGTGTGGAACACGGACAACATGGCCATGCTGCAGGCCCACATGAGCCCCGAGGATAAGAAGGTATAAAGAACCTGGCTTTGTACTTGGCACTAGCCCCACTGTTGTTCATGTCTGCCCCTGCCACACAGAACACGCTGCCCAGTCTACAACCAAGTGCATTAATGTCTGCTCGTAGGCTGGAAACGGCGGACAGTCACTCGTTCACTGCTGACGTCAGGTTGTAGTGAACAGATTCATTGTTCACCAGAACTCTCCGGAGGAATTCACATCTGTGAAAGACGTGCTTGTTCACTCAAATGTGATAAATGTTGTTCATGTTCGATGAATGGAAGCATATTTGATGAAAAACTGTTCTATATTGTTCTACCAAACACAAATTCCCTTACTCTTTGTGCTTTGTTCGATGAACAAAGCTGATTAGAGGTATCGACAGCCATATTTATTTGATTTTTATCAAAAAGTGCTTTTGTCATACTTGAAGAGAGCTGATGCTTTTTGTCTTTTCATGCCTGCAGGTATTTAACTTTGATGTGCGTCAGCTGCACTGGGCAGAGTACATGGAAAGTTACTGTATGGGCACCAAAAAATACGTCCTAAACGAAGAGCTGTCGGGGCTGCCCGCTGCACGGAAACACCTCAACAAGTAAGAAACCCGTGCAGCATGTGCAGACACAGGAACAAGTGCATCTCCTCTGGACTGGCATGATTTCTGAGCTTGATAATGGAGTGTTTTCCTCTCACAGACAATCAAAAGTAAAACTTTGCATCGTCTCGGGGTTAGAAACATGCTTATTGCAGTTCATACTGACATTTCCAACAGGCAGTTCAGATCAAATTTTGGGCATGCACTTTCCAAGGTAACCTGTGGAAATCAGAACTTTATCTGTTTTGGAGGTATGCAGGGTATGTCCTGGCTAAAACAACAGAAGGAGCTTATAAGCGCATCAACTAAATAGAGATATAGGAGAAAGAGTTCAAATGTTCAAGCTCTGAAAAACAGACGGGCAAGTACTTCTGACTTGGCGCAATGCTTTTCTTTGGAGGATGAGAATCACAGATTATAGGGACTTCACAATGGAGAAAGTCGATCTCTATGAACAGCATCTAACTAAAAAAAACTGAAGCTCTTGGTCTGCTCTGCTAGTCTGAACAAAATGTATTTGTTGAGAAAATGTAGATAAAGCATTATCTCCGTTTTGTATAATCTTTGTTTTTTGGTTTTAAGATGTGCTTGTGTCTATGTCAGATCTAGTGTTCATTAAGGAGAAAAAGTTAAAGTGGAGAAGTACTGAGAAAGAGCTGTGTAAAGTGGGTGTCACCTTTACTGTGTAAGGGGGGTGTCAGTACCCTGTATTAAGGGTGGTTAATTTGGCCAAAAGTCGCTCAATGAATGCAAAGTTTTAAAGACTGTGGAATGTGAAGATGCAGGGCTTCTTGAGTTAAAGTGTTGGCGAGGACATCATGAATGATGGGAGGGTTGGCTCAGTTTCAGATCAACCCCAACACACTCCTCCAAATGTTTGTCCCCGTGGAGGATCTGCCGCATTAGGTGCCATTCCAAGCAAACTATCTATAAAGCTTGAGTTGGCGATGCTGGGAAAAATCATGCTCCGCAAAAACAAAAAAAGATGAATCTAAAAGAACCTCCCCACCCCTTCAGACGTGCCTTGGACGCCACACCTCCAACACCCACAAATGGATGATGTCTCTTCACTGGAGAGAGTTTGATGGACAATGACTTTGCTAGCGTCACTCACGATGATTGGATGGTGCTCTGTGGAGATAGCAGGGCTCTGCTGTGGGAGATATTCTTTTGTTTTGGCCTCAGAGTATTTGTTTTTCATTTTTACATGTATATGTAAAGATAATTTGTGGTAGTGTGGGAAATGATGCTTTAGAAAGATCTTCTACACACAACTTATTGAGAAGTGTCTTTTAAAATCTTCAGACTCCTGGTCTCCATAGATGTAGGCACCCCAACATTTCTCACGCCATGCTCATTTTTAGTCTGCAAAGGTAAAAACTATGCACACTTACTAATGAGGTGGATATGTTTTGTTTTTTGGGGGGTTTTTTTTCCCAGAACGATTGCCTTTTGTAATTAAAAAAAAAAAAGTATTTTATTTGATCTCTTTATATGCATTTTTCATTGCAAAATACTAAGTTACTATTGTCCAGTTTATAACCTTGGCAGTTGTCCTGTTTTTTTTTTTCTTCATGTGGTGATCATGCTGCAGACAGAAGTAAAAGTATAAAAATGACTTGAAAAGACACATTTTCCTGTAAACGTCTCTTATCAGCAGTTTATGGAAACCAGTATCAACAGCGGTTACTTCTCAAAACTTGCTGGTGTATTTCCTCCACTCTCCCTTCATCAAGACTCTCCAAAACTAGAAGTTCAACTCCACATGGAGTCATCTGCAGGATGGTAATGTCAGACAGGTAGACGGAAGGCAAATATTTCTGCATCATAACGAATATTTCAGAACTTGTGACTTTGGCTGTTTGTCAAAGTCACAAGTTCTTCGAAGGAAGAAAAGAAAAGGAGAAGGGGGGAGGACATATTGTGGCTTAGCCAAGTATGTCGCCTGACTTGAATCCAGTGGACCTGCTGTGTCGTAGCAACACAAACCCTTCCAGCAAAATGTGGCTTAAAAAAAAACCCCATCAGGACTGACAGAGCAGCTTTCCAGAAAGGTGTTGCAACAAAGACAGAATTTGTCATCTGAATGCATTTATTGTATTTGTGATATTCCAGTGGGCTGTGGTCATTTCTGATGCATGACTAAATGTGAGCTTTTAAAAACTGCCATTACATGACTTTTTTTTTTTTCTTTTTCTTCTTCCATTTAGGTCACCACCTCATACATAAATCTCTGTAATAAATCTAATATTTGGCTTCATCCTCCCATTAACTGCACACATCTTTTATAGTTGTCAGTTTTATCCTTCCACTCTGTTCTGCTTGAAAAATGGAACAGTTACAGAAATGTAATCCTGTAAGCTTTAAGAAAATTTGTAAATATCGTTTTTCATGCAGAAAGGAGAATTGAAAAGGAGAGAATTGGATATATTTGGTATGATGGAATGACTTTTGATGTATTGAACTAAAAATATGTGTTTTTGCATTTGTGTCTGTTTCTCTAGGCTGAGGAACATCCGCTACACCTTCAACACCATCCTGGTGGTGCTCATTTGGCGTGTCTTCATCGCCCGGTCCCAGATGGCCCGGAACATCTGGTACTTTGTGGTGAGCCTTTGCTTCAAATTCCTCTCGTACTTCAGAGCTTCCTCCACCATGAGATAATGATCCAGTGGCAAGTCGGATAAATGAAGAAAACACTGCCTGTTGACGATGAGAGGAGCCTGTGCTCAAATCAATAATTTCCAACGCTTGAGTGAAGAAATAAAATCCCAGGAACACAAGAAAAAGAGGATGGGCCTGGAGTCTGTAGCTGTCCAAGATGTCTCAAGTCGATCTCTAGGACTTCATGAAGTTTACCATACCAGTTCTCAGCCTGGGAGCGCTTGGACTCACTCTAAAGAAAAGACGACATGGTCTCATTCTGTTCATCTCTAGTCTGTCCATTACTGCTGCTTTGTATCTGCTCACATTTCGCCTCGCTTCATAAAGCCAAGCATTGGATTACGCTCTGCTCCTAAAGTCCTCAGCTGGTTTCGTAGTCACTTCAGACTTTTGTTTTTTAGGTCTCAGCATTAATTCAAAACGAGCTCTACATCTGCCTCCCCATCATATAAATCCATGTTTATTGAGCAAGGCTTGAAAAGTGAAGCATAAACCTGGAAAATCTTGCTTTTCAACGTTTTTAAATGGACTTGTATGGAGACAGGTTGCCAATACGGCCCGTTGTTTAACTGTGGGGGTTCGTTTGTGCTGAATCATCCACCAGGAGCCGTCACTGACCTTCTCTCGTCCTCCCTGCTGGGCAAAAAGAAACTTTCTACAATATTGCAATCCTGCATGTCCTCAGACTGCACATTCTTGGGTTGAAGTAGAAAAATGATTACAACCAAGCACAACGCAGATGGTAATGGCTTTACTGAGTGCCTAACAACTCTTCTCGCATCAGCAGACCTTGTAAAAGCTTCCTCTTCAGGTCCTTTTTTTCCCCTCATGTCTGGAGGTAATTTATGACCATCAAAACAGCCTCTTTTTTTTTTTCTTTTTTTTACCTCTTACTTATGAAACTCAGCAGCAGTTGAGACTGAGAAGAGAAATTGTCCACCTTTACATGAAATTAAACACAAAGTACCTGTTCATATGTTGAATCATCCTCCACAACCTTTTTTTTTTTTTTTTTCTAAATAAATTTTCTTCTCTGGATGACCTTTTGTTCAAATACACTGCTTTTCAGGTAACTCTTGAGCTCAGTTTCTTAGTGAGAGGTTTTGTTACCATATGCTGTTGCAGATCAGTTTGTTTAGCCAATATAATGTCTGCTCAGCTTCTGTTTTATATAAGTATGCAAGACCTATTATTGAACATTTCCACCTTATTTTTCTTGCTTTATCACTCTTGCTTTCCACATTATTTTAAGGCTTGTTGCAGGCCTTGAGATTATCACCAAGCTATTTACCCATAATGCCATGTTAAGTGTAATTTTACCGTAACCAAGGCTTTTCTAGCCTTGTCATATGTGGCATATTTATCTTCTGTTTATTTATTAGGGTGTTTCTGTGTTAATCTTGGCTTGTGCTTGTGTGCATCTAACTGTCTTAGGAAATTCAGACACCCGTTTTTTTCTATCAATGTGCTGACATCATTAAGGAGTGTCATTTCTCACAGCATGAGCCGTTGTGCAGAAGCGTGGAAGCGTCGGTCCTGAATTGTGCCTGAACTTTTGTCAATATTCTAATGTGAAAAGGGCAATCAAATGTATGTTTTCTAATATTTTCTGTAGACATCTATTTAGGTAAACGTCGACAGATGGTGAAATGTATTTTCCTCCTAATATCATTTCGTGGTTAGTTTACATACGGAGAGCTTACTGAACCAGCAGCGGCTTTTGTAAATAAGAATAAAGTAAATGCAGTTCTGTGAAATGATGGTCAGAGGTGAATTGAACTTTTAAGGCGCTTGTCATTTGACTTAACTATGTGTGTGT
>JAOWBL010000021.1:152490-185364 GCA_028564865.1 Zenarchopterus dispar | reverse complement strand
TGCAGTTCTGTGAAATGATGGTCAGAGGTGAATTGAACTTTTAAGGCGCTTGTCATTTGACTTAACTATGTGTGTGTTACCTTCTTCGAATGTAGGCGCACTAACTTCTTTGCACAGCCAGATTCTTCCTCTGACTGAACCAAATGATCAATACTAATGATACCTGTACTTTTAGTACGTTATTGGTCAGATAAGTAAATTCATGCTGCTGTGACTCTTGTTACAGTGTGAGTGGCTAGGTTTGTTCTGTGAATGGTTGATATCTTTTACATGTTCGGTGTGGGGAAAATGGTAAATATGTGTGAAAATGAAAGATTTTTTCTTTTTTCTCGCTTCTTCCATTTTTATTTACAAATAAAACTAATGTCAGGAACTCAGGCTTAATAAATCACACCAACACTTAAAAAAAAAAAAAAAAAAAATCTATCAACATAATTAAAAAACATAAATGCCTCTAAAGTAATATATTTCAGATGTTGAATATTGGTGGCAAAGTACAAATTTATCATGTTAGTGACTCCATTTAAAATTGATTTGTTGCTTAGTTCACAGAAAATTTATACTACTTTTTATTCCTCTATTTAACACGCATGGTTTAGGGTTAAAACCTTATATGAGTAGCTTAACTCAAAGTAATGAAACCACAAGTGGAGCTTGCTTTAAAATCTTTTGCCCATTTAAAAGAAAAAAAATTTGGTCATTATGTATTACACAGTTAAATATAGTTTCCCAGGAAAATAATCCCTTTTATGCCTTAAAATGACTATTGTGTTAGCAAAGCCTTTTGCCTCGTGTAATAGCATGTCTGAAAATGCAAATGAGCCTCATCTGCCACTTGTCATCCCTCCTCCAGATCTTCACCTGCCAGGCTGCTTGTCTCTCTCTGGTTCTGCTCGCACTCAAATTAATGTGATGAGTATTTCCTGTCTCATCGTCATCTCAAACGTGCCAAAAAATCCAGATGGAAAATTCCTTCATAGGGTGAGAAATGATTCAGGCGGTGCAAATTCCTGATTTCGTGCACAAACTAACACGTTTCCAGTCCAAAACGAGCGTGAACAGAAGCCTGCTAATTACAGGAGCAAGACTGAGATGAGGAGATGATTTAAAGACTTCTGACTTTTAATTGTCACAACCTTTTGAGGTTCTTGGGGTGATTTTCTGTTATTGTTTTCTCCACTGTAATTTCTTGTGGTTTTAGGATTGTAATTATCATTCTGAAAACTGTTGGCATGTTCTTGAGTTGAAGTAGAAAAGTTAAAGTTGGTAAAGGCCATGTTTTTGTTTTGTTTCCAGCTTCATTTCCCTGATTGTTGAATGTTTTCAGAGTATGGGTCCACATATATAAGTGCACTAGGGCAGGAGTTTAATTCATTCAGATTGTGTATATATGTTTTGAAATTTTTTTTTCATTTCCTCCCCACTCTTGCTTCAGAGCTGTTACCTTGACCAACATGGTTATCACTGGCTACTACTGGTGTTTTGCTTTCAGAATCCAGGAAAAGGAACTTTTACCATTTTCAATGTGAACCTCCAAGACTTAATCAGTTGGTGCCTTTTTATTTTGTAAACCAAAAAGAGGGAATAAACTGTTTAATCCTCCTGATCCAGAGGTTTGATTTCATTCTGACTCTACATTTAAGTGAAAGTTTGGTTGCCATTGTAGATGTGATTGACAGTGAGAGAGGGATGAACCATTAGTCCGGATCTTTCCAGCTGACCTGTTTACTGCGATGCTTAACAGAGCCGTTCTCCACTTCCAGCACTGTATCTGCAAGCCAGATTAAAGTGGCATATTGAACAGCTCCATTAAGATTTAATTCTGCCTTTCAGGATTAAACTTCACGCCGTGAATGGAAGGATTGGGCTGTCCTCGTTTTCAGACAGCTCAATTTTCATTTACTGGACATCACTGGAAGCTTTTTCTAGCAACGCGCAGCAGGAGACTGTCCTCGCCATCGTGATGTTTGACTCGTGCTTCTGTCAGATTTGTCAAACTGGTGCTTTAGTCTGAGTTTCATTTTAAAACCATTACTGTAGATGAGCTTTATAAAATACAAGCTTTTAAGAAAAATCCATATAGAGACCAGCAGTACCACCAGTGGTTGTATGATCACTTATTAAACCATCAGTAAACTTGCCCTATAGATGTATTTTGACTGAGTTTAGGAAGGATCTAGTATTTGTGTGTTGAAAATACCATAACAAATATTAATTTAAAACTTTATTAATGAAAATCAAGTAAATGTGTGAAATACCACTAACCTAAAAATCTAGAAGTACTAGCCGTCATCTCTTGGAGCTCATTAACTATGCCCAAAAGTCAGGTGGAGCCAATCAAATCAGTCTATCCTTGTAGAGAGAGTTTCAGGGAAACTTTAACACGATGACGACAGAGGCAACATAATCTGGAAACAAACCGTGTAGATGACTGCAGCTGAGGAATAGCAGTCATCTGAAACGGGTTTGACATTGACAGTTAAAGACTTTGTTGAAAACTAAACAAAAGACAGCACTCAAATCACCTTTGCGAGGTGGATGTATTTGCTGTTTTGCTGACAGACTATGGCAAAAATTAGATTAACCAGTTTGCTCCACTCGTGGCTAAATAGGACTTGGTGAAAACCCACTGGTGGCTTTTGTCTCCCTGTTGATCACCCCTGATGGAGGATGAAAGGAAAGAGGTGAACAAATTTGGACTTTTGACCCTGCAACTTGTCATCCACACTGAGATTGTTAAAGTGCCCGAAGCCAACAGATACTCTGGAGCCATGAACCCTGGCTTTTGTAGACAAAATAGCGAGACATGCTGGACGCCGAGGTCTTCGGTAACAATCTCTTTAGGGATTGTGGTGGGCCATCTCATTTACAAACGTGAATGTAATGTTGCATATCTCCCTAACGTGTAGTCAGCTCTTGGTCCCTCGTGAAAGATATTTGTTGAGTGTTTGAGAACACCAGGTCTATCAGGTTATGGTACAACCTGAGCGTTTCTGTGTTTTTTAAGAGATTAAAATGCTCCCAGGTGCTGGTAAGCTTGATAAGGATTGGCTTATCATAAAATGATCATGTGCCGATCTCTGTTGTTTTGACAGTTTGATCTGGAACACTCAGGAGAGTGTTAACACAATGCCAAGAAAAAAAGACATAAGCGATGATCTTAGTGTAGTGATTTTTGCTGCTGGTAAAAACACAGGCAAATAAAAAACTGAAACTTTTCTATGTCGTGCTTCACACGCTCTGTCCGTGTGCATTATTTGATAAATGTTTTATAAGTAATGGTGAGCTAAACACAACTTTGACACAAACTGATTGACAGCTCGTGTTGCTTTTTTGTGAGTCAAAATTCAATTTTAAAATCTTGTCTTGGTCTTTAATTTATAAATATCTCATGCTCCCTTCTACATTACATTTTGTTAAATTCCTTTTTAAGATTAGTTTTGTTTGTATTTTTCTTGCTATGAATGGGGCTTTCAGGAAATACTGGCCTGATCTTTGTAACAAACCTGTTTCTCTGGACTGATGTTCAGTCAAGGCTGCAGACAACTACAAGTACCTGGTCTAACATTAACATTTAATCCTTGTTTTAAACTTCTATGGCCATTCTATTAAACAGCCCTCACTGTGTTTATCCTAACTGCTTTTTGGTATCTGTCTATCACAGAAAGTATTCATTAACATGAACTGTCTACCAGGAGTAAATCCAGAGAACAAGAGCACTTTGCTGGATCCGTATGCGAGGGGGAGGAGTCTGTTCATCGAACAAGAAAAATGAATGCAGGCATTGACAGGTTTTGACAAATCTGTTGAAAGTCTTGTCCTCATAGTTCAGACCATCCCATGTGGAAAAAAATTGTTTTCTTTGTGCTTTCGGGCAAAGCTTAGCAACACCTCCCTGGCAACTGTGGCCTAGCAACCACACCCCAAGCACGGAGTCGTATCCAGCCGTGCACACCCAGTGAGGTCTGGGCCACTGAGCTGCATAAACAGGAACCAGGGGGCTTAGTGGGCTTAGTGTGGGAGCCCTGAGGCAGAAAACACACATGCATGCACACCAAGCTCTCGCTGAACGTCAGTGTTCCATTTAAAATGGTGAATGTTGATGAGCACATTTTACCGCTCTCAACACGGCAGTGGCAGGCCTCTTTGCCATATTGTCAACAAAACGGTGATTCACTCTAATCATTTATGAAAGCTTTCAGATTTGCTGTCAGGTGAGATTTACTTGGATGAACCCTCTGTTTTGGTGATGGACATTGCTGAGTGGAGTTGAAAAGTAACAAGCAAAAATAACATTTTTACTCCCAAAGACACACACTTTTTACGAGCCTCTGTAACCATATGACAGGTATCCCAGCTTATTTAAACATGACGTCCTGACAATGTTAATACGCTCATCTGTATGTCAAGATGTTATTTTGAATGTCCTAAAACTCAAACTTGCCCAAGATGCTCTATTGTTAATAAAATATAGATTTGCAAATTGTGGCGTTCTGTTTTTATTTACATTTTGCAATATTTTGGAGGTGAGGATGTAGTTTAAAAACATGAAAACAATGCAAGCCCTGTTACAGTTTGAACGGTGTAATAATTGGATTTCATGAAGGAGGTGGATTTGTCGCTCTGCAGCAGCGCAGCACAGAAACACAGTTGCAGGTACTTATCTAATTCCCTGAGTGGGAAGAGCTGAGAAACCCCTGTGAATTTCCCAGAATGTTTTGTTTTTTACCAGGATGGGAATTTCACAGGCTGAGGCTTTATCTGCAAAGAGGGTTTATAAAGGTACACTGGGGGGAAAAAAAGAAAGAAACGAAAACAATGACGTATCACTTAGAGCTGCTTTCTGGTAAGTAAAATGACTTATCAGTTCTATGTGCCCCCTCTGCTCAGTGTGGTAAAGCCTCAGTTTCCAGTAAACAGTCTTATATAAAGGTTTGGCTCAAAGGTCAGTGGGGTTTTTTTTCAGGTTTTAACAATATGATCTTGAAATGAGCAATACAGCTGTAAACCTGAGCAACAAAAGGATTCAGAAATGACATTTATTCTGGTCTTTAACCTCGCATGTTTCTTTCTTTACTGTTCACACTTCCATCACCACATGTTGCACCAACAGCAACTTTGTGTTCAATTTTAAGACCCTCTTTCCATAGGATCTCTCCTGTTTTTGTCTCTACGGTTGGAGTACCTCCAGCCATGACACCACAGCTGACCATGAGATAACAAACACCATCAGCACTTGGGTTACTGTGTGACATTTGAACAAGCCAGAAACCGCCACTGTTACAGTAATGACACATACTGGCCTCTATATAAACTGTACTGCTTCTGCAAGTGAGCTGGCTCTTAATGTCCGTGTCGGTGATGAGGACCACTGCTGCTCTGCTCTCCATCTATTTCTGGATAAATGCCAGAGTCCATGCCATTCAGGCAGGTGAGTTCTTGGATCAGAGCTGCTGAAAGCAAAACAGATGCATCTCTGCATTGATGAGAATTGCTGTTAGGGCTCTGAGATATGTCAACCTGTCCGATAGGTTCAAAATGCGGTTCCCCTCATTTGCTGGGCCCAATGATGCCTTCTTTGAGGGTGGTAGGAGGATCCGAAGCCACATGTGGGTCACATCCATGGCTGGTCAGTTAAGCTTTTATTTTATTTTATTTGTTGAGCAGTACTTGACTGGGATCTTTTTGCTCATCTGTTGCACTGGCGTGCTTATCTTCGCTTGTGCAGCTCTGATCATTATCAGAAGCCATGCAGGGCTAGCACACACACATTTTGATAACAAATGTACCACTGTTGCTTTTTGGTGCTACGGTAATTATTTCCTGTACCAGACATGAAATTATCTAGTCACACTGATGAGTGTTAACAAAGCCCCACTGAATGATCACTGTTTCTTTTATTCACTCACGTTCTACAGCTGTATAACGAGCCAAACCAGTACATGGTAACAGTTCAGGACTCATTACTGGAATTTTTTATGTATTTTTAAAGCTCGATCTGAAATAAACCGAAGATTAGTAATAACATTGACTTTTGATGCATTGTTACTTTTTTCCAGGGTCAGGTTTAAAAGTTACGACCCTTTCAGGGTCTTGGAGGACACAAACGGTCCCATCCATCCCCATTAAAACACATTATTTCATTTCACAGCTACTGCACAAAGTAATCATGTATTCTGTCATGTTGGGGTTTCATTTTAAAGAGAATATTCGTCACTTTTGCTGTTTACCATTTCCCCATTATAGAGCTATGAATGAAACACAAGTATAAAAAATGCAAAACGATGCATCAAAATCAATGTTGTTACAAATCTTTGATATATTTAAGACTGATCTTCAAAAATATCTACAGCCCTCCAGACTGAATCACATGGTTTGGATTAAATGAAAAATAACTCATTTTCTGGAGGGATTTTTTCATCAGAAAAAAAACACAAATTTTCATTTGAAGAACAAATAGACAAAAAAGTAAGATTAAGATAGCTATAAATAGATGGCACGTTAAGATTAAGATTGGAATAAACTTTTTAACGCCTGACATGAAATAACACAAAAATCCATTTTTTATTTGAAGTGTTTCTTATATATTGAAATAGAAAAACACTTCCAATTTTGTCTTTTAGCGATTTCTAAATAATTATTTTCTTAGCATTATGAATACATTGGGCAAGTCTGTATATTTTTATTTAATTTTTAAAAAATATTTTGTTTGGCATGTAAAAAACTTTTTTCTCTTTTTTGATGACGGTGGCCTAGAGCTCTCAGAAATTCCTGTATTATGTGCAATATAAGTTTTCAGCCTTGAGTTTAGGGATGTTTTTCAGGATGTTTAGCTACAGAGGTTTTAGCTACATTTTCTAATAGCTGATATCTCTCTTGGCTATAAGGGACATTTTTCCAGATTAACGCCAATAGTAAAGCTGGCATGTTAAGTCACTGTAAAAGTTTTTATTGGCATTTTTTTCCTATGGTAATAGCAGCCTGCTGAAAAAGGATGAAAGTGATTTTAGTCCGTGAAGTTTGTGTTTTCTGCGCTCAGGTTTCTCTGCAGAACAGAGGCTCTCATTTCTGCGGAGGAGCCATCCTGACTGAGCGCTGGATAATGACCTCGGCGCACTGCTTCACATCTGTATCACAGTGAGGAAAACTGCTCGGCTGACATCTCTCTGACGTTCAACATCCCAACATTGAACCTTTAACCAGAGCGACATGGCTTTGTTTTCCTTGATAGAGAGTTTCTCAGTGGTGTGAGGGTCCTGGTGGGCGAGTTTGACCGGAGAGTAGTTGATGAAGAGGAGCAAGTCTTCCTGATCAAGTCTGTCTCCGTCCATGAAAAATACCATCATGCTTTGCCAATGAACTACGACATAGCTCTGGTAGAGCTGGATCAACACATTCAAATGGGCAGGTTTTTATTAAGATATTTAATTTAGTTTGTTTAATGCCTAATATTGACCACAGTTTAAGCAACCAATATTTAACTCTTACACAGGAGCTCACGTTCAACCAATATGTTTACCTTTACCTGGTGTGGATATCCCTCCTTGGACCACTTGTGTTGTCGGTGGATGGGGGAGGATGAAGGAAAGTATGTAACTTTTCTCTCTTGAGATAAATGCTGTTAAAGTGCTCAGCTTATTTCAAATGAGTGTTTTCCAGAGGGTCGTCTTCCTGCGGTACTGAGAGAGGTCCATTTAGACTTGGTGAACCCGGCCAAGTGTAAATACGTCCTCCAGACTGTCAAAAGTTCACTTCTAAGCCAGAAAACAGGACAACTTGAGCCAGTCATGACAACTCTGTGCGCTGGGCCAGAGAGAGGAGGGAAAGATGCCTGCCAGGTACTATGAAGTTTACTTTGAAGATTCGCCTGTTTCATCATGAGCATACATTTCACTTTGAGCTCGTCCAGCTTGATCTTCTAGAAATGGGAAGTAGTCGGAATAGCTTTTTTCAATGTTTTTCTTCTTCCCGTTGCTCTACTCTTCATTCCCTTCCCAGGGAGACTCGGGGGGTCCTCTGGTATGTCCGGCAGGGACACAGAGCGCTCGATGGGTGGCACTGGGTATAACCTCCTGGGGTAAAGGCTGTGGTCGGAGCTGGGGAAGCTACAGCAACCGTCGTCCTTCCAAGAGAGGATCTCCAGGGATTTTCACTGACGTCAGGCTGCTGCTTCCTTGGATCAAGCTAAAACTAAGGGAGGGTAGGTCAGGACTCAGTTCCCATTACAACAGTACCAAGGGATCCAGTGCTGATATGAAGGGAGTATTTGACATTCTGGTGACCCGTGGAAAGTATTGGATGTCTGTGTTGTGGTAAGGATGGGGTTCCACAGAAGTCGGGCTTGAATTACACGGTCTGTTGACATGCAATAAGTAGACAAGTGACATTCTTCTGAACTCTCCTTCTGGAGTTCAGCCGATTTACCCAGAGGTCACGCCCCGTTTTCATTTCACCCCTCATTAATTGTCAATTAAAGCAGAAACATCCTGGGAAAAAACTTTTATTATATTTTGAATGTAATGCTAACAGTGTAAAACAGTTTCTTATGTAACAAATCGAGCACTTGAAATTTTATTTCTCTCTTTCTCTGAAATTGGTTCTCCTAACAGTCCGGCCTGGTCCGCATGGAGGTATCTGTCGTTTGATGATTCGAAAAGCAACTTACACTGTTTTCATCAGTTTTATTTATTTGTTTAGAGATCGCGAGAGGGGAATACAAGCCCAAATAGAAGCCTAAACTCCTTTTCAAATATCCACTGATCCACAGTTGACATAAAAATAAAATCAGAGGGTTAAATATACACAACCAGCTTCCAGGACATCAAGAGCCATCAGTTTCATTAACTCGCACAGTGACCCGTTAAAGGTGGTAGAAACGTTGTGTAGTAAATCATTTTATCCTGCACCCACATACAGAGACAGTCAAAACCCTTATTGCCAAATCAACATAATGTGACGTCACCTCCATAAACAGGGATGGCTGCTGACACTTCAGTGACAAATAAGATGTCTGGCTGCTTAATGTGACAGTAAAAAGCGCTGGATTAAAAAGAAATGCAGGGTGCTTATATGTACATGAGATTTGACAACCCGTCAAATATTAACCCTGCTGAACAACCTCACTAGAAATATCCTGCTGCCACGACTTACCCTTTCAGTCAAACATACGTCTTTCATTAGGTGAAGAATATTTATGCAGTAAAAATTCACATCAAAATAATTTCAGGGCACTTAACAGAGAAATTAAACAAGTGCAGCTAAAGCTTGAACCTGCAGATGTCTTTTCTCTTCAGTAAAAAGAAAACTATTTGATTTTCTGACCATGCTGAGGTTCAAAGAACTGTTATGTGAAGTTTTCTGTAGTCATTTCCTAAGTTTCAGTCGGTATTTTATTGGACACAAAGTTCTCTGACTTTTTCCAACACCTGGCATTAAAATCTGTTAACGAGTTTCTTTGGTATTATAAAAAGAAAAAGCATATCAACCCATACAAAATCATTTCTTCTCAATATAAATGCCCCTAATAAAAGCTTCTCAGGTGACAGGTGTTCACTTTGCCAGCGGTCATACTCTGTAGGTGTTCGGTGGTTGGGTGTTTGCCATTGCCACAAATGTCCATGTTTCACATTGCACATGTGCATCTCATGTTGCTAAGCAACGGGACACACAAACAGTATGATGTATAAATAAAATACTCCAATGGAAAGGCCTGATCAAATACCAATACACACGACCACGCGTTTTTTGTCTTGTACACGTTTTATTATCAAGGCTCACCGGATTTTAATATTTCCGGAAACACCAGTGTTGTGAACACAAGCAAATAGCAAAACATTGCAGGGATGTGAAGGTTATAACGGCGTGGTAATCAGTTTAAACTGCTTTCAACCCCCCTGTCTCTCCTCTTACTGCTCTGTCTTTCTGTGGAGGTGTGTGAAGGTGTGAATGCATTTATTTTTGCTGTAAAACGTTCTTGCCACGAAACAATCTACAGATAAGAGCTTAGTCCTCTAATGTAGTGCCTTCTGTGGCTGCAGTTTGTCTTTTACTTTCTTCTGCTAAAATGCAGCAGCTTCTCCACCTTACTGACTTCAGCCACTCTGGAGATGTTTTAGTGTAAATTTTGGGTTTGCAGACTTTAACATGAAATTGTTTCTCCTGCTATGCCGCTTCAGTATACATCAGGAAGTGATCCCATGTCTTTCCAGTGCTTTACACTGAACAAAATTGCCAATTGAAAATATTTTATATTCTTGATTTTGTCAAGAACAGAATGACATTTGATGAGAAAAATACAGTCTGAGTTTGTCATCTTTAATTTATTAAAGACTTGTTTGCTCTTCACACAAGTGCACATATTGGTAAGTTGCTCAAATGTATGAATACACTGAAAATGAAATAAACTAATATAACTTTGCATCTCCACTGAAACAGAGGATTACAAAATAATATGAAAAAAATATTACTCGTGTTTCATAATTTGTGTATGAAAAGGTTAAATCAGTGTTCACTAATTGTAGGTCCTCAACAGACATTCGGAAATGGCCTAAACTGCTCCAATACACCTGGTCCAAATGATTGGCTTAATAATAGACTTGTGCAGACCTGGATTGGGAGCTGATGGTAATCCTTTTGTATGAATCAGGTTTGTTGGAGCCTAAAACACACAAAACGGTTGCCTTTGAAGACCTAGATCTGAAAACACTTGGTTAAATTACAACTGCACTGTAATATAAACTTCATCCACTACTGTTTTTATGGGAACCACTGTCTTTGTTATGATGGTATGAAGTAAGAAAAGAAGAGTTTTGGGATGTCTACAGATATGCCTGTGGATGTCAGTTTTCTTCAGTTCAGTTTAAGGTGGTTTTAAATGTTCTCAAGAAGATTAAAATTGGAAGAAAAATTACTGGTATATTAATACATCTTGAATTAATGAAATATGATAAATTGACGGGATTCATGTTTCCTGATTTCTGAAAGTGTTTTTTTTTTTTACTCAGGATATTTCCATACTTCCGATTGCCCTCTTTTATTTTTCCCCTGTTTCATCTGTTTGTGTTTTGTGTTAGCTGAGAAGCAGCAGGGAACAACTTTATCAAGTGAGTTTTTTTCCAATCATTGACACAACTCTCATTCATCTATATTTCATCAGGTGCACATGCTTCTTTGATGTTTTGCGTGTGTTTGTGTGTCAGGACTCTGCAGTGTGAGAGATGGGCCCATCTCCGACAGTGAGGGGGTGATCAGAAACCCCAGCCTCCCTGGTGATCACTATGACAACAACCAGTGAGTGATGCATTAGTGGAGAAGCAAATATCCATGATCTTAAATGTGTTTGCAAGCAGCAAACATATACAACCATGTCATTTTAGTTTTCACCATTTGAGGGAAAAAAAATAGTGAAATAAATCACTTAGCTGGGATTGTATGAATTAAAAATGTAGAAGTAAAACAGCAAGTGTGGTCTCTCTACAGGTTGTGTTTATGGCATTTGAGTGTTCCTCCAGGTTACAGTATTCTGCTGGAGTTTGATCGTTTCGATGTGGAAAATGACTCATACTGCCAGCATGATCGGCTAACTGTTTTAGTTGGGACCCACATGCCTGTTGGTGAGTATTTCCATCTGTTTTAGGTGACACCTAAACACAGCCACTATTCTATCTAACCTCATCCTGTTTGTGACATTGTTTCGGGATTTCCTGGCCCAGGGAGCTGAAAAAGTAAATTATTTGAAGCTGTGCAGAGTTACCTTTTATTCCCAGACCTCATGAGCTTAATCAGGAAACCACTGCTTTGATTCTCAATTCCTAAACATGTCATCATTGAGCTCTCAGGGTTTCCCCAGTTGAAAAGTCGTGGAAGGTGTTTCCATGGTAACATGGGAAATTGTATGAGTTCTCTGCCATTAACTCTGCTTTACTTAGCCATTTTAATGCCTTACTATAATCTCTTCCAACCTTCAGCCTTATCTAAATATAAACTCATTACCAATGCAAAGCAAAGCATCCAGAATTTATGTTACAAGATGTCATTGTATTCAAAACTAAGCAAAGGTGTGATTACTGAAACATGTTCATATGGTCCGTGCCAAACTCCAGAGGTTCTGAAATGGACACAAAAGGCTCTTGTGTTATGCATCAGTAGGCAGTAATAGTAGTTCAGTAGCAGTTTGGCTTAAAACAGCTATAAAGTTGCCTCTTTTAGCCTGAGTGACTAAAAATGTATTTAAACCATATAGGAGCAATCAGGCACAAGTGAATTTGTGATTGTAACTTTTTTCTCCATCTCTCATATTACTAAAAAAATATTCAGCAGCACCAGAGGATCAGTTTTGATTCTCTAAAAATACCCTCCTGCTAGTATTAGAGCTGTTTTCCTAGCCCAACAGAAACAAATATGCACCAACAGAAAGCATTTGAACAAATAGTAAAACCCATCTTCATCAAGCTGCTCTTTTTCTGTTTTACAGCGATTTTCTGCGGGCACACGCGACCAGGCTCTGTGTTTCTACAGAACTCCCAGAATGCAACCCTTCTGTTCTCCTCTGACATTAACATAGGAGGAAGTGGCTTTGTAGTCAGGCACCGTGCTGTCGAGGGACACTCCTACCCTGGTGGGAAACACATCACACACTAGAAACACACAAACATGCACTTAATATTTGTTTGCAGTAACAACAAACACACAGCTCATTACTGTTTGGCAGAGTGACAGACGTTTCTCTGTCCTCACCTCAGTCTACGCTACATATACTTATTATGTATACGACCATTTGCACCATTTTACACTTTATGTACCATATGTAGTTGTTCTTGTGACAACCTGTTGTGCAGGTAAATGGCACAAGTCACAGGTTTATATTTGAAGAGGAAAAGCATAACTACTGATAATGTTTGTTTTCATTGCAAACATGTGGAACTGTGTTAAGCTGGAAAGTCTTCTTTAACTGGTGTAACGCTTTTGTTTATCTCTGTTTGTTTCTTCCTGTGTGCGTGTGCATGATCAGGATGTGGGACTATTATTCTGGTTAGGGAACAGGGTGAACTCCAAAGCCCAAATTATCCACAGTCCTACAGTGACGCCTGCACCCTCCGTTGGGTCGTGTATGCTCCAAAGGGCCATGTTGCTAAGGTGATGAGCACCGGTTAGCCACTTGTTGTTCTTTATGGTGTGAAGCTACCTCGTGGAGAAGTTTATGTAATCAGAGCTTTCATTTCAGCTGGACTTCACTGACTTTGACCTGGAGGAGTCAGAGAGATGCTCGTATGATTCCCTCACCATCTTTGGAGACATTGAAGGAACAGAGGAGATCGGTGGGACAGATAAACTGAACAGCATTATGTGTGTCAGCATGTATAACTGCTCCAAGTGGATCTTTTACATGATTTTTAAACTTCAAAAATGGCATAACAAGGTTTATGTTTTTCATGTCATGTTCAGCTGTGCTGTGTGGTGCCACCATCCCTCCTCCTGTCCTGTCCCACCTCAGCCTCATGGTGCTTCACTTTACGTCAGACAGGAGCATCAGACATAGGGGATTCAGAGCTTCACTGACCTTTATCAAGACCACAGGTTGGTCCAAATCTTTGTGTTACCCACAACAAGTCACTCTTAAGACTCATTAGGTCCATTTATAGTTTAGTGAGTATCCTTTTTTAAAATAATGATCTGCATGTTTCTCCATGAAGACAAGAATAGAAAATTATAAAATCCTCACATGGACAAGCATATTTTTCCAAAAATACAAACTGAATACAATGTTATTAAAAACAATAAATTCAATTTTATTCAAAAATACTTTATTAATCAATGAAGGTAAGGGCGGAGGAAAGGGTGGGGTTTATATGTTGAAACCAAGAAATACTGTTTTCTTTTGGCGGAGAAATATTGAATGAATTTGATGCACAACTTTAAAAAAGAATTTTAAAAAGCACAAAGACAGGAAAGAATGAAAAAGTAATGTTGAAGAAAAAGAAAACAGATAACAGGCCAGTAACTTAATTAATGCAATGTCCCTCCAGGAACTGATCAACTATAACTGCATTGAACTGGCATGATTTGGCATTAAAAGAAAAAATATCAGATCAGAATCTCTTTACTGTCATTGTAGAAATAAAAGGTTGTACAACAAAATTAAGCACTTGAGATGGTAAATATGTTAAAAGAAGTAGAATAGAATAAATAGACATGTACTAATAACTAAAAGTCATGCAAACATACAACATATGTCCCTGGTCCTTTAGTTGGAGTTAATATGAAAACCTGCTGTAAACGTGTAAACCTGAGACTGCAAAGTCAACATTAGGTGCACAAGGTCAACTTAGGAGCGTTTAGGATGGTGATGGCTGAAGGATAGAAACTGTTTCTTAGTCTGTTTGTTTTAGTCTTTGTAGATCTGAAATGTCTGCCTGAGGGCAGGCTTTCAAACAGTCTGTGTCCAGGTTCAGAAGTAAAGACAGAGGGGAGTTTGTTTACCTGTGATTTCAGTTAACCGCTGTGTCACACTTATATTAAATCTGTCATGTTAATAAGTCTATGAACGAATAAAACCATTAACAAAATACAGAAATGCTGACGCTTTCTCTGGAAACAATCTCTCCTTAGAGAACATCTTAAAAGTGTGCTGTATTTAAAAAACAAAATCCATTTTCCTTTCGTTTGTCCATATTTTCTTCTTTGTTTTTTTCCCCTTCTTTTTTGAAGCATTGGCTTGTGCGTTTTACAGCTGTTATATGTAAAGTGCTTCTAATTCTAAGTGAACAACAACAAACAGGATCTGAAGATGAACCAATTCTTTATTAATAAATATATATTAAAATAATACTAGAGGCTTGAGGCAAGAGTCAATTGGCTAAGTATCCCTACAGCTGGGGGTGCTACAGCTCTTTGGGCTGGTGTATGGCCGAGCCAGGCGTTGACAACCAGGGCTTCTATGCTGGTCCCGACGGGTCGCCTGCTGCATTCAGACCTGTGAGTGAGGGGCACCGCCGATTAGCTGCTGTGTTTCAACTCAGCCAACATTTCAAGGGGAACCCCAACACTGCCACTGCACACCCACCTGCAGGCAGCACGCTGCTCACAGGAGGGGATGGAGAGACTCAGGAGTGCCAACATATGTGGCTAATTAAGCTGGCTGCGGGACAGAGGTCACACCCGAGCACACCCGTCTTACCCTCCATCATGCAATCACCGCACACAGCATGTGAAGACCGATACGAGTCTACGCTGTTACACATGCATATGATGGTTTCTTAGCATATCTGTTAAGACACCGTTATATACTGAACAGCCTTACTTGTTTGCAGCATAGCTGTGTCAAACCACACTCTCTTATCTTTCAACAGTGTGGCTGCACGTTGATAGAGATTAGACACTGAACTGGGCCAAATTAAAAATAAATACCGTAAATGAATAAAAACACCTGCAGATTCATGAATCTAAAATTAAAGTTCAACAGGGACCAGTTCTCTCAGTTCCCAAACACTTACAGAGATAATGCAGCACAAACATGCCTCAGCTTGTTTTGGGATAAATATTTGGTCAACAAATTCCATATGATAATACATTTTGGTCGAATTATCAACATTTGATGTTTGTTTATGATTTTGAATCAAATGAAGGGCTTAAAACCTTTATGTTTCAATTTTTTAGTTTGAATTTGAATTTTACTATAGAGCCCAGCTTTTTTTTATTTGTTTTTTTGCAGCTGTGCTGTGTGAGCAGTTACCTCATACCGCAAACATACACAAAACACATCTGACGTGAACTAAACTCTAACCGCTGTCAAGACGAAGATGATTTTATCTGCACAGCAGAGATGATCAGACAGAAGTTCCTCCTCGCAGACAAACTGCCTTCTTTCATTTTCTGCAGATCTGCATGATCAGAATGGAACGCCTGACGAGGGATGGACGCAGGTCTTCTCAGGGAACCAGCAGCGTTCAGCATCTCCTGGTTTGTTTCATCTTTGTTCCTGCATGTCTGTGTGATGTTTAACATTACCAGGAAAGGAGGACGAGTGAATGATTAAAACATAGGTTCCTGCTGCTGAGGAGTCCCTGGACACGGCAGTGAAAACTCTGCTGTGGAGCCGCTCACTGGTCACCAGTGGGAGGAATGAGTGGTATTTCACCAGTGGCTCCAACAAAGGCATTTGGAAAAGCAGTGGGAAATTTAACACTGAAGCTACAAATGAGATGTGAGATGCATTTCACTTTTTATAGGAATATGTTTCGTATAATATAAAATACATGTGTATCAATAGATTTTAAACTCTGGTATCAAGAGAGGAGTTTAGTTTTAGTTTAGTTTTCAGAATCCAACCCTGAAGATCTTGTTGCACGATCCTCCTCTGCACCCTCTGAGTCTTCCTGTGATCACATGGCATATGCACACACTAAACATGCTGCATTAGTCCATCATTCAGTACTGTTTTCACATGTTCACCAGCTGTACTGTCTTCAGCGTAGTTCTGCTCGTTGACTTGAACCTGCTTCGGCAGGTTCCCACTGAAGACAAAAGAATCTGAGAAACAGGAATTTCCATCTGTGTTTTTTCTTAGACTGTTTGACTTCTATGTAGAAAAGAAAAAAAACAATCTACTATGCTCTTCAGTCATTTATTTTCTTTAAAACCTTTTAATTGGAAGACAGATGGGGTTCTCATCTGGTGGAACTGCTTATAGCGGTAACATTCTTCTTTATTGTTACTATCAGCAGTTCTGGCTCTTCTGCCTGTTGTTGGTTCTTTCTTGTCCTCAGGGCTTATACGCCCAGCACAGCCAGTGCCTTTGAGAGCATGATGTTGCTTTCTAATGGCTGCCCTGTTTTAAACCTTTAAACCTCTTCTTCCCACTAGGTGAAACTGGAGACTCCACCCTCTGAAGTGTGCATTGACTCAGAGGGTGTAGGCGACAGGTGTGGTCTGCGTGTTACCTTACTGATGAATGTATGCAAGAATTCAAGCACCCAATGGATCAGTGAACACTTAGCATTTACTGGATTTTGTCTTCTAACTTCTGTGTTTGGCTAAAGTGTGGCATGAATCCGTTTTATTTCTACTCAGTCTTTAAACAACATCAAAGCTATTCACATTCATTTAGTGGTAGTTGTTGCATAACCAAGCAGGAAGAGCAGCTGGAGGTTAAAAACCAATTCCTAAAACAATCGCTTTTTCAGGATTTATATGCCAACATGCCCCAATTTTTAACTGAAGGTAATTTAAATGAATAATATCTTACACTGCATGGGCCTTCAGTTTTTATATTCAGTTTGTGTTGTCAGATGAATTTTAAGTTAGAAAACAATATTGTGATTATTTGTCCTTGGCCAAATAATTATAATAGTCCTTTTTCTGCCTTTGAATACAACATATATTGGAAATCTACATCAGCACTTAAAAAAGTCTGTACTTCACCTAAACTTTGTTTTATATTGTATTTTAATTCTAGCATATCCTAGTATTAAACACAACAGAGGTATGTTTCCCTATATAAAATAAAACTTTAATATGGATATTAAAGGAAAATAGCCTGATGTACAGCCAACAATACCAGTGATATTCCTTACCTCAAAATGTTATTGCTAGTCTTGTGCATGACTCTCTCGCTGTCTAAGCTGTTTAACTTGATTGTTTTTATTGCAACATTTGCACTCAGTAGAGTTACAAGTCATGCACATGCACAAGTCTGTCTGTTTTTTGTAAGTGAATCACAACTCATCCAAACATCCACCACCTGCACAGGCCCAGTTAGACTATCTGAGAGAGAAATCTTGTGTTCATGCCATCTGGAAGTGGTCTTAAATCTCTAAAATGACTTAACGTTATAAGTTAAAAGAATGGCAGTGAATATTTGCATTACTAGAGCTTCATCTAGTGGCAGTTTATAGGAACTGAAAAGAACCAGTGTGACGCTTCACTTATCTTTGTATTATTTTTTATTCTGAAAACATCCGCTCTATCTAATATTTGTCTTTCTGTTTATGAAACAGATTGCTCTTGGCCACAGAGAGGTTTAACACGAGCAGCTAGAGATCAGTGTCTTGCTCAAGAGGACTTTTGCGGCACCTGTAAAAGGAGACAAGTGCTTTATTTATGTACTTGGTGTTTCTCTTAATAGCAAAGAAGGCCTTTTACTTCTTTCAAGTAATGAATGCACAAAAGAAACCACAGCAACTCAACCTCATAAACCTCTGCAAAGGATAAGTGAAAGGGTCTCTGACATTTCCCCTAATGCATCTGTAGATTAAGAGTTACAGAAGCATTATTATTTAACATGAGTATTAAAAGCAATACGGTGCAGCTATAAACATTTCCTAGAGTGACATAAATTTACTCTGCACATCCTGTTCAGAAATCCTTGAGAAATGATGTGTCTCTTTGTTTCCCAGCTTCTTGTGAGCTCTTGTGGATGCAGGAAATCACCCATTAAATATGCTTTACTTGATTTATCTTCCCGGGGTGTAGTTTCAGATGATGGCTGACTCATCAATTGTTTTAAAAATGTGGGGGTTTTTTTTCATGTTTTGATGCATGTCTCTCTTGCAGAACCAGTCAAACAGCAGTCCGGCAGCAGAGGTCTGCGTTACCAGAACGTCAGAGGAGGCTCAGAGGAGGCTGGGGTGCATGTGCTCAGGACTTCAGATGATGAAGACCACAGTGTTGAGTCCTCAGGGACTGATCTGTTACCTGCTGCAGAGAGACACTTGAGAAGAAAGACAAATTTCAGCAGTTGATCTTCTCTGCTCACTTGGTTTAACATGGTTTTACATTGTGACGGTTTGCTGATGTTAACTTCTTTTTTCTTTCAATGCTGCAGCATCATGAGTGATTTGAACTCCTGGGTCCTGTGTTCCTTCCTTATTTAACTCCACCCTTCCCATGGTGGAGGGGAGCTCTTCCCTCCCATGTATCTGGTTTATGTTATAGCACACAACATGCTCACTTCCACTGCTCCACTCGTCCATCCATGGTCACCTTCACTACTGACTGTCCCATCTCATAGTCCTGTTGTTTGTTTGTGTTTTTCTTATGTTTTGTTAAAATTAAATACGTAAGTATTAGCCCACAATCTGGTTAACTCCCATTTTTTGTCATGGCTTACCAACAACTTTAGGCGCAGTTCTTTATTCTGACAGTAAATTTACATAAGTTTAGCTTCAGACCATTTTGACCCTCTGTCTTTAGTCTGTGGTTAATATTTTTGTCCCACCTGTAATGTTACAACAATTTGTTTTGGATTTAAAAAAAAAAAAGATAAAAATATATTGCACAAAAAAACCCTGAAATGATCTAATTTAGTACTGATCAGATGGTCTTATTAGACATATATGTGTTGAGATTAAATGAAAGATCTGAAATGTTGAGATTTGAATCCAAATACACCTTGAAGTGGAGCCGTTTAAAGAAATGTTAACTGGAATATGGATGAAGTTTGGTTTAGACTTATTGGCTAATCATTCACATTAACTCCAACATCAAAATAAATAAATCAACCTTTGCTTCTCCTTGGTTTAATCTTGTTTTTTTCTTCCTACTTTTATGACGCCAACATTGAGACTTTAAATGAAAAATCAAATCTTTTGCCTCTGAAGAATGCAATAGTTTATTATTATTATAATTATTGTAACTACATTGTATTTTTTTTTACTTTAAATAATTTAGTCATATTCTGCTTATACCGTTTTTGTAGTGTTAAAAATTCTTAGAATTTACACTATAAATTTGAATATTTTTCCAGGGTGGTATCAAGGTTTTTTTTAAATCAACGATACCCCCACCCGACTGTTCTCATCCCCAACCAACTCCCACACAAACCTTGGATGACTGGATGACTGTTCGGTTTCTTTCTTTTCAGCTATTAACTCAAGGACATTTTTTTTCATACAATGAGGTTTGAAAACAATTTTTTATTTTGGATGATCGACTTTAAAATAAAAGAAAGTGATGATTATTGTCCTGAATGAGTGAAGTGTTTCCCTCTCTGAGGGTCTCTGGGGAGGGGGGGGTCTCTGGGGAGGGGGGGGTCTCTCCCCTCCTCTCTGTTAGTGGTGTGATTTGAAGGCTCTTCTGGCTGCTTGAGCACCACCACCGAGTCACGTATCATGATCACATCTGCTTCTCTATTGGTGCCTTGGACCTGCCACCTTTCCCCCAGCTGTAAACCACTCCCATGTTGAACCCGTGTGTGTGTGTGTCTTTAACTGCCTGGACCGTGTGTGGACTCTGGTCTCAGGTTGTGGGGAGGACGACACTCTGGCACATTTGATTACACGTACAGCTATGGAGCAGACCTTGGTGAGAATTCATGTTTTCTTTATTTTCCTTCAGCTTTAGTCCATATTTCTGAACGCATTACTCACTTCAAATCTAGATCATTTAAATTTGCTCAGCTCATTAATGACACGTGTTAAAATGGCTAAATCACACTCAACCACCTTTGTTGCATTTGAAGCTACAGCTCTTCTCTGAAACTGCACCTCTTTGTTCAAAGCAGCCACATTAAAAGTGACTTGTGTCCCGCAGGTGATCTCAGTGCTGTTGGCCATTTCCGTGGTGGCTGTAAGCATGTTGTACTTCCTTCTGCGAGGCTCTACAGGAGACAGGAAAAAGGGGCCCATCACTCTGCAGGACCCCATGATGAAGTACCCACTACCCCTTCTAAGCAAACTGGTGGGCTGCATAAACATTTACACAATCATAGTAAAGTAGTCACACTTGCATTTAAATCACATAAACAGGCATGTTCATTATCTGCAATGCAGAGAGGAGCAATGTAGTTTCTAGCTGACTGCAGGAATCTCAAATTCAGTTAAGAATGACTGATGTGAAATGTTTTAATTTCTTGAACGGCACATTAGGCCATAATATGTATTGAAGGTTCTCTAATTTTACTCAGAGACTTGTAGAATAGGCCCACTGGATTTGTGGACTAAAGTACAGTACGTATACAGTTTAGCTGCACACTTCAAGGTAGCATTTAAGACAAAATACTGCAGTTTAAAAAATAAAGTATAAGGGGGTTGATGTTTGAACGATGAGACGCCTGTATATCTCTTCTACTTTTAGTTTATACTGGATGCACAAAGTTGTTTTTGAACCCACAAAGTTGTTTTTGAATGACACTTTAAACTCTGAGTGATCTGGTTCACGGTTAAAGGTTTCATAAGAAGAGTGAATGAAAGACATTCAAAAGACAAAGTCACTGATTCTTGTGCATGAATTTTGTCTTGTTTAAAAACTCGTCACAAGTCTCAGTGTTGCACGACTTTATTTATTTGACTTTTTTTTAATAACTACAGTACAAATTAACATAAAAATGCTGATTGACCTGTGTAATATTTTTAAAGCTCATGGGGGTCTTTGAATGCTCTACAACCCAGTTTACATTCATGTCAGTTTAGCTTAAAGAAAGTCCACCTGCTTCAGTACCTTACAGGACAAATAGTCTTCCTGTATAAACATAAAGATTCCCCAGTGTTATGCTTTAAGGGAACTTACTGTTTTTGACTTTTTGTCCTTGCACGTCTGTGTCCTTGTGCAGGAAATCAGTCATGACACAAAGAAATTTCGCTTCGGCCTTCCATCTGCGTCTCATATCCTTGGACTGCCAGTAGGTAAAGAAACAGCCCTCCTCTGACAAAAGTCCCTACAAAGTATCTTGTTGGGACTTAAGCACTTCCACTCTCACATCCGTGCCTTTTCAAAGTGTTTCTTAGTGTGTTTTACAAATCTCTTGAACTTGACCCTGCAGATTCTTTAGTAATGTCCAAACATGAGAACACATAATTTGCCTGAAATTCACCTACGTGATTCCACTTATTGAGACACAAAACATCAAACAATAATAGATGAGGTATAGATAATAAATAAAGATGTGGAACAATAAAGAGTTAGTGAGATATTGAAAGTTCTTGTCTTCCCTCTGTCCTCCACACCAGGTCAGCACGTGTATCTGTCAGCCAAGGTGAACGGGAGTCTGGTGGTCAGAGCCTACACTCCAGTCTCCAGCGATGACGACCAAGGCTTTGTTGACCTGGTGGTTAAGGTAATTACCTGCAGGATATCGCTACTCAGATGCAAGTAAAGTACACATTTATGCTGGCAGGCCCTCATCATCGTCATCAGTGATAAATTCACTCTTCCTCTATCAATGAATGCATGGACAGTGAATGCAGCAGGTACATGTCTTTGTCTCTGTTCCAGTCCTGCCCTCCGATTGACAAAACACTCAACACACCTGGCATCGCCAGTCATGCCACTGATGGTGCAACAAATGAATTATATCAGAAGCGAAAGGCTGTAGGATCTCTGAAACCTGCTAAAGAATCAGTGGACCACATTAATTAAGATCCTATAGAAAAAAAATATCCTAAATTATAAGAGTGTAATTTAGCCATTCTTAAAAATGCCAATAATGACATGAATTTGAGTCTACTTAAAACTAAACTAATGTCCTGTCCAAATTTAATTTGCACCTGTTAAGGTTACTCTAGGATTGTCATAAGTTGTTAATAGTTTGTTGGAAATGATGAAAAATAAGGATTTATACCCCAAAACATCAGCTTGCATGTAGGGCTGGAGTCTAGCTGATGTGATATCAGGTGGATGCAACCATCATAGTGAATAAAGCAAGGCTGAGATAACCTGCTGCATACTTGGTTAGTTACAACTTCCCCACACGTGACGTCAGCCACAAAATATTCGCTAGATTCATGTTTTCAAGAAATGATTGCATTTGTATCTATGAATTTCAGTAATCAGTTTCACTCTTTTGTATCTTTTCTTTGAATGTTTATAAAAAGATAGCCCAGACTCTATAGAATCTGCTCAAAGAGTCCAATTCAGATGTTCTTCCTCATTTTAAATATGTTTTATGGATTTTTTTTTTTTTGAGCTTGTCAAAAAGGCTTATTTAATTGCTCCACAACATCTTAGTTTTACTGGCTTCAAGTGGCTTTTTAGGTGGTGGTATTATTAAAGAATCTGAAGGGTCAAGTTCAAGAGATTTGTAAAACACTCTGAGAAACACTGAAAAATCCCAGCTGTGAGAGTGGAAGTGCTTACGTCCCAACAAGATACTGTGTGGGGACTTTTATCTGTTCTTCTTCCTCTTTTTTATCATTTTTATATTGCATTTTTTAATTTATTTTTTTTTCTGTTGCATTTAACTTTTCCAGGTCTATTACAAAAATACCCATCCGTCTTACCCAGATGGAGGACAGATGTCTCAACACCTGGACAAGATGGCTATCGGAGACACCATTGACTTCAGAGGACCTAATGGACTCCTGGTGTATAAGGGCAAGGGTGTGTATACGGGTCTGAGTGTGTTTATAAGAGTATGAGTGTGTGTATAAGGATCTGAGTGTGTGTATACGGGTCTGATGGTGTGTCGAAGGGTCTGAGTGTGTGTATAAGAGTCTGAGTGTGTGTTTTGTGATTAGAAGAGAATGAGAAGGCTTTGTTTGAGTTCGTGTTCTGACCAGCAGGTGACGCTGTCCTACAACACCTATCTATTTTCAGTCACCTCTGTTCTCTCTCTCATCTGATCAGGTCGGTTTGCTGTCAGAGCAAACAAGAAGTCAGAGCCAAAGGTTCAGAAGATTAAGCACGTTGGGATGATTGCTGGTGGAACAGGTTCATTTACGTTTCTATTGAACACAGAATTGTGTCATTTCATAGTATGGCTCAGATTTGTTTTATTCAAATGATACACCAAACCTCTGTAAACATGGAATAAAAACATACTTTTTGCATTCAAAGTGTGCTCAAAACTACAATCATTTACAAAGTAAAGGCTTTGTTTATCAGCAGGACTTGATTCAAAATTTAAAAAAAAATAAAAATCTGGTCCATACCAGGTCTTAAAACAAGATAAATACAACTTCAGATGAAGAACATAAAACTTTACCTTCTACCATATCACTGTGAAGGAGGTTTAAGTCTCTACTTTTTTAAGTTATTTACATTCACTCACGTTTTCATCCATCCATCATATACAGCTTTCTTGAGGTCCAACCCCAGTATTTCAGGGTCGTTGAGGTCTGGACTTTGACGGGCCGTTGCCAATATTTACTTTTGTTTTCCCTTTTCAACTTTTCTACTGTGGACTCGCAAGGGTTTTGGTGAGCCCTGAACTAGTTTCTGATAAGCTTTAGCAATACCACCTCACATCGGACTCCAGCAGACTCTGGTATATAGAGGAGTTTGCTCGATGACTGAATAGTGAACGGGGGCTTCCTCTGCAGTTCAAACCCAAATCATAGCCCCTCCACAGCTCTGCTTCACAGCTGTTAAGAGATGAATGTGCTGACTTGCTGTGCTTGGATTTTATCAACCACAACACTGTGTATTGTGGTCACACATTTCCACTTTAGTCTTGTTTTGTCAGAAGGAATTTGGTCTGAACATCAGTCCTTCTCAACAATATACACTTGTGTCTTTTCCTTATTGCGCTGACAAGAACTCCTACACTTAACATACTAACTGAGCACTAGCTACCCATCTTGTTTTGTTTTGTTTTTTTGTTTTGTTTTTTTTGCTGGGACATCCACTCCTCAGAAGTCTTAAATATTACCCACTTGTTAATTATTTTCTTCACTGTGGAATGATGACTTGAAATGAGTCTATTAGTTGCCTCCACCAGGGTACCCACTGCACGTCTGTGAGCTAGTTTCATCCCTGATGACAAGGTGTCATGTTACCCAGTTGCCATAAGAGTTGAGCGGGAGGTTACATTTGGTGGTTTTACCAGTAGTAGAGATGAGATCCTGCAAGAGTTAAATGAGACTTCCTAAGAGTAGTCAAATATGCCATCAGTCTGTCTATTATCGATACCTGCTTATTCCGATGCAGAGTCACAGGGGTCTCCTATCCCGTCTCTCTCTGGGTGAAAGGCAACAGTAGACCCTGGACAAATCGTCAGTACATCACAAAGCCACATACACTCTTTCTTACCTGTTAACAGAAAAGTATAATTATGTTTTCCACCCAGTGCCTCGGAATTTTTGCTTCATTTTTTAAACTTTTGTTTTTAAAAAGAAAAGAAAACATAATATAACTTGTCAAGTGTTGTCATCTAAAGTTGTATTTACTTAATTTGAAGACCTGGAGCAAATAAATTGCACGTTTCACACATTTAACCTTAGAGTTGAAAGAAGAAGGTGCACTGTCGTTTCCTGTCTTCTAGTTAACCTTTTAGAAACATTTCACAATGTTCTTTTGCAGCATCCCATCAGACAGGATTCATCCTACTACAGAAGTGTTAAGACTATTAAACTGGTGCCACCACTCCATCTGGACTTAGTTTGCGTCTTTTTCAGGTGTCACTCCTATGCTGCAGTTAATCCGCAGGATCACATCAGATCCCCACGACAACACCAAGTGCTCTCTCATATTTGCCAACCAGGTCAGTCTGTGTCTCAGCTTTATTTATTTATTCATTTTTAACTTCAATATGACATTACCTGTACATCTGTTTTACTTTCTCTATCTCAGACTGAGAAAGATATTTTACTGAGGGAGGAGCTGGAGGAGGTGCAGAAGTGTCATCCTGACAAGGTTACGCTCTGGTACACACTGGACAAACCTCCACAGGGTGAGAGAACATTTCTGCAACCACTTAAGAAACCACTGAATGTCCCACAACGACCCTGCTCTTTTTATCCATTTGTGCAAGGCATTTTAGCATCATTCAGTGAATACTTCTTAGATTTTTATTGTTTATTTTTAGTGCTTTTTTTCAATGTCAAAGCTTTCTTGGAAAATATGAGGACACTGAAAAGTATTGTTCTATCTTTTCATTAAAACATATTTTTATTTATTTATTTTATTTTAAAAGATGCTTGAGGCACCTTTTAAATATTTTTTTCTTTATGGCTCATTTTCTAGACTAAAAAATGTTAAGGAAATACAGATACCACACAAGTCCAGAGCAAACAGGCACTGGTCACATTTTCCATGACGGAAGAAAATCTCAAAATGCAGCTACATTGTTTCTTGTTTTTCCATGTTTTCTCATCAGTTTTAACAATTTTGACACATTTATGTTACAAGTTTGGAAATGGAATGTTCCCTTGAGATATTCTTTTTTTTTTTTTTTTTTTTTTAACAACATAACTCATAGCCAGTATATATCAAATGGCATCAGATATTTGCACTTTGTCACCATTAAAACTTTAAGCCTTCACACTAAGGGTAAAAAAGAAAAAAAAATCAATTATTTGAAAATTTAAGAGAAGAATTATATTAAACACCAGCTTGAACAACAATTCAACAATGAGGTTTCAAAACACATTAAAAGCACAAAACAGACTCAATCAAGTTACATTTGGCAGCTTATAATGATGTTTTTTTGTTTTACCATGTCTTGGTATCTATATGCAAAACTTTTCAAATCTGCAGTTCTCTCAAAATCGGACAGGAAAAGACTGTCTCCGTGACAATTTTAAACATGTCTGGCAGGTACTTATGAGTATTAGTGGGGGAGCAGGCTGCGTGGGGCTGAAGAAACCTTCAAACGCTGGCGTTTGAGTTCTCTGTTGAATATTCAGAGTGAGAAGCCAAACAAAGACTCGTCAGCTGGAAGAAAATCCCTGCAGGCTGAGGAAGGAGTGGGTCCTAATAGGGTGTTACAGTAGCTTAGCAAAACACTCCTGTCTTCTCTTGCATAATTTTTACGCATAATGTTGTTGCGTAATCTTTTCTGAAGCTGCTTGTATATTATCTTGTCAGGTCTCCATTAGTTCCACATAGTGGTGGTTTCTGAGCTCGTTCTTTGTTAGTGAAGTCATTATTTGGTTGCCTCTGGGGGAGATGAGTATCTGTGGATGAAAGGACAGGTTTAACAAACCACTTCATGTTCTTTTGTGTCGAATGGCCTCTTGCACGCCAACAAATGAAATCTTCATTGTTTATACGCAGAGATCAAAACAGAGCATATAATTTCATCACCTTTTAGTTCTTTAAGTGTCATGCTTCATCGATTTTGTTGCCTTTATTTGCTTGACTCCCCTCTGCTGTGTGACTGAAGAGAGTGAGAGGGTTAAAAATAAAAAAGAAGAAGTGTTTAATGTGTAATATTCAAATGAGGAGTACAGACGGGAATTGAAGATGTCTTTGCTGATGAATAAGACTGGAGTGCTTCATTGGAAATCACTAAAAAATGATTTTTAAGTGCTTTTTATTTGGTCTCGTCCTCTAGACTGGAGGTACAGCTCAGGATACGTGACCTACGACATGATCAAGGACCACCTCCCTCCTCCGTCCAGTGATGTACTCATCGTCCTCTGTGGACCTTCACCTATGATCCAGAACGCCTGTCTGCCAAATCTGGACAAACTGGGACACAGAAAAGACAATATCTTTTCCTACTAGTGATCTTCTCTTCACTGTTATCATTGTTGATAAAACCCACAAGTTTTGATATTAGTAAGTATGAACAGCCCCAGCCTTTATTGCACGTAACTTGCATCAAAATCAGCAGGTAGCCTCAGAAGATTTTTCAATTTCTCTGTGGAGTAAAGCTGCAGAATCATGTGCTGAATGCAATGAATTTGTGCAACAAGTTTTGTTTCTCAGCAAAGCAAACTTTATAAATACTGCAGCTTCCCTAAAAGGGAGTGGTCACACAGACAAAACGACTAAACCCAACATGAGCTCAATGGTGTTTAACACGTTAGCATTTACTCAGAAAAAACATTCATGCGAGGGACTGCAACTGTAGCCTGAGATATTACAATGCTAAACGATAAATGTCTTTTCATTAACTAATCTGAGTTAGTGGCAGACATGGATGTATACAAGTACTTTTCCTACCATATCTGAAGAAGTCATATTTTACTTGAGAAGCCAACTTATTTTCAACATTCATTGCAACATTTCTAAGGAAAGGCTATTTTCCTCTACATCTGCCCAACAGCGTTAGTTATTTGCTGAATTAATATTTCTGATTTTTTTTTTCTCCTTTTTGTAATAAATCAAAATGCTTTGTTGAAAACAGTGTGGTCTACCTAACGGAGTACGCCAGTAAGATGAACTTATAACTAACCTACACTAGTCAGATTAAAGAATTTATATTTTTACTGTTGTATATCTATTTCAATTCCATCATTCATGATTTTATTCCCTTATTACAATTTGTTTGAGCTTTAAGTATTTCAGTAATTTTGATTCATTACTAGTTGAGGTTTTGTTTGAATTGAAACAATTACAAATCACACATTTTTTCATAAATTTTCATAGATTTAATGTTAAATAAAACATTATTTCAATAGCAACAGCAAAATGCTTTTCTTCAGTATCTTATTTCATATTAACACATCTATTATTGGTGTTTTGTTTATAGACAAATAAGGAAACTGGCCTGTACAAATTAGTTAGTACTCTTAGAAAAGATTTTAAAAAATTGTAATGATAGTAACATAATTTGAATGTGTCCTGTAACTAGCAAGTGTCTTCACTTGGGATGCTTCACTTTATACAGTCAGTTTGACTATATAAAAGGTTTAAAGTCATGACTCTGCTGTTTAGTCTCATGGTGTTCACCACACTGAACATGGACCAGAGAAAGCAAAAGAGAGAGTTGTCTGAGGAGATCAGAAGGAGATTTCAAGACAATCATGTTAATGGTGAAGGCAAGAAGAACATCTCCAAGCAGTTTAATGTTCCTGGGACTACAGCTGTGAATTTCATTCAGACGTTTAGGGTCCACAGGACTGCAGCCATCCTCCCTGGACTTGGACACAAGAGGGAAATTGTTGTCAAATTGAAGAGACGGATAATATAAATATTACCAAAGAACCCAGAAGAACTTCCAAAGAGATTCCAGTTGAACTCTAAGGTCAGTGAACATCAGTGTCAACTCAAACCATCCATCACTGTTTGAACCAAAGTGGACAAATGAGGAGGACTCTGCTGTTGCAAGCAAAAAACAACAGAAAAAACGTGAAAAAAGTGCTTATTAACAAGGCCACAAAACATTTGGGAGATTATTTTTTTTGGATAGATGAGACAAAACTGGAGCTTTTGGGCAAATTACATCAGCTCTATGTTCACAGATTCAAAAATTTTGCTTTAAAGGTTCTACTTTGCTGTGTCTGGCACAGGGTGGATTTAATCTGAGCAGCCTCAATGACATCTCAAGGTTTTCTGGAGTGAAATGTGTCAGAGAGCTTGGCTTTAGTTGAAGGTCATGGGTCCTCCACAGGAAAATGACGGACAACACACAGCTAAAATGGTGAAGAATGGCTAAGAACAAAACATTGGGCTATTCTAAAGTGACTTCTATGATTTCTGAACTAAATACTGTTGAACATCTGTGGGGAAAAAGCTGGAACATGGAATCTGGAGAAGAAACCCTTTAAACCTGAGACAGCTGGAGCACTTTGTTCATGAGGAGTGGACCAAAAAAAAAAAACTGACTATAGAAGCAAAAGTAATATTGACAGTTACAGATATTGCATGATTTCAGCAAATGATGCAAAGGGTTGAGCAACAAAATACTAACCAACAAATTTCCCAAGGCTAGTATCATTGGTTTTCCTTTCTTTTCTTTTCTTCTCTTATTTAACTTATTAATTGTCGAATGTACCACAATTCCAAAGCAGTGTGTGATTTTCATTAATAAATGTTCAGTAAATTATTATTGATAACTTTTGTCAGTTTCAAGTTATTGCCATTGTGGGTTTATCTCTCTTTAATGGAATGATATTTTCCGTGCGTCTGTTTAAAAAAAAATTTTAAAAAAATGGTTTCTCCATCACAGAAAACGTTATGTCAAAATCTCAAGAACAAATGGACTCATTCCTATATTTCTAATATTCTTTTTTATTTATTTATTTTTTATTTTTTAAATGTCGAGTGGTTGTTAAAAAAGAATAAATTAAAGAGAAAAATAAACAAACATTCCCGGTGTCCGTGAACGCGTCACCGAATAGTGGGCGTGTCTCTCGACCAACATGTCGGCGTAGGAGTTTCTATCAAAACTTTGCAGTCGTCGTTCAGTAGCTTAAAGTGTTTTTACCAGTCGCAGATGTGGGAATATGGCTCGTAAACAAAGCGGATACTCTATCGACGCGTTTCAGAGCGGGCTGCTATTCAGACTTACAACTGTAGTGGTATTCGCAGGGATGAGTTTAGCGGCTTCGGGCGGTGAAGGAATCAGTCCGGAGAGGTGTCTGGTCTGGGGTCCGGGGCTGAGCCCCGACGCCGTTTTACCTGTCCGCTACTTCTTTATTCAGGCGGTCGATTCAAAAGGAGAAAATCTGACCGCATCCCCAGGTAATTCAGCGTGCACATGATCAAACACGTTTGCCATTTTGGTTATTTCTTTTCCCAGTCGCGACACCGTTTTTAAGCCAACCTTAAAAATCCTTTAGGTAAACAGCGTCAGGCGTCCCTGAAGCTTGAACGTTTTGTTCGCGCTGTTTTGACATTTTTTTAATCTCAGTAATTGATAGTTAAATTATCTCACAGAAGAGTTAAATCAGTTTTTGTTCCTTTTTGCCTGAAAAACTGTGGAGGGATCTTGTATCGGAGCGAAATGGAAACCGAGGAAACATAAGAAAGTGTCTACTTGTTTCCTTGTTTCCTTGTGCTGTTCAGGTAAAGACGCCTTCACGGTGAAGATAAGTCCACTGGACAAGAACGAGTACATCCGGATCCACGTCCCTCCCCCTCTGGACCGAGGAGACGGCTCGTTCCTCCAGCGGTACCGGCTCTACGGTTCCGCTGTGCACGGCCTGCAGGTCCAGGTCCTCCACCGAGATGCTGCTGTTGCCAGGTCACCGTACAGCATCCCAGGTTTGCCACATCACTTTCTTAAAGCATCCATCATCTTCTATTTTCAGATGACTTATGTGGACAAAAACTACATTTAGAGGGTAAAAAAAAAAAATTAAAGGAATTCCTATGTTTTAAGCTTCTTTAGTATCAGCGTTTTTACACTAAAGTTACTGTCAAACTGGATTTTGGATGAAAGGAGATGAATGTTACCACCTCCTTCTATGGGCGATGTTTGTTTTGTTCGTCCTTAGGTCCAGTTTATCATGAATATTGTGATTGTCCTGAGCCTGATGCTTCGGTCTGGAAGAGCGCCATGCAGTGTCCCACTGAGGAACCTCAGATCCAGGCAGACTTCAAGTCTTTCCCCTCTGTGGACCTGCAGCATCTCAGACAGGAAGTGGCTCGCAGGTTTACCAACAGAGGAGGTCTCGTTCACTACGCCATCGTGGACAACCAGGTGTACCGGCGCACGCTGGGGAAATACACGGACTTCAAGATGTTCTCTGATGAGATGCTGCTGTCTCTAACGAGGAAGGTGGGGCTGCATGTCTGGTGTTTTGTCTTTACTGTTAATGCAAAGTCTTTGCCAGCAGGACGTTTGTTTGCTGACGTGTTTGTTGTTCTGCTTTTGAAGGTCAAGGTGCCTGATGTGGAGTTTTTCATCAACGTGGGAGACTGGCCACTAGAGGCGAGGATGGAGGGGGCTGTCCCAATCTTGTCGTGGTGTGGCTCCACAGACACGACGGACATCGTCCTCCCCACGTATGAGGTCACACACTCCACTCTGGAGACCATGAGAGGAGTCACGAATGACCTGCTGTCTGTTCAAGGCAACACAGGTAATTTCCACGCCCACGTGGCAGTGAAGTGTGCAGCTTTGAGTTTATGGGGACTAAGTTCATATAATTAGTCCTGCTCTAACAGCTAGTTGGAGGCCACTTGCAGAGTCCAGTTTGTTGTTTTAAAAGTAGTTGCACTGTAGCATACTTTTGTGCATGTTTTGACTTGTCGAAGCGCAAGTATGTGTTTTGTTTGCCAGCAAAGTGGAATATATCAGTTTGTTTCCCAGCTGTATCATTTGTGCCCCTAATATATTTGCTTTGACAGTTTTTCCTTGCACTGGAGAAGATAAATTACACAAATAAGGTCAGCATGAAGCTACGCCTTACTTTTGATTTATTGGACCACAGAACATTTGTTTGTTCTGGGTCTGCACATATTGAATAAAAATGCACACACGGGAGGATAGAGTGATGATAGTGCAACAAAAGTATGCCGTTCTTTCAAAGATCAGTGCAACTTTTACAGGACTGTCGCAGTATGTTTCCAGTTCTGAGCCTCGCGTTAACTAGTGGGCTGTCAAGGTGCTGAAATTTCTTGGTCCTAGATACAAAAATCATAACATACATAAATAATTCTGCATAATCATTAACTCTGCTGAGATTCAGAGTTTAACCCTTTGTTAAAACTGTATGTGACATAAGAGAGTCTCGTTATCTCTTAAAACCTGTCGCACTGTTATTTGTACCTGAGGTTGAACGTGCAGCTGAGATTTAACTTGATTTCAGTTGCAGCATCCTAAAAAACATCTTATGTATGTTTACTTGAACCTGCAAAAGCTGACTATTAACAAAAATCTTCCATTTATTCTCACTGAAGCCCATGCAAGATAATGCCTCTTAAACCTAAAGACCAACAGAAAAATACATATTTATAACTCATCATGTATTCAGCAGGATCAATGTACAGTGCAGAAACACATATGCATGCACATGCACATATAATATGGATGTTAAGATATAATACCTGACTGGATTTGTCCTGCTGAGGGCAGACTGTCACTGCTCTGACGGTCTTCTGTTGCTGCTAGATTTGTCAGGAGCAGTTTCTTGGCTCAGCAGGTCCGGGTCTCAGCATCCACATATTTCTGTAAGGTCTTTAATTTCACAGGTTTGCTGGGTCTGCACCTGTCGAACCTTTGGGACCTGGTGAAGGATACACACCTCACATTAATGCATCTTATGAAAATATCTGCTGCAGTATCAAAATACACACATACATACGTACGTATATGTGTGTGTGTGTATG
>JAOWBL010000021.1:128904-143741 GCA_028564865.1 Zenarchopterus dispar | reverse complement strand
TGATGCCGTCTCTAGGTTGGGAGTGAGGTGCTGTCTCAAGTTAAAGTCTCTCAGGGTCTTATTCACAAGTGAGAGACAATTGGAGCGGGAGACTGACAGAGGGCATCAGTGAGGTACCTGCAGCATTCCAGACTCTTTACTGGCCCGTTGAAGTGGAGGGAGAATTGAGCCAAAAGGCAGTACTTGGTTTACCAGCTGATCTGTGTTCCTACTCTCACTTGTGGTCATGAACTGTGGCTAGTGACCAAAAGAATGAGAATGTGACAAATACAAGCAGCCGAAACGAGCTTCCTCCACAGGGTGGCTGGTCAGTCCTCTGGGACTGACTCGGAGTGGAGTCGCTGCTCCTCCACAAAAAGAGAAGCCAGCTGAGGTGGTGGGAACACGTGGGAGACATTTTTCCTAGCTGACCTAGAAACACCTTGGCGTCCTCCTGGAGGAGGTGGCTGGGAAGAGGAAGGTCTGCTTAGGCTTCTTCCCTTACGACCACCTGAACCCAGGTGAGCGGAAATTGATGGGTTGATGGATAGCTATTCCGTTAAAAACACACAAAAACTCTGACATTAAGTGACATTTCACTCTTATAGAACTATAAGCACCTACAGTACCTTGTCAGTTCATTGGATGTATTGTAATTGTAAACATTAGAGCACTTTTTATTTCTTTAACAACTATGACTTAAATGTAAGTTGAGGAAGAAACCAGGTACTGATTCATGAATAGCCCTGTGGACTCTTTATCCACCAAGTTCTTTCACTGACAAAGATCCCCTCAACATCTGCTCTTGGTTCTTGATGGCATTGCATAACTTAACATATATTAGAACCTCCATTTGTATTTGTATGTGCTTCAGATCCTTATGAATACTACATTTCTGCATACCTCATGTGCTTTACTTTGCATATTGTCACTAAATAAAGCACAGTTCATCTGAGTTCATCTCCCATGTGATGTAGCAGCACTGTTGTGGTCAGTTTGAAAGGGTACATTGCATAGGAAAACACGGAGAGTAGTTAATGACTTGTGAGTGGCAGTGGTTCTTGATTGTCCATTTGTGTTTCCACGTCCTCTGGATGAGTGTGACTGTCGGTGTTACATGAGGCGTCAGCAGCCAGAAGAAGTCAGTGTGACCAGTTCCACGCTGCAGGGTTAGGGCTGGAGCTCGAGGTACAGTTCAGGTGTGAGGTATCTGAAAGCAACAGTGGGCTTAACCACGTCAGGCCACTCCCCCTCAGACCAGCGCCGTCTGAGACCGCCTCAGCTCCTTCCGCAGCTCGTCTCGGCTGAGCAGGTACTGGAGGCAAAGCATCATGGGAGTGGGAATGGGTTAGAGAGCTCGGGGAAGGAGCGTTGGTGTTTGCAGCTGAGCTGGGATCAGGTGATACAGTTTCAGCATGTAATGGTGTCATGAAAATATGACTTATAGATCCAATCTGGAAGTTACAACATCTGTTTTTACTGTAAAAAATAAATAAAAAATGAAGCCAGAGGATAACGGCTTTCTTCAATAAGAAATTAAAAGTACTTCTACTGCCTTTTATAATACTGATCCCAAGTCAGTCATGCATGCACCATTTTATGAACTCAAAAACTGAAAATGATTCAATTTTGGACAACCCACTTCACAATGAAATCACTCTTTCAAATACCAGGATAACATGACTGATGCTGAATAAAATGCTTATTTTTCCAGGGTTTATTAAAGATGCAGGTTTGTTATCCAAAGTCTTGTGTCTCAGTTACTGTCGTGACTTCAGCAAAGGGAGCAGAAGCAAAAGACGCACAGCTGCTTGCTAACAGCAAGAAATTTAAACAAAGCAAGTACCAAAAAGCTTGTTTCACTCTAGTAGTCAAAGTATTACTCTTTCCACACATGTACATGATGTTTCAGTGGTGCCCCTCCCCCCACTGCAAGCAATTTTTTTTTTTTCCTGAGTGATTGAAACTTCTGCTACAACAGACAACAAGCAGGGAGCTGCACGAGTCATTAACCAGCAGCTTGTGTGTTGGTTCTTACTGTGAGGTTGTTGATGCCTTCAGACAGAGCTTCTATTTGCAAAATGGTGCTCTCCGCATTCGCCATCTGCAACAGACACACAGTCGCAATTATAGACGCGCCGCGCTCCCAATTAAACAATAGTTTTCTTAATCTTTTTCAATATTGCGCAGCCCATAAGTGAGCATCCACACGGAGCGTGTGATGTTTGTACCTGCGGGTTCATACCGAGCCATACTCAAACATGCACTCTCCGTGTCACCTTTAACAGAGTTGCCATGGCGGAGGTCATCAGCCATCGCGGCTCGGATGGGCGAGCGGAGGGTGAAGCTGGTGTCATAAACAGCCATGACAGCCACCGTGATGGAGAGGATGATGATGATGAAGGCAGGTTAGTGGTTGATGCAGGTTACTGAGGCATATTGCTTTTCAAGGCTCTAACTGTCCACATGGCAACTATCTTTTTTTTTTTTTTAAATGGTATTCATTTGTTCATAAAAATGTATAATTTGATGAATGCTTCATCAAAGACTGACCCATAAAGCTGAAAAAGAATAAAAGTCACATTTTACTTCTACGCTGATAAATAAATCTTTAACATTAAAAAGGAGGAGCCAACTTTACACACTTACAATTTTGTTTATTTAATGATTTGATAAATCTTTTAACATTTACATATGTGAGCTTACTTTAGCAGATTTTCTTTGCTATAAAAATACTATTACAGTCAAATATGAAAATAACAGTTTAAAATCACTACCTCAGGTATCAAACGAAACATGCTGTTTTATCAGTCACTCTGCATTTAGATAAATATTAAATAAAGTCCCTCCATAAATGTATGCAAATATTGCACAGTTTCATTGCAGCCATGTCACATATAACTTTATTCAAGCTGGTTTAGAAAAATCAAAAAGATGTAAATGATGCAACGTCTGACTCATACATATAAAAACATCCACTGTTGGAGCACAGATGGCTTCATACTGTACAGTAAGCTTCTACATATGCTGTGTGGATTACAGGAAAGGATGTCACAGGAATCCTGAGAGAAGCTGCGCTCTCTCCTGATGTGCTGAGTTAGATCATGGCACAGGTTTGAGGCTGAGGTTGGGTTAGTTAGGCATCTGACTCAAAGTGAAACCGGAGTACTTCAAGTGTGCTGGATTCATGGTCTCCATGCACCCTGCAGCATGAATTAGTCAGAACTGGTTATTTGGGAGTCTCTGAGTCTTAGGAGTAAGGCACAGGGTCAGGCTAATGGGCGGGGCTTTCAGGGAGCGAGGAAGGGGATGGGTGGAGGTATGATAGGCTTCAAGCAAGGGAAGCAAAGTAGCAGCAGTGACAACTGATCAGAAAGTGTGACTGCATGTTCGTCCATGATGTTAACACAGCGCCGCCTGGGTGTTGTGACAGGTGATGTCATGGTGATGCATCATCTTTGCTGTCCTCGAGCCCCACCTGGTCCCTGGTGGGCTCTCTGTCCAGGATGGGGCTCAGGCCTCTGAAGCCGGCGTACGGCCGGACCTGCACCCCATTCACCGCCGACTGTCCTGACTGAGGGGGGGACGACTCGATGGGACAGACGTAGTCTGTGGACTCATCGGACCGCCTTCTCCGGAGGTGGGTCAAGTTAGAGAAGCCTAACTTCTTAAGCTGTAGTGAAAGAAAAATAAAAAAATAAAAAGATTTCCCACAATGTCACAATTTTCCTTCCTCTTCCAAATCTGCAGCTTTTAGATGGAATTACAGGTGAAGAGGGAAAATGCATCTCCATCCATCCTCTAAACAGAAACAATTACAAAAATGCAAAGAAACAAGGATAATTTACCATACTGGAAAACCATAACATTAGGTGTTGTCATGGCAAGAAAGAAATCTAGTTTAAGTTGAGGTGTCTTTTGATATGTTGAGAACATTTCAAGCAGTACTTCTACTGATGCAAACTTCCCAGTTTGTGTGTTGCTGGCAGGTGAAACCTCATTTATTCACCTCTTACCATCACATCTGTGTATGATGGGTTTCTTTTTTAATATATATCCTTTTATTTACCTCCACAGGCTGTGAGTAATAAGCGATACCAGGCAGGATCAGATAGCAGCTTCTACAAATGTGTCCTCTAAGCCTCTTCTGTCTGACAAAGAGCGGCTGTGATTTTATCACAAAGCACTACAGGATATCATTTAGTAGCTCATTGGCCCAGACGGAGGAAAACCACACTCAAAACAAATCTATTTTGGTGTGCTTCAGCTCTGCTGTTTATGTGCTGCACCAGCTAATTTTTACCCACATAAATATTTACTGTGCCGAAAGCTTACGATATTTAAGATCTAAGTGTTTGAGGTCGTAAATGGTTCAGCTGCAAGTATGAAGTGTATTTATTGGTGGATTATTCTTCCATTTTTTTCTTCACAGGAGCACAAAAGGACTTAGAGCGGAAGCTGCAGAGTCTCAGAGCTGTGCTGCGTTCACGAGCTCTCGAAGACTTAAACGCAGCCAAGGACTCAGAGATTAAACTGAACTGACACACCAGGCTCTCACCACAGATTAAGGTGCTCTTTCTCTCACATGAAGTAAGAAAAGATGAGTTAACTGTGTGTATGTATTTTTACATAATTAAGTGTTTTCTTTCTCCGACTATTACTTCTGCTACTCCCAGCTGTACAACAGTGCCTTTTTTTTCTCACCTTGACTTTAGCTGTGATACTGAGTGGGGTGTATCCTGCTGCCTCAGTGTACTCTCTCTTCTCCTGCTGAGCTTGTGCTCCCACTAGATTGTTGAAATTGGTGGTTAAGTGGCGCCTCAGCAGTGTTTTTTGAGTGGAGATGTTCAGCAGCATGGCAAGCGTGTCTGCGTTAAACCGAGGCTCCAGCATCTATTACAGAACATGTAGAGTTAGATTGGGTTTTTTTAAATTGGCTTTTAGTGTTTTTCCTCCATAAACCGTAAGATTAAATGTGCTCACAATCAGGCCTCCGTGCACACCGCTGCCCCTCAGGTTGGGTGCATACTCTGCCAGGTCCACAGACCTCAGCCACTCCATGACTCTATGGTTGGACCACTGGACCACCTCATTGGGAGTGAACTGGTTCTGAAAAACATGAGGACACAATCCAAGGAAAAGACACAGTTAAGGAAACCTTAAAGTTAAATCATTATAATATAACAATATAATAAAAAAATAATACAAGCTGCATCCTTCATGGTCAAGTATACATAAATGACATTTCTTTGTGGTAAAGTTCAAAATAACAAGGAGTCCATTGTTGAGAGATTATTCACCTGACTATTGAAGACAGATGTTTTCCAAGATCCCACCAAGTTCAACCCAAAATCACACTGTCCATGGATACAGAAGTTGCAAAACAAAAACAAAAACCCAAACCCTGAGCTCACTCTGTTTTCAATTCACCTGCATTTTCACCACCTCCACTTTTATCATTTAATTTTTCTTACTTTCATCCGGAAAAGAAACCTCTGATACTAAAACAGTGCGTATATACTGCTATGTTTTTTTTCTTCTGAAAAACCACGTTCTGGCTGTCAACACTAATCCAACAGTACCTCATTGCCGGGCCTGCGTTTGAGACAGTTGGGGTTGAATTTGTTGACGTGGAGGACATGAATGGCGCACTTGATGCTGAGATGGTGCAGCTGGCTGGTCACTTTGAGGAACAACAAGTCATTCTAGGGTAAGATGGAGAGGCAAAAAAAGATGAGTCCAGATACAACAAAGCAAAGAAAATAAACATTTTGGTGCATCGTTTTTATCCCAATGAAGCAAAACAATCTAAGGATGAACCGGGTAGAAACTCACCACAGTGAGATACTGAAGCATGTGTCCATCCACTCTCCCGTCATTAAACTGGTCTTTGTACTGAGGAAGACCGATGTCATCGAGCCAACCTGCAACGAGAACCAGAGCACAGATTTCATGAAGAAACCCAACGAGACAAAAAATCCGTCCCCAGAGGCTTGAGTGTGATTCCGTACGAGTGACCCAGATGTAGTCGAGCTCTGCGGATTTCTCCGGTTGTTTGTTAGTGAACATTTTCATAGATAACTGCAGCTTCTTCCTGTGGAGTGGATTCTTCATGGACAGCTCCTGCAGACAGGGAATAAGAGATGGGTTTTATCACCTGAGAAAGAGCACAATCATCTTAATAAAATGGTGGCTTAAACAACGAGACTGAAAGGTTGTAGTGGCTTTCAAGGTAAACAACTGACGGTGTTGCAGTGAAACTAAAGAGCTGGTTGAAAAGCAGAGACAGGCGTTACTGAATACTACATGGAAGGACAGACAGTGACAGCAATTGGACAGGTAGAACGAAGGACTAACTGACAGGACAGGTAATCCAAGAGACATCTCACATCGTGTGTGAGCCAGAATGCTGTCCTAGATGCATCGTTATGAAACAAATGGTGATCCATGAGCGCCCGTACCTTCTCCAGGTCTTGCGGGGTGGCCGACAGCAATGTCTGACCGCTGGTGACCCACTGGTGAGCGAGGAGGCCGTACTGACCCAGTCCAATGTCCTCGAGCCAGTCACACACCTGCTCTGTGCTCCACTTAGAAAATGGCAACTTTAGATCTCTAACATGAAGGAAAAAACAAAAGAGATTTTAAATTAGACTGTTGAATCTACGACCACATACACTATGTCAATCACAATGTGCCCTCAGACCAAGATGTTGCCCACCCAGGAGCAGTGCGGTCACCAATCTTTAGGTATCTTTGGCCTCTGAAGATACAGTTGTTGACATATAAATGTATAAATTTACCGTGTTTTTGCTGAGCGGGCCAGTCGTGGTCCAGCTGTAGCTCTGAAGCCTCCCCTCTTAAAGTCTCCTGTCTCTTGGTCGTGAACCTGCACAGGACTGCCAGACTGACTGCGACGAATCCTGGAGACAACAGAAACACTGTGGTAAATAAAAAAGATAAACAGACGACAGAGAGTGTACAACGGCAAGACGAACACGCTCCAAAGTACAACACAAGTGCGTATGCCCTGAACAGATTTAAAAGACCTACTTCCCCCAGAGTTTCTTAATGCCTCTGTGGGTCTTCCTGTTATCTGGTGAGACAGGGGACTGCTGTCCAGAGTCCACTCCAGAGGACAGCGGGGACTGGTCTGACAGCATACACTCCTCCAGCCTCTCTGAGGGCCCTGATGGATGTAAACACAAAGAAGACACGTCACTGACGAGATGACAGGTGCTGTTTGACTTGGGGGGGAAAAAGAGCATCATCTGCTCCAAGTTAAAATACATTTATGGGAGATGATTGGAAAATGCGTTTAATACTTTTGTTAGGTTACATTAAAACAAAATTTTTCTATTTTTTGTTTTCATTTAGCTTATTTAAATCAATTTGGTCTTTTTTTGTGGATCTCCTATTGATGAATAAAGATGGACACAAACAAATGTGAAATGAATTTAGTGACAAAACGTTGCTGGAATGAAAACAACTACAGGAGAAAAATAATTTAGATGGACTAAATAAAACAGTTACTAGTACAAGCCAAAAAACAACAGTGAGGGCTAAAACAACAAACAAATATTAAATGACTGCTTCCAGATACAAAACAGCACATGAAAAATGGTCCCTCACAAAATGACTATAATCACTGAAAATATAACTTCAAAGATACACAAATTCAAAAGACAGCAGGGAACACTAAACACCTCTAAAGACTGAACAGACACTTCAATTTAAAGAGAAACAAATATTAGCTGCTTTCACAGTCTTGCTTCTAAGTTGTAGCTGTGAAGAAAAACGGTAAACCCTGATATCCAGGACACCACGGCGTCAAAAAATGTCCATAAGTCAATCAATCTGAGGTGTTAAATTATTGGTCATATTTTACTCACAAGACAGGAAGTTTATCAACTGGCAAATTTCTCTACATCTGATTCCAGCTCTAGCTTAGATTCATGCAGAAAGACCAAAACACAGATACTTTATTGAAGGGGAAATGACCCATGTTGCTCTCAAGAGTCAGAGAAGAGTACAACACTCGAGGGTTGATATGCAATACCCACCAACATCATAAAGGTCATGTTTTCCTGGAGATCCTGCGGCAAAGGAGGTTAGTGAAGTGAGAAGAGTGACAAGAAGGCCGGGAAAAAAACAGCATTAGTGAGATCATTTTTATCTTAAAATAAATGCTGCATTCATGCTCATATTTGAAAGTAGTGACATGCGAATGTGCAAGTATCAGTCAGCTGGCAAACTGGGCCACAAATTCAGACGATAACTTTTATAGCCTTATTTAGATTTTCAGCTCTTGATGTGATGGCTTGCTGAGGGACAAAAATCACATCACACAGACTAAACTAATCTCAGCTCTTTCTCGGGTTTTCTAGCATCAGTGTTCTTCATATCAGATCATCTTAATAACTCTGATATTGGAGTGAATTTGAAAGATTGCCTATTTGCTGTCCTTATTTGCCCCTTCCCATCCTTTAAGCGCTCGTCTCTTTCTCAGCCCCCTGATTAACCTCCTGCTTTAAACTTTTTCTCCATAACCGCAGATGCAGTATTTATGAACTCGGTGCTTACAAGCCTTTTAGCTCGAGGCGTTTGTTAGTTTCAGCAAATGCTGACATGAGAGAGCCAGGCTTTATTTTCGACAGATCCCTGAGTCATGAGGGAGTTCTCATAATCCTGGCTTTAGTGCTACTTGATCCGCAGTGAAAACATCCCGACTCCGCTCACCCCCGAGGCTTTACCGCTACAGGGAAAGTCTCGTTTTGCTCTGGAGATAATTGATGTTTTTGTCTCACAGACGATGCATGCTCGTGTGAGTTAGGAGTAAGAATATTAGCCTTTTGAGGCAGTTCTTCTGGAAGCGTCTTGTTAGTGATGGCATTTGAATTTCTGTGAGGGGATGTGTACGGTACCTAAAGCTGGAGCACTGGCACTCCTGCAGCGGACTGCAGCCAAACAGGGATAAGAGCAATCCGACAGTAAAGCAGAAAAGCAAAGCAGCAAAGTTAGTTGGCAGAGAGTTATTAAGCATGTAGAATTAACAGAATTAGGTTTTTGTGATGTTAAAAGATCTGTTCACACAAATAAAGGACTTCCCATTTCAAGGATTAGTTAAACATTTCAGGAAATATCCTCATTTGTTTTCTTGCAAAGAGTTAGAGGACAACTGATTGTACTCTCCTGTCTGGCGATTACGGAGTAAGAATACTCGCTTACTGAGCCACTTCTTCTGGAAGTGTGTCGTTATCGATGGCTTTTAGTGTAACTGCCTGGAGTTTCAGCACATTGGGTCAAAAACACTAGAAACAAGTGCGGACAACAACTTCAGCTCTGTCCGAACTGAGTTACCCGTCATTTTACAGTTGGGAAGAGTAACATTTGAAGTTCAATGCACCCAGAGTATCTTTTAATCATTTGACCTCAATACCAATCCTAAGACCAGCATCACGGTGGTGTCACAACACTACTCATGACCTCAGTGAACCAACTCTGGGTTTCCATCTCTGGTCCTCAGCACATTTAAGTAAAACATGACCAGACGACCAATCATGGACAGGGACACAGAGGTACATTAATCTCATTAACAATAAACTATATTTCACAATATTAAACGGGTGAAAACCTTAACCAAACCAGTAATTTATGTTTCTATGTCAAAGTTTATTCCCATAATACCTAGACAAAAAAATCATTTTAAATATCAGTGAATTGGATTCTTCATTTTAATTTTCTCATCATGGTTGTTCTTAAAACGCAACAAACACAGCCACAGGTCATGGTTTCCTGGACTACCGGTAAAGACAGGAATTCTTCTTGATGAAACAGCGACTTTAATAAAAACGTTATAAATACAACTTAAAAAATTTTATAATTCCAGGAATACAAGCGTCAGTTCTTTAATCTGTCTCAATCTCAGGTAGGTATTGACCTCACACATAACTGACTCAACAGGACAGTAGCCCAAAGCGACGATATGAATGTACTCTGGTAAGAAAAATCCTCTCAGTCAGACACAAACAAAGACAAAAACTGCTCTTCAAGTCCTGAATTTTGTTTCATAGCACAAGTCCTGGTGTCAGGAGACGAGAGTTTGTGCCTTTGAGCTGAACCAACCTGAACTAGCAGGCAGTCACTTCATAATTTATCCATCAGTCATTCTTCTCATCTAACTCGAGGCAAGAAACGGAGTAATTAGTAGTTTGAAGATACAGAACTGTTCTTTTAACTTCTGCAGCAAGGCGTCATGCAGATCTCTTTGTTGTCAATCTGAGAATGAGGTACGCGTCTGTGGTAATTCTCTCAGTATTACACTTTGCCATCGTTCTTCATTTTGGTTGAGAATGCCAAACATCTAAGTGTCTTCAGTTGGAAATATGACACTTTGTAATATCAAAGGGCTTCTTTAAGTTTTACAGAAACTCACTCAGGCTGTAGTCGTTGTCGTGGGTAGGGGAGAGCTTGACAGGAGATAAATACTCGCTGTCTCTTTCTCTGTCGCTGCTCAGCTCAGCCCTCAGCTCCTTCTTTTTACTCAGTTTCCCCGGTAGAGTCTGGTACTTGTTTAACTCTGCGTGGGGGCTCTGAAGAGAGTAAAAAAAAAACAAAAGTGAATTCATTTTTAAGACTTCTCAAAAACCACACTTCAAATAAATTATCATAAGGTACGGAAAAAAATAACACTGCAGATCAAACAGTCGGCAGTGGTATTTATTTAAAAAAAGGAAAAGACAAACTGCTTTTTGAAAAAAAATCATTGTATTTTTGAGGATCTTGACCTCATTAGTCTCCATCTTGTGCGAGTTCACAGGTTTTTCCATCATGCTACGTTCAACCAGCTGCCACTGGTGGGAGTAATGATGTGAAATGGCCTTTTACTTGTTGCATAACAGAATGCTCTTTGGAGGGTGAACGTCTGATGATGCTGTGAGCTGACCAGGCATCAACGTCAGCTGAAAGAATAACTGGAGAAAGGCCAGCGGAGAGAAACAGCTGGGAGGCAGCTCTGATGCCGAGCACAACAGACAGCCACTTCAGGTGGGTCTTGGCCCTTTTGTGCAAGTATGCGTGTGTGTATGGAGACGGTATGATTGTGTGATTTACTTGGGAGAGCATGTGACTGTAATGCAAAAAGAGCCTTTTCTTCATTTATACAAAAGAAAAACTCAGTTTGTATCTGTCGAAGAAGCAACTTAAGCTTGAGATCAAAGGGTCGCAGGGCATCTGGAGCAAACAAACATTGATCGGTGTTCATTATCATCTAGTTTATAGATGGACTTGTAAGAAAAACACTACCAATTTTCTAAAGAACTTCATAGTACCAAATTTCACATTCATTATTAGATGTGACTGAAAAAAACACATCCTGGAAAAGCCAGTTAAATTTGCAACAAATTATAAAGATAAAGGATGAAGTGTCACTTCCCTGTTATGTTTTCTTTTAACATTGTTTTTAAAAGGAAGGAAATAAGATGGTACCCAAGGAAAAATTAGACAAAACTGGTAAAGTTTGAATTAGTAAAAGACTGATTTCTGAAAGTGAACCTGCTGAAAGATCATTAATGGTTTGGACTTCCTAAGATATTTAGAAACATGTTATATTTATTAGATTAGTGTTTTTTAAAGCATGTTAAGAGTAAAAGTATGTTGTTCTGAATCATTGCGTTAGACTGTTTCATCTTGTTTGATCTTGTACTGAATTGTGCGTATATGTCAGTCCTGAATAAATTTACATGTGGATTAATTACAAAAAAGTCCAAGTAGTCAGAAGTTGCATTTGTTTCTGTCGTATTTGGACTTCATCATCCACTAATTGTCTAAAAGCAAACAATAGTTGTTCTTGAGTTTGAAAACAAGGTCAAGTGGAACTAATGATTCAATGGATACACGTGCTGCACTTTGGCTTAAACTGGTTTCTTAGAGTTTTAAAAGTGATAAACAGGCCCACAGATCACCCCCTCAGTGTAGCTCAAGGACTCAGGAGTTAGACAGCTCTTTTTCTTTTTTTTTTTTAAGGGGTATAAAGAGGTAACAGCTCAGGACTTATAATAAAGAAAAGGGGATGAAAATCTGCTCTGGCGAGACATTTAATGGCAAAAAAATATACGACAGTTGTGTCCTCTGCAGCCAAAGAACCCATACATATAAATATTGTGTGCACGTTTTTTAAATCCATTATATACATATAAGTGGGTTTGGTGGCTTTTTGTAAAAGGTTTACTTAAAGAAAATAATAATAATAACACTCATATGTGATGTGATCTGTATAGTAGTCTGTATTGACTCTCTTGGTGTCGTTATGTAGCAGATCAGTACCTCTGCCCCTACGTCTGATTCACTTTCAACTGGCTGGATCTCTACAGCCTGAAGCCAACACAGACAGAAGAGACGAAAGAACACGCAAACACAGACACAAGCAGTGGGTTAGCAATCACACAGACTGAAAGGACATTATCGTTAATTCAGAAAGAGCAGAGTTAGTGTACTTTGAGATCAGATGTTACAAAGAGAGAACCGGATGCGGAAGGTTAAATCTGGTACAGATGATTAAAGTAATTATGAGAGCTCAGCAGCAGCAACAAACCCCAACAGACCTTTTCCAAAGATCCACTCTGCAACTCTTCGAGACTGCTGGAGAGTAACCTGCGTTGATGCCTAAAAAATAATAATAATAATCTCTGTTACGACTGGAGTCTGATTAAGCAGATACATTTTAGTTCTACTGTGTGTTCAAATGACAGCTACTACAAAAAAAAAGTGCTCACCATGATCCGTTTAAGAAACTTGTGTCACCTGTGGACACCAGGGATGTGTCCATAGAGTTCTGAAAACTACAATACACGGCACCTGAAATTAGTTCACAAGTTGTGTGCAAGTGTGTGTAATGTATGTGCACAGTATGTTTGTACCTGGAATCTATTTCTCTCTGAAAAGGAGATGAGAAGAGCATAAGTGGAGAAGAACCTCTGGATGACATCTGTACAGGCAGAGTAGAATTCTGTTTTATTTTTTATTTACTGCAAAACACCTGAGCCACTTAATGATAACCGCTTTACTACTCCACTGAAGAATAACAAATAAACTTACTAAATTTTATTAGCATGATATTATCTTACCTCTGATCTGATGATGTCAGAGTGTGGTTTGTGAGTGATGGCTCTGAGCTTTAAACTGCCACTCAGCTCCTCTTCACTACTTCCTGTTACATAAAAGGGAAAAAAACATACAATATCATTTCAAAGAGGGGATGTGTTTTCTTAGCTTTATTTTCTTTATTTTAACAGCTAAAAACCTTCAGGAAACAGATGTTATTCTTACCATGTGTGATTGCCATAACCTCCCTCATCTTTCTGTACTGGCCAAGCAGAACGGTCAACTCCTCTATTCTCCGATCCTAGTGCCCCCAAACCATCAAGAAACATTAAGCCTCATTATTTACGTCATAACATTCTCTACAACTGAACATTAAAATAAACATTACATCAGTAACGAAGATGAACTGACTTACCTTCTCATCATTTGAAGCTAACAAAGACTCCATCCCCACCTTCAACCTCTGGTATTCCTGGTCTAACAAAGAAAATGGAAAATTAACATGGATTTTGCAGGGCTTTCTTTCTAATGGGTTCACTGCATCTGATGGATGCCCGAAGAGATGTTGGCAACAGACACGACAGCCATGCTAATGCAAATAAACAGGCAAAACAAATACACCATGACAGCCCAAGAGGCCATGCGCCATCACCTGGAACAAACACTGCATTTCTTTTTTTTTCTCTCCAGAAACACACAATAACTATGCAGCACAAATAAATGAGAAAAAGACAAGTGAGGCTTACATCAGAAACATTAGACATGATTTGACAAGCACAAACCCCATGTCAGTCAACATCCTTTCAAATGGAGACCTTTATCTTAACAGGGATTGTCACACTTTTTCTTTTAAGTCCTTTGAAAAGTGCTGACAAAAAGATGCTTTTGAACTAAGTTATGGGAACATTTGGCCAATACAACAGGCACTAAATGTTGAGACCACAATCCCTCAAAGCTTATAGAGAGCATCACTTGCTGCATATACTGTGTATTGGAAATTTAACACAAAACTGGAGCACCAATTTCAAAAGAAGCACATCCCAGAGGCGAGTGAGGTGGAGCAACTGACTCCGCTTCCTGAAACCAGCTGCCATGAGCAGAGGCGTGAAGTCAAGACTGAAAGAGAGTTGCTGTACACGATCACTGTGGTTTTCCGAACAACGTACATCACAGATGTTTCATTAAGACCCCAGAACCATAGTATGGACTTCTATAAAAAGGTCATATTGTGTCTTCTGTGAAATAAAACACTAAATACAAATGAATTCAATAGGACTGGTGTCCAGGGACGTTTATACAAATTCATGACGAAACTCGAAAGAAGTTTCTACTGTATCGATTAGACAGTTGATAGACAGAATGATTAAGGGGGAGGTTGCACTTAAAATGCGAATTCTGCACAGAGTCTCTTGTTTAATATTTTATTTCTATGACTGCAAACTAGCTGAACATCAGTGAAGTGTCCTCTGGGTTATCGAGCACATCTGGAACACCCAAACAACTCATCAAGAAAGTGAAGCTGTGAGGGTGAAGACAAAAACCTGACTGAACAGAAAGAGTTATGAATACCGAGGGAGGAGAGAGATACAGAATTTGTCTTTTACAGGATATCATGTATATAATCTCTGAAACTCTGTTTTAATAATGGTGTGCTGCACTGACAGTAAAATGTCTTCCCTTTGCTTTTGTGTCAGGATATTAGGATCTCTGCCCTGCTGTTGGTAAATGGTCCATTTAATGCAAACAACTGTGCATGTTTA
>JAOWBL010000021.1:81211-106132 GCA_028564865.1 Zenarchopterus dispar | reverse complement strand
ACCCTGTCAACAAGCACTTCTAGCTCTACTCTCCCACCTCCGCTGGTCTGTATGAGGTCTAGTCTATATTTATATTTTTAAAAAAAATAAAAAATCCTCATTGACATGTTCTGGAGTCTGGGACACGATCCCGCAGTCACGTCTCAGAAAAAAGCAACACTCCCACTATGTTTGTTTTAGCGCAAGCTCATCTATTTTATGACAATCAAGGGAAATTTAAAAAAAAAAATTACTTTTATTTCTACCAGCAGAAACTATTCAAACACAACTGCATCCTTCGTAGACTGGCATTACACAAATGAACTAAAAGAAAATCTGATCGAAATAAACACACTAAAACAGAATTTTCTTGAAGTATGGACGCTATCTTGGTCCAAAGGGAAACATCACCTTGGTAAACGAACTGTGTTGCCACCACAGCCACACAGACAGACAACTAAAGCCCCATAATCAGCCCATCTCAGCAGCCACACACAGTCACTTAGAAAATCTGGTTTGTTATGTCAGTTTGTAATTTAACACCGGTGTCACTTACAGAGGGATAAGCTGCCATCTTTAGAGGTAATTCATCAGAACTCTGAGCTTGTGGCCCACAGCTCAGCTGCCTGACATTTGCTGTCCCTTAATTATGAGGAGCAACACGTGACAAATTATCATCTCCTTTAGAGATGATAGAGAGGCTGCAGGCACCTCCTAAGTGAAGCTGAATTAAATGCAACAGACAGACGAAGCTCATTCTGGAAGACGTCATTTCTTAATTAAATACTGGAAAAATACACCTTCACATTCATCTCATATAGTTTTAAGTAATTACTATTTAGAAAGTATCTTTAAACTCTGATTAAAGTATATTTTTCACGACTTCTCTACCGTGTAAACAACCTTAACATTTACACGTTACATTATGACAAAACATAAATTTGTTTTGGACTTGAATTAAATTGACACCAATACTTGGAGCAGTTTTTTTAGGATAGTTGTAAAAACAGCAAGTAGCAACAACACAAGTTTATGTTGTTCCATGTTATAAAACGACTTCACATTTACATATCAAAACATTAGCATTATTATAGAAATCAAGCACTCTTGGTGGATGTTTGATGTGTTCTTTTAAATTTTTCACCAGTCCTTTGATATGATTCCTATTTTTCTTTTATGTTTCTGGATTGCTGTTAATTTTCCAATACATTCTGATATAGTGATGACATGATTTTGTTCATTTATATGCACCCACTATAATCTGAATCAAATTAATTTCCACACAGGGGTCTCTTTTAATCTGTTTAACAATAATGCCTTAATTGTACCTATCTGAAAAAATGCTTATCTAAATTATATATTTTCCCCCCATTCTTTTATACTTTGAAACTTGTCCAGCTCCCCAACTTTCTCTAAATTGCGCCCTGCTGTCAACCGTTTCTTGTGTCCAGTCAGCATTTATAACTGCTGGACTGCTGAAAGTTTTGAATGATGATGACTTTTGCTGATGGATTGATGATATTGACTGATTCATCTTCTTAACTAATGTGTGAAGACATTCAAAGATGATGCTACTTGCAATATTTCTGTGTGTGTGTGTGCACGCTAGTGCTGTAAATGGCATGGCTACTGTAACACTGCTTATCATGTAGATATGTCAGCAGTTTCAGTGAGGTACCATCAGAAATCCAGTCATAGCATGAGTATTGTGTGTGGATGGAGTATGTTTGTGTTTGTAATTGTGTGTTTAAGTATAAATGTAGTAAGAACTATGGATTACTTTGATATTGTATTAGTTGTGGCAAGCAGCAGCCCTGCAGCCACGATGCTTCAATATTGTATAGCTGGATAGACTGATGCTCTTTTTTTCCTTTGTCTTTTTTTCTCACATACAAGAAGTTCTGATGTTTGCACAAGTAAACGTGATGTCTGAATTCAAGACTGACATTTTCTTTCCAAGCCAGAAACAGCAAGAAACTTGAATACAATTGTATGCATGCATTTTACACCAGTTTCAGAAATCCACCCATCTGTTCAGCCCCATCCAACAGTGGCTGCAAAAGCATTTTTAAGGTTAGGAAGAATAGCAAACGAGGTAAGTTGTTCACGTGAAAAAACTCAAATTCTAATCTACAGTTGCCGATTTCCCAACACGTGCCATCAAGTGGAAAATGTCAAATTAATTTAAAATTCTGGGAAACTTGCATTAACCATTTGAAAGATAATTTGTGTATACAAACATCTAAGTGCTGACACAAATAAAGTGTTGTCAGTGACTGAGATACAAGAATTTATCATAGATACATCACTGGATTAAACTAGGAGAATCCTCATAAGAGTTTACTCAAATTTATGCCTACTGCCGCAGGTGCAGACACGTTGTCCGGTTTTAAATCCTTTAAAAAATGCATTCTGGATTGAAACTCAGATTTCAGAAGCTCAAAAAGACACAACAGAATACCAGACAACAGCCAGACAGACATTATCTGTCTCCACAACCCAGTTTCATCTCTGTTTACCCAGCATCTTGTATCACAGCAGCTATATGACCAACGGTCACTGAAGGTGGCGTGACAGGGGAGAGTGCTTTACACAAAACACTGTGGCAGCTGCAAATCCGATTTTTTAGAGTTTACAAACCCCCTTCTATTAAAAATCACACAAAGAACAAAAAAAATAAAAATAAAAAATCACCTGCAGCAGCGATCTCAGCAATCTGAAACTCTGCACAAGTGTGTTTGTGATTAAGTTTAGTTTGTTAGCAATGAAGCAAAATCCTTACTAATGTAACAGATACGCTGACCAAGGGGGGGCAACAGAGAAAAACAAAGTCTATTTCTGCTTTTCTGGCATTTTCTCTCAAGGATTCTAAATGAGTGCAGACAGTATTAATTACTGGATTGTAAAAAGCAGACAGGATAAAGGGGAGAGCATCACAGCCTAAGTGGGGCTTTAATTTTGACGCCGTGGCTTTTTTTATCCTCAGTGTTGACAACTAGGAGCACAAAGAGCCGGTTGAGGAGTCCAAACAGAAGGCCGATTCTGTGGGACTGTGGCGCTGCGGTTTTGTTTTATTCACACTGGGAGAACTCATGGGTTTACTTCACTGTTGACGTCAGGGAAAACAATTGGAACAACTTGAAGGAGTCTAGTGACTCAAGCTACTCGAAATTGGCAGCTACAAAGTGTGATCTTTTGTCTGGAGTGGTCTAGCAGAGCTGAACAAATGGTGGTGAAATATATGTGCTTTAAGGCAACCACATTCGAGTCTCCATCCATCCATCCATCTTCTATACATGCTGTACCCATCTACAGGGTCACAGGGTCTGCTGGAGCCAATCCCAGCTCATGACAGGCGATAAGCACCCTGGACAGGTCACCAGTCCATCATGGGATCACATACAAAGACAAACACCAATGCACACTCACACCTATGGGTAATTTAGAGTTCTCAATCAACCTCAAATACATGTTTTTGGACTGTGGGAGGAAGCTGGAGTACCCAGAGGAAACCCACGCAAGCACGAGGAGAACATGCAAACTCCACATAGAAAGTATGCCCAATACATTTTGAACATATTTACACAATAAGATGCAATTTATAAACTTTTTTTTTTTGGTTCCCCCACCACTAAATGTTTGTTTCCATACAAGTTGATAATGCCCATAAAAACATATGGATGAAAAAAAAGAACTTTAGTTTCTAAATATCCTGAGAATAAATCCAGACTGTTTGAAATTATTTACAGTTATTAGTCTCAAAAGACCTTGGCAACATCATCAGGGTATCAGCATGCTCACAAAAATATTGACACGCAGTTGAGCGTCCAGCATGAACTTTTTACTCATCAACAGCAAAGTGTGACCACTCATTAGAGAATAATTAGCTGTTTTAATGATCATACATTTCAGAAAAATGCTACATAATGAATCTTAAGGTGATGAGCATCGTATTGATATCAGTGTGAATTTAAGGAATGAATTAACTAGATTTAGACATCTAACACATCAATATTCAATTAAGGACCTGGTGAGTGCAAAGACCAAGGTATCATTTTATTACTCATCAAACCACTCATCCCTTGTGCACCACTTCATGACTCTCTTGACAAGTCTCGGCAGAAATGTTTCATCATAAGATACCGACGATTGCTCAGATCAGTGTATTATTGATCTGCAACGACCCTTCCCCTTCAAATGACCCAAACCGGGATTAAAAAAAAACTGCTTCTGAGGCATGAAAGAGCCAGAAGATGAGGATGCAGTGGATTAGGTGTTCCCTTAGAGTTTTCATCCACCTGTACATCACATATTTAAAGGTGAGATATTGTACTTTTTCCACAAAATTAATAAAACTCTGGATAATATCAGTTTAAACCCCATCTCCACTGAGTGGCATTGTCCTGGCCGGTTTCGAGTGGCCCAGAGAATTCAGGTGAGCTTTTCCACTGCAAGTTGGACCGCCACTGAGCATGCGGGGTTTAGACCAAATGCCTAGCGTGGCATCCTACTAGTGTGACAACAACAAACGCTCAATCTTGTCAGCTTCTGTTTGTCTAAACTGCTCTTTTCAGACCAGCAGGTATTTTTGTGTCTGTCCCTTCAAACACAAATGAACCTCTTCATTTTGGGGCTCTCCATCAAGGAGAGGGACGAGTAATGGGAACTACACACTACCTCCCCATTTCAACTAAAAACTTTTTGCAGGGAGAAAATTGACTACCAGCCTTTAAAAACACAATGGTTCAGCCATTCATGTTAGAACCGGCATCAGACACTGAATGTGTGCGTGGAGGGAAGGATTGCCAGTCGACATATGGGAGAGACTGATGCGAGCTTGTTTTGACAAGCTAAGGCTACCATCCTGCTCATTAGTTTCCAATCCAGCTTTGCATTTATATTTTGTATTATTGTCCCATTCAAAATGAAGTTAATCCACAAGGCTCTCTGGTCATCTGCTGATGGCAGGAATGAAACGTTTTGTGTTGATCTGTAAAGGGGATAACTGAACACTTCCCATACATTCCAGTTTCGGATACAAGTCTATTACCTGCTGCTCACAAAGACAACAAAATGGCAGATCTTAGAAATCAATCGGCTCTGTGCAGTCCTGGAGTAATGTAAAAACAAGACCAAAGTCTAAAACGTTTCCTTTCTTCCATTCATCCTGACTAGTCACAGACTGCCCGGTTTAATAAGACGTCACTACGGTCTGGTAGCTGGCCAAGATGCCAAACTTTCATGCCCAAGCCCAACAAAAGTGAGTTTTTTTTTTTAAATGTCCCTTTTGAGCTAATCTTGTCTCATGATTTAACTAAAGAGATTCATCTTCAAGCCATAATAATTTGCCAACTAAAACTAAATGATAAGAGGACTGAGGTATGTGAAACAAATACCTGTAGGTCAAACCCACAAAGAGGACAACACTGCAGGTATGACAGCTCACATTTTTATCTAAAACAGTCACCTTCAGTTTGTCAAGTGGGCAAAACTTGTCTAATCTCATAACATTTCAAGAAACACAGTGATGTTGAACTTTGACCCGTTAAATCTACTTGTATTGATGTCTGTGTCACATCCTAACTGAACAGCGGCTGTGAGTCTGAGCAGGTCAGCAGTGCAAAGGAAAGCTGCAATAAAACACTCCCCTCCTCTGCCACTCCTTTATTTATTCATTTACAGTCACAAGTAACACCTGCCCTTCAACGGCTCTTTCACACTCACATCCTGTTTACCTGCTAGCAAAAATAGAAATATCATACTGAGAACAGATTTCAATTAAAACCAGCATGCCCACTGTTATTGCTTTTGTCGTTCATCTGTCAGTATTTCAATTTCAATATGTAAGGGAATGTAAAAAATAAATAAATAAAATAATAAAACAAAAGTATTCTAAATCTGACCACATTAATTCATCAATGGTCAGAAATGTTGCCAGCAGTTTTACAGTTGAACTCTTTGGTGTTTAATTTGGCTATTAAGTTGTCTTTATATGATGGAGTTAAAACAGCAACTCTGAATAAAATGGAAGTTTTCTGTAAAAGAGGCAAGCGATGTTGTTCCTGTCTTTACTATATCTCCAAACACTGTTTATGAATATATTTTTAAAAAACATCTTAGGTTCCATGCAAAAACAAACAAAAACACACTGATCTGAATGTTAAAACACAATTTGCCTTACAAAAACAGTGAATGAAAGTAGTTGTGGAAACCAATGTCCTGGTGCTATACTAAGTAAGAATTTCTCAATGAAAAGTACATGAAAAAAGCCAAATCTGTTAAAACAATTATTTAGCAGTTTATGGACAATTCACCTGTCTATCAACATCTACCAGAGGGTACCTCTGACCAGTAAGATCAATGAAGTGGACCCTGTTAGACTGCTTAAACTAAAACCTATAAACCACATAACATAAACAAATGTCTTTCAGCTGTAAGTTAAATTCAATGTGATGGTCACAACAAACTAGATGCTCTAAGTGCTTTTACTCTGTTTACTCTAACCTTTAATGCACTCGGCAGATTATTTAAGCTTTTAAGTTGTGTTTGTTGAAGCTCATCAGTATTAACATTTTAAACTGCAGTAGCTGCTAACAGAGCACACGGATTGATCCAAAACAAGGTTTCTTCAACACAAACACAGCGCTCGAAGCCTGGCAAGACAGATCCTCTGTGATCCATTTGTGTAAACACAGTTGTACGAAAGATTATTATTATTATTATTCAAATGTTTGAAGTTTTTCATGATCAATGCAGTTGATTTTTTTTCATGGAGGTACTTTGGAGAATTTGATTAGCAGAAGTGATTCAAAACATGGATTTCAGTGGGTAGATGGGTAGAAATACTGGTTTTACCTTAGATGTTACAAATGAACCAGGAAAGGAGAAGACTGGTTCACACAAATATGCAAAAAAATGAGCTTTTAGTGGTTACATCTGCTTTTTTCGCCAGGAGTTATTGAAATGTCTGTGACATGCTTTGGTCAAATTTCCACATAGATATAGTACATCAGCTCCCTTTGTCGTTTTCACAGCTCTGTTCACAGAGGTCAGTCTTAAGGGGGTTCTCTGCAGTATGAAACCAGTGTTATAGTTTAGTGGTACCCATTTAAGAAGAAAAGCTGCATAGCTGAATGAAGATAAAAATGAGAAGGGTCTAGTCTACTCTGATCTGGGTCTGTGATGTCGCATTATCCTGCAAGTCTGAACGGTTCCCTGACTGTCTTATTTTCAGACTCAGGCTGGTGAAAAGTAACTGACAGGACAGAAATGCGAGAGTTTTTGATTTTGTACTAACTTCAGAAATCCAAACATATGTTCTCAACTACAGAGAAAGTCAATTTTCATAACATATCTCCTTTAAATACTATAGTCACTCATACAGCATATGAGCATCACAGCTGGGTGTTGAGGGCACACAGCGTGTTTGAACTATAAATACTCCACCTGACATTATTTTGCGTCAAACTAAAAGTGTAGTTAAACTGAACAGTCTTACCTGTTGCAGCATCTCCTCAGTGGAGGCCAGTTTCTGCCGATGCTCCTCTAAGGAACTTTCCAGGTCTCTGATCTTCTCTCCCTGCGCCTCCACTTGGTCAGTCAGGACGCTCACCTGGTGGGTGACAGTCATACTCAGTCAGCAGGATAATCACAAATACAAGGAAAGGGAGAGAGCAGAAATGCATGTGAAGGTACTTGTAAAGGAAAATCTGGATAAATAGCCCGAAAATAAAGTAAAAATGACTCATTATCGTTCTTAAATCTACATAAAAGTACATATTCAACATGGCCTCTCTAATCTTCATGGCAGCACAGATTTACTTAGCAGTCTGCCACTCAGAAGTATTTCACATTTACGATAATCTCCCTAAAATACATGTTCACCTCTTGCCAAACGCACACACTTTATCCTTGTTCTCCTGAACAGTCCCTACTGCAGCTGATTGTGATGTTTAAACGGTTAACCCTACATCCTCACACTGTCTCACAGCAATCTGTCAGAAAAAAGTGTCCGTCAATAGTTTGGCTCAAAATAAATTAAAAGAATAATTACAAACACAAGTTACAGAGTGAATGATTAAGTTGCCTGTTCTCTCCACCATGAACCCCAAAGCAAGCAAAGGAAGTGAGTAAATGAATGAACACGCAAGTGAATGAGTAACAACTAAAATCATGTGTTTGTTGAGCATCTAAAAACTTGTACACCGCTGTTACCTGACAAATTAAATAAATACAGTAGATCTGTAGTGTGAGAACAAAGTACTGAGCATGCTATAAGCAAGTAAAGACAACACTGCATGGCTTTGACATTACAGGAAGTTTGTATTGTAGTTTCTTACCTCCTTCAAAAATAATCAAATAGAGGAGAAAGGTCTCTGCTAGGTTAAAGGAAAGTTAGCTGCTAACCACAGACTGCAAATCCACAAACATAAAGACCCATAGACACACACACACACACTTAAACCAAGGCAACATATCACATAAGCAGTCCTGAAGTAGAGTTAGGAGAGGAGAAAGTAAAGGAAAGAGCCATAAGACGGGAGATTAAAAAAAAAAAACTCTCAACAGCCAATTAAATCCTCCTTTCACAAAAAGAAACCCCAGTCATCTTGGGCCTCGACCAATCCCAGCTGATGTCAGATGAGGAATGTGTAACAAGTAGGCGTGTGTCAGATGTGGTGGTGAGGAATGAGATATGAACTTCATGATAGCTTTGTGAACCGAGTTAATCCAGGAAGGTGGTGCTCTAGTACTCAACATTTGAAAAGCAAAAACAAAATACCACGAGTCATTCGGAGTTACCTGGAGCGCAAGACCAACACACACACACACACACACAGAGAGAGACAAAGGAGCAGCCCCTGAGGAGCAGTTTGATAACAGCAAATTAAGAACGAGGAATGCAAAGCCTGATTGTGGAAATCACAGATGCCTGGCATGGCAATTATTCTGAAAGCAGAACGCACCTGTTGACATCACACAGTTCAGCCATATAATCATCTCCCGCTTTATCACTGCAGCCTTGACGCTGATAGTCACCGTATGAGTCTCCAGTAAACTTGTGCTCAAGCGTTTTTGAAGGTGTCCGGGCACGTTTTGTTGTGAAATAACAGAAAACATCTTGGGTTTCAGGACCGCATGACTAAAAGCTAAGATGTTTTTTTTTCCCCAGTGTGGCACAGACAAACTCCAAGCTCATATACTTCTAGTGGGGATTCGATTAACTACATCAAAATAAGCAAAGGTAAACTAGATTTAGATTTGTTTTGGGGTTTATTTAACCACTGATATTAGCCATTTTTACAATTTCTTAAAAGTGAATCAAGTTATTGAAATGTAGAACACCCATTATAAATATGACATAAAAGCATACCCGATGCACAATAATTACACAATAATTAATGTAGGAAAAACAAACTTTTATCATCAGTGAAGAGAGAGAAATGTCAGCTCAGACCTGTAACACCAGAGACTCCTTGTCTCCCTCTAGTCGAAGCAGTCGTTCTTGATAGGTTTCATTGTTGGCTGGAGAACAGAGGTTCACCTGTCACAAAAAAACAAAAGCACACAGATTAAGTGTGAGGTTTAGCTAGAAACATGAGAAGTGATTTGTAGTGACTATAAATATGTCCATAACAGACATATCAGATCTACTTTTCTTTTTGCCCTCAATCTATCGACGTTGACATTTAGTCATTAAAAAAAAACCTACAAGTCAAAAGTCCTTGCCAAAAACAGTTCTTCTTTCCCAGTGAAAAAAGTGCACCTGAAATACATCATCATATGATGATACCATCATGAAATGTATGTGCAAAATGTCTGCAACGCAGCCGGTTTGACAAACTTCACAGAGTAATCAGTATTTTTTTTTAATTACTTCACTCTTAATTTATCATTTTCTAATTTACTCTCAGTGGCAAATGGCCACAATGGTAAGTGTTGCGTGTTATGCAGTTTTGTAGTGGCGTCATTTTTATCCATGGACAGATACCAATTAAAATATTTTCTATTTAGACTAGGCTTAAATATAACCTATATGTAACACAGGTTCCTTTAAATACTGTACAAACACACTATTAAATCCATTTGCAGAAAGTCTGGGGTGCACCATATCTTAAACTGGGCCCTTCTAGTTTTTGGCTACAAACACTCCATTTGCTGCTGCCTAAAAGTGAGAAAAACACAAAATCAAGTCATTTTTGACAGTGAGCTTAAGATAAACCAAAACGTTTTGTCTTGACTGTTTAAAATGCCTTTTTTATAGCTTACCTGAGTTACACTCTACATTTCAGTAAATCCAGCTTTCTATCAGCTTCTCTTTTGTTCAAGAACAAAAACTCCTGGTTGCGGTTGATGGAGCTTAATACCAGCAGCGTCAGGAGATGGCAGACTGCAGTCAGTCTCAAATGTAAAGAGTAACTTAAAAACCAACAAAAAGAAACATACAAATCACACACAGGCAGCACAAATATTGCTGCCTGTGTGTGATGCCAATTTTAAGTATCTTTCTGTTGCTGTCACAGCTAAAAACTGTCATTGCTTGCTATTTATGGCCCCTCTGCCTGCAGTCCAAAAAACAAATAAAAAAAACAAAACAAAAACAAAGACACATATAAAAAAAGAAAAATGCATGTAGAATTATTAAGTCTATATCTGTTAGTTTTTTTTTGCTTGTTTGTTTTACCTCAATGTCCAACTAAAGTCTATAAACTGTTGCAGGAGGTATATATCACCAGTCCCACTGTCATGGTAGGAAATTATATCACAGCTTTTCACGAAAATCTCCTGAGTCATAAATCTATATGATACATGTAAGCATGCTTTCACCACTGGTTACATTCATGCAAGAGTGAAGATTTTGCAGTTTTTTTTTTTTCATACAGTATCCTTAGTCCACTTTGTTGTACTCATTATTCAGGGTTTGTATGAGTAAGACTGCAGTTTCCCGCAGCAGGAGAGCACAGAGCCACCGCTGTTTTCTTCACAAAGCACATGATACAGACTTATGAAACATCATCTGACTCATCTGAGACCATTTATGGGGAAATAGTCTTACACTGTGACTGACATTTGCAATATTATGTTCACAGTATCACCCCGCTTCCATCGCCGACCTCTGTGACTCAAACAAAACTAGTCTTACGCAAACAGACATGGAGATATCCTTAAAGTCTCACAGCCAAGTGGGAGAAAAAGCTCTGTCTAGAAATAGAAATACATCCTAATATGTATTTAGAAACACACAGTAAACGTGCCATTTCTTTATGATCAGAAGCTTTAGCTAGCTGTGCAGTCCTGTTCTTTACTGTTATAGCAGAATTATGTGCTCAACAGCTCAGGAAGTGAAGATGAAAGTCAGGCAGAGAAATGAACAGCTCTTTAAACAGTCTCTCTCTAAGAAGTCAAATTATGCTGTCTTCAAGTGTCAGAGTTTAAATATACTGACTCCCCAACTCTTAACATAAGATTTTTTTTAAAAAAGTATTTAGTTTTTGTTTTCTCTTAGCCTTAAAAATTTTATTGAACCTATGTACTTTTTTTTTTTTTTATAGCTTACTGTACACTTGCTATGAAAAAATAATACGTTAAGCAAGCTGAGAACACGTATATATTTTTGTAGCCCTACCAAAATATTAAAAAAAAAATATCATAGCTTTTCCTTTCAGTTAAGGCGATTTAAAATAAAATAAAAAACACTGTGCGCCATTGGAGGCAACATTGGAGGCATCAGATGTGTCATCATGGTGCTGGTTATGAAACTTGCTGTACACTCTTATTTTACTGCTCAAAGCAAAAACCAAATAAGCACTTAAACCTGTTACATGGAAAATGAGGCTCATTCTGCTACTAATTTGTGTTCAGGATGGACCTCAGCCTTTTCGTAAAACTTGGCTGCGTGAACTTACAACCGTATTACATTTTGTGAAACAGGTTTAGCTGTGATGGAGGCGAAGAGAATTATTAACTGTCAGCACCATGTGGTTTTCCAGTCGAGTATTTTGGTTTACACTTCCAACAGCAGCATGCTTCAAGTGGGAATTACATAAACAAAGTAGATAAAAGGCCAGATATTTCCCTCAGTTCAGCTCAGGAGACCAAACAAGAGCCAAAGCATGACCGACACATGAGAGCTGAAACTGCTGCAAATCAGCTGAGTGTGTGAAAGGGCAGTCTATACAAGATGTTTAACTGAGGTTCAAAACCGGGAGCTTAGATATCTGGATATACATTTGTTGGGTTGAAATCAGACTTTCAAGTTTCTTGTTTATGTCAAACCCCTAAACTGAAAGCCTCTGAACGTTACCTGCAATAATGTTTCACATCATTTTAGCCATTAAAGTAATGAAAGCATGTCGAAGACCTGAGATGTGCGGCAATTTTGAACAGTGAGGATAAGTTGGCCAATTACACACCTCCTCCATCGAATTTATTCCTAAAAAAACAAGATTTTTTTTTTCTCAGTCATAGAAATGACTTACCAGCTAGAGCGCTTCTATTGGATACTCTTTGGTTGCTTTCAGAAACATTAATAACGGAACAAAGCGAGCCATTGCGATTATGCGAAATGTTACGCGAAATGTTACCAAAATATTTAAAAGAGCGAGTAATGTGTCAATGCACTGAATTCGTGAATGATTAATTGCTTGTTCATGAAAGATCCACCCTAACCCTCTTTCTCCTGCTTTCTTTTCCCGCCATTCTTACAAATCCCATCGGGCAATGACAGACATGAACAAGCAGCCCTGGTTTCCTTTATCAGCCTAGTCAAGTGCAGTGTCACCACCCTGAAATAGCCCTGCTTCTCTGGGATCCGAAAGGAAAATCTGTGATTACAACAGATTTTCCACTGGAATGACAAACCAGAAGCAATACGGCAACGAGCTTTTGAGAGTCCTAATTTTACGGGTTGAGAGACTTATATTCCCTCTGAAAGAAGGACTGCGTCAGAGTTTCTTTCCCTAACCTGGATTCAAAGACGTTTGGAGTTCATCATCCTAGAGTGAGAAAGATTATTTACAAATGAAAAACACTTCAGACAGTTGCAAATCTTCTCAGAAGAGGATGTACCCGCATGTTTATCTAAGCGCCGACCAAGCAATGCTCAGAGAATTTCTTTTTAAAAAATAAAATAAAATAAATCCCAAAAGCTGCATCTTTGACTTTACAGGCCTACTAGCAATCAGAATGTGGTTTTCTCACAACTTTCTCAAGCCCAACAGTGATAAAAACAGATTTTTCTCCTAATTGGTACCAAATCCACTCTCACTAAAATTGACAGTTTTTCACCGACTATTGACATCTCCCCTCATGTTAAGAGTCTGGGTACGATCCTTGACAACACCCTTGTCTTTCAATGCTCACATTAATGTTACATGGTCTTCTTACTTCCATCTACAAAACATCAGCCGCCTCTGTCCATCACTCACACCCAACAACAAAGCTGTTCTTTTTCATTCCCTGGTCATATCCAGCATTGATAACTGTAATTTTCTTCCTGTTGGTTTACCACGCAAGTGCCTACATAATCTACAGCTAGTTCAGAATTCAGCTGCTTGTGTCATCTCCAGAACTTCTTCTGCAGAGCACATCCCACCCATCCTCAAGCAGCTTCATCGGTTCCCTGGCCACTCCCAAATTGATTTCAAAATTCTGCTCTTCATCTTCATAATCGTGCTCCTCCATACCCCTCAGATCTTTTTACACACCATCTCACACACTCAGATCATCCTCAGCCTTCCTCTTGTCCTCGCCACCTGCCTGCTTGTCCTCTTCAAGGTGGAGAGCTTTATTCTGCTCTGCCAAACAACTCTGTAACTTTTTTCCGTACATTTGACTCTCTCCACATCTTCAAACCTCCCATCTTCAAACCTCCTGTGAAAACGTAACTTCAATTTAGCATACCCGACATGAAAAAACATAAAACAGTGGATTTGTAGTTTTAAACTGTTGTTTTGTCAGTTAAGTATTTTATCTGAACTTGTTGGTATTTTCTCACTGTTTCAATCTACTGGTCTTTTGCTGTTATTTTTATTATTGATTTTTTTTTGTAAGGCATCATTGAGGGCTGTGAAAGACACCTATAAATAAAATGTATCACAATTTATCATTATTAAAAAAAACTTAACAATAAAGTGCTTGTTCTCCTTTATTCTGAAATGTACACAAGTCTGATTTCCACTATCATCTCAGGCCAGTGACGGATAAATGCAGACGCTCCCTTGAGTGACGACTTCCATTTATAAATACTGCATGCAAAACAATCTATTAGACATGGATGTGAAAGCAGCAAGAAAGGACCATCATTTTATCAAATGTGAAATTGAGATACTCATCAAAAAGAGGGGAAAAGGAAATAGTTTCTTTGGTGGTCTCAGTTCTCAAATCATGAACAAACTAGAACCAGAGATAAAGTAACAGAGGCAATCAACTCTGAAGCTTCAAAGGAAAGAATGCGAGAAAAAAAAGCATTACTATAACCACTCTACATGGTCATTACAGATAGCATCTTCTATATATGCTGCTACAAAAAAGCAAAAACATTATTCAGATGCAGTGTGTGAATGTTAAATTATACAGTTATACATATGGTTATACATGGTCTATGGTAACCATCAAATATGGTTATACAGCCATATTTGTCTACAAATAGGATTTTTTTTTTTGACCACTTCACTGGTTTGACTTTCTTTAGGATAACTTTGCATTTATAACTTTAAAGTGCACCTTAAATATCAGTTTTGTGTGATGTGTCAGCATCTGTCAGAGCTCTGTGGATTTACAGTGAAAGCTGTGGCCAGTGGAGTGGGTGGGTCTCCTTGTGTCCAGCAGTGCAGTCCATGATCCCAGTGTCTAAGAATGCGTGACAGCATGCAGCGACACCGCCTACTTTTAATGATTTCAGTAAAACTGTGTCACTGCTCTGCAGAAATGTCAAGCGCTGTATATAGACTCCGGTCACGCCACTGTCTCTAAAACCAGTTTAAAGGCAGGTTCAGTGTCTCTAAAACCAGTTTAAAGGCAGGTTCAGTCAGATGTAATGTCTGCACAGCTGGAAAGCCAACAGTACTAAAGAGTATGGAAAGTGAATGTTTAGGAATAATACAGGAATAACTGTCAGTAACAAGGTCTAAAAGTGATTAATCACAAAATAATGTTTCCACATTATGCTATAAATATAATTAAAAGTGATTCAAAACTCCTCTATGTCATAATATATATTTTCTTAATTGGGACCCAAAGCAAAAAAAACAAACAATTTTTTAAAAATAAATAAATAAAAACTTAAAAACTGTACTAGGTCTTAGGTGGTTAAAATGCCAGTTTATAATAGTTGAGACCTCTGTACCACTACCATAATAAAAAAATGAATAAATTAATACATAAATTTATCTAATAAAAAACAGGTTGAAAAAATTTTAAAATACACTAAATTACCCAATGTACCATTATGATACATTATGATAAGTATTTAGAAACTGTTAAAGACAAAACTGATGGTGTTTTCAAATTTCAATACATAATAAACACGTAAATACAAACATGTACATTTCCCATGTATTATTTCACATGTGAGGCAAGTATGACCATTTTTACAGAGTTTAAACCAGAAGGTCTGTGCTGCATGCGTGAACTGGTTTTAGGCCATACTTGAGACTGCAAACTGAGTGAATCTAACAAATGCTTGCTGCCACAAACTGACTTGTAGAGATGAGTCAGTTTGAAGTAAACCATCAGTAGTGAAATTACTCATTTCATTGGCAAGTTTTTGTTTTTGTCTTTGAACTTGTTTTGTCCCTCAGTGCTGAGTCCTGAGTGCATGAATGAGACTCCACCGTGTCTGCAGTGGGTTGTGGAAAAAACATCAAAAGCAAAGTTTGCCTTTTTTCCACCTCAAGTATTCTTCTTTGATGTAAAAGCGTTTATATAAGGGATGGCAAATCAAAAAGCAATATCAGACAAAGAACTTTATATTACTCTTACAGTTTAATGATTTGAGTTCAGGGGGGTTACTGTTTGTCCAATTAGAGAAGACATGTTCCCATCATATGACTGTCAACTGATGCAGTGATAACCAGACCACACAAACACAAACAAACACACACACATAGACAAGCATTTTTTCAGTCCTCAACTACCACATGACAAAGCGTATCTTGCACATTAAGAACTAATTGAAATCACGCAGTGTCTGTTTTACATATTTGCTACCTTTTTTTGAATTGCATAACTATCATTTTTCCCTCCAGCTGTATAAAGACAGTTTATAACTTAAGACACCGCCTCTCCTTTCTTTCACTAAAGTTGGAGAAATCTACCCACAGAAAGAAGATCTCAGCCTTAATAACTTCTGTTAATCTGCCTCATCTGTACGTGAGTTCTTTCTCGTAATGACCGTCTGCCTACATGCTGCCCAAAAATCAACTGACTGGGTATGAGAAAAACAGAAAGGCAGCATGGCAAAACTTTGTGGGATAAGCTAACTGCTGCTAGAAGACCAAATGATCAAATCTCTAGATTTCCCCAAAGCCAAATATGGAAAAAGAAATCATGTAATAGAAATGCACCTAATTTGGAAAAACTCACAAATATTGAATAAACTTTTTTTTACAATTTCACGAGGTGGTTTTTCAGGCAATTCAATAATCCACTTTATCGCGAAAGTGTAAAGGAAACACTTTTTGCGAATTTCTGTCTCTGACAATGCTGGATGTGACATAATCTAAATGATCAAAATCTAGTTTCCAGTCATTTTTGGACTCATTAATACAATGTAGCTGTGCTGTAACACTATTCATTCATGATGCTTTACTTAAGGGGTTTGCCTTTGAATCATCATTTGTATGATCATTCGCTGTCTTCATCATTTGACTTTTGTCTCCACAGTGGTAGCAGCAATCACAATAATATGTCAAAGAAAGTTTTTGTCCATCTTCTTCAACACTAAAATTTTATTTCTGTTGTTTTGGAGCGAAGTCTCGCAGGGTAAGATATGCTGAGAGCTTATTCAAAAAAGACCATTCAATGGCAACACTGACGCCCTGCAGCCTTACCTTTATCACAAATTCAGAGTTTTGATTTTCTTTTGCCAATAAGTGTGATGGAAACGCAGCTAGTGGAAATTAGTTTCAAATTCACGCCCATAGCAGGAAATTAAGGGAGGGGAACATTTAAATGATCATGCACATGTTTTTAACTTAGCTTTGTGCTTACAGAGCTCTGCTGATATCGCCATTACTTACAACGAAAGGTTGAAAATTTTAAGTTTGATGTGGCTGTGATCGCAGCTGCAAGGAGGATGCACGGGCGTTGATGCACAGGAGAAAATCTGTGAAGGAAGTGATTCGCCATTCGTGTAAATGTATTTGAAAATCTACATATATCTATATGATATAAAACAGCATATAATCTCTAATTAGAAGGACTAATGCAGTATTCTTCTAGGTTTTCTTGTTTTGTTCTTTGTTTTATTTTTTATGTTTGTTATATTTTAATGAACACATGATCATTTCTGTAGCCAGGACAGGCATGTAGGACTCGGATCTTGGGGTGCATTCACACCAGAGCCATTTGGTCCACTTTAAATAGGACTAGAGTTTGTTTGCGTGGATGATCTGGTTCGCTCTGGGAGATGCAACTCAGACGGTGAGTAAGGACAAGATAAAGGCTCTGACAGAAATATGGTCAGACTGGTAAGCACTCACAAGAACAATGAAGTCCAAAAACTAAGTAGTGGTGAAGTGGCCCTGCATTAACCAATAGATGAGCCAAGTTTCTTGTTTGACTTGACTTCTGATTTGGTAATTCTTGATGCAGCACCACCACGGGTAATGAGGGGAATACATTATTCAAAAGCAAACTCAGACCAGCTGAATGTTGCGACACCAATAAAACTGAGTCTAGCTGACTATTAGGGGTGAAAACAAGCTAGGACTCAGGCTCGAGTCCAACTCAAGCCCTAAATGTGACGACTTGTGACTTGATTTAGACATTAACCAGATTTAGACTCAAAAATTAAAGATGCACCCTCAGATATTTTATTTCACTTTATTTTATGTAATCTAATCTCATAAGCCCAAATGATTTTCCATAAGATAATATCAAGTTCAAAATTAAATGAGTCGGTTGAGGAACAAACTAATGGCGCTAAAAGAAGAAAAAGTCTACATAGTTTTTGCTGATTTCTCATGTGCTGGTTAAATGTTCATTGCTAACTGTTCTTTATGTTGAAAAAAATACTGAGGAGATGATGGAGCAACATTAAGTTTAAACATCACTGGCAAGAATTCACCCTGAGAAATATGGACTGAAATAACGGACATTTTCTCCCTTTAGTGCCAGTTTTGCTCAGATTATACCATTACTATTTGGCTACATGTTAGAATTGAACATCTGTCCAACCACAAGTAAAAAAAAACACAATTAGTACATTTTAAAGTATTTATAGTGGGAAATTAAAACTTCTGAAAGCTGAGTGACGGCAACAAGTTTATTTGTCAAAGCAAACCTAATACACAGATTTTTTTTTTTAAATTTTAATAACAATCAGAGGTTATATCTTAAAAGTTTTAACTAAGAAGGTAATCAGCATCATGTTTAAATGCTCTGTGTTATATAAACAAGAGATGAGCTGTGACTGTGTCACAGTCGGTCAACTTTTACTTTTCCACTGCGACTGTCGTTGGCAAAGGACACTCCCATCTGTGCCACATGCTAATTTGCCAAGTTTAGTAAATCTGCCCCTTATTCTTCTATGAATTAAAGACATGATGAAATGCATTAACTACAGATAAAATCTGGCAGAGCGCAGTCTCTCTCTGATTAAATCCCGCAGTATGAGCCTCGGCTCTGACAGCAACTATCAGCTGATGGATAATGCTTCTAATCTGATAACGCTATGCTTGTGATACGCGTCTTAATAACAACACAACAACTTGAGATGCAGCTCAGCTCTTGAGCTAGGGGGAAATCACATTAGAAGAAGAAGAAAAAAAAAGGCTGTTGCCAGGAAATCACACAACACAAGAAGGACAATGCCATGCATCCAAAGCAGATCAACAAGTATCTCACAGGAGCAGAGAAGTTTCCTCCGTCTATTTAAATAGCGCTTTTCCCTCTTGTATCCAACAAAAACTCTCCTTCAAGGCATCAGCCTGATGAAAGGAATGTGTGACAAGGGCAGGCATGAAAATCAAAAACATGAAGAAGAAACAAAACTTCAGCACTCACCTTCTTGAGCCAGGAGAAGTGCTTGTAGAAATCAATGGGAGTCTCCATACTCCCAGCCCATCGCTGCCCTGCCTATTTTTTTGTGTTTTTGTTGGACTCCGTCAGAAAATGTGTGCGTGTTTTGTGTGTAAGCGCAATCCGCATAAGTTACAGAGTAAGACTGAAATCACAGCTGTTGTACCATGAGCGCACTCATGTAAGAATGTGTGTGTTTATGTCTGCATGTGTGAGTGAGTGTGATGTTCACAGCTGTGGAGGAGGGCTTTTTACGATCGCCGTTTCCAGAGAGGGACTACTCCCCCTGTTCCCCCCCACCCCCCTTCTCTGTCTCTCTTTCCTTTCCTTTCCCTGCACTGCCTACTTATGCTTATATTTCCTTTTCACTTTCCAGCTATGTCTACCTCCTCCTCATTGGGCACTCACTGCCTCCTCTATCGCAGCGCCTCTCCTTTCTTCACTTCTGATTTGCACCCTTCTATTTCTCTTCTCTTTCTGCTGAGGTCCGTTTGATGGCCAAACGGCCGAGTCCAGAGAGGAAGGGGGGATTAGTGGGAGGGATTTTCTTTTTTCTCTGTCATCCGTTTGTGCCCGAGTCTTGGCTCATATGATGTCAGAAACACGCACAAATCAGCAACAGGCTGCACTGAAACACAAAACATGCAAAGCTCTCTCTGCTCTCTTTTTAAAATCAAGTTACAGCCTTGGTGCTGGAAGACATTGGAAAACTATCTGAAGCTCTCTGCATCTGATCATCTTCATGTGTTAGCCTATTTTAGTCTTTGTTGGTCCTATTTCCTGTGTCGTTTTGCAGAGCTGTTCATAATTACCGCAGCCTTCGGTGACAAGTTCATTTAAACAAACACTCAAACACAAGCATACCCATACGTGAACTCGACCAACAAAGTAGCTCTTAGGCCGATCATGTTCACAAAATTACAAATAGAAAATAAACTTTCCTTTTGGGGAGTTGTGGCTCATATTTTTGAGACAAGATAAACCAATCCAATTTCTGATGTCACATAAATCTGATGATTTCAACTGATACTTCATATTTTACCACTTTGTCAGGACAGACTTTCCAATGGGACAAGTAATGTGTCATTTTGCCATCTAATGCACCTATTGAATTAACGTGGCTTTTATTTACAGTATGTGACAGCCCCTCTTCTAACCAACTCAAACCCGGTGGTTGTCCTCGGCTAGTTTGGGTTGACATCAGCTACCACAGAGCAGCGACACTGCATTGCTGCCATGACACTTTTTTGTATAGTTCTCACCAGTGTAGTCGCGCAGTTTCTTTCCTCCAGTTTGGGGTTTTAATATCCAGTTTATCTTTTAATATTGTAAGCCGGAACTCATAAAGACTATCTGCAAAAGCACCGGTCACTCTAGAAACACAGGCAGGTAATGTAAAAACACTGCCCTGTGAATATCAGACAAATATTTCATATGTAAAAAGGAAGCCATTTTTATTTCTTTTTCTTCAGAATTGCCAGATTAGTTGCTAAAATGCCTCGATTGTTAAACAACTGTTCTCTTAAGTTTTGGAAAACTGCTCTCCAGAAATCTTCCACTCAGAAGAATGGGATCATCTGAAGACAAACATCTTCAGGTCGTCAGTAATGAGCAGCAGTCACAAGCCATTACAACTTCCTGTCAAAAATACAATTATGATGCTTCCTGTGTTTACATCTGTGTATCTATGAATGTGCGTGTTTCACTGTGGAGTATCCCTGGAGAGGAGCCCACAGGGTGCAGCCTAATTGTGGAGCATGAGCATCTTTGATCCCGTTCCCTCAAGTGGGCAGGGAGGTGCAGGGGAAGGAGAAGAAGGTGGACAGGAAGAGTACAAGAGGGAACAGCCAAGTTTAATTTTCTGCTTGCCTTGATTGTCTGCCAGTCTTTTGTTCATCTTGCTTCTGAAATCTGCGCATGAGCAGCTCTCATATGTTTGGAATTGCAGAAAAAAATATCTCTGGCAACAACTGACAGCGAGGCTTGTGTATTGTCCAGACTTATAGGGGTGTTGGTTTTGGAAAGATATGTTGCTGTGGAATTTAGAAATGTTTTTTTTTTTACTGCTGCTAAGTCAAACTTCCTAATATGTTACAGATCCACAGTCACTCAAAACAAATAAAACAAAGTAAAATAAAAATAAGGCAAATCACGAGATCATTATCTGAAAATAACTATAAAACAGACTGCAAGCATCATATTCCCATGATCTTCACCCTAGGTTTTTGCTGCCCAACCCCATTTACACTCACCCTCCAGAAGCTGGTCATGTCTGTATGCACCTCCGGGTGGAGCTCTATTAACCACTGAGTTTCAGCCAATGATCCACAGAAGTTGAGATCCAAGCTGTTTCTTGATATTCACACTTGTCTGCACTTGTGCAACGCCAATAGTCGCAGTTGAAGTACTGTTCCAATTCAAAGTCTCCTCATAGGCAAGTACAGTCAAAATCCCCGGATATGTTCTTGCACCACCCCAAAGATGCGTCCAGTGGAGGCTTGTGGAGCCTTCAAATGATAAAGTATCCCGAAATGCATTTGGCATCAACAAGCAGAATTAATAGCAGAGGAGAACGGAGTAAAAAAAAAAGAAAGATACATCTTCGTTGTTATGTAATACAGTGATTCTGAACTGGTGTGTCAGGACCCGAAAGTGGGTTGAGGGCCCATTTTCAGACCTTTACCTCTGGAAAAACTAAAGCTCTCAGGTAAAGCTAAGTATTTTTGAGTCTTTTTAAAATTATGTCTCAGTTTTTATTACCTGTTTGTGCATGAAATCACTAAATTCTGTACGATCTGAGGTTAAACGGCACCATCTTTTCATTAAATAAATTTGAGAGACTGAAAATTTTTCTCGATTTGGGTTGCAGCCCATCATTAAGGGATGATGATCGGTCTTGAAATCGGACCCATTGAGAACCACTGATGTAATGGAATGTAGTTTTGAGATGTTTTCATGCAAGAATATATTGTAGTTCTTCTAACTTCAAACTTATGATCAAGTTAAAAATATAGAGCCTATTCGAAAATTTCCTATGACATTTTCAGAGTTTTTTTCTTTACAAAAAGTTAAAACCCATTAAAAAATAATGAATAAACTGTCAAACTTTTGCCAGGAGTCCATGATCCAAGTGTTTATTTTATGCTAAATTAAAATGCCTATGTTTTTGAATATGTGGTAGCCTGCTTGATTAGTACACAAAAACACTGATGAAATGAATCCTCCTGTCCTCTGAAGTATGCTCTCCCAAGTCATGAACTACCAAGTACCCTGGAGTACTTGAAACGGAAAAGAAGTTCGGTAAGAAGTTGTGGAGTTTTTTTGTAATATGGTTTTGATTTGAAAAAAGCCTGTCAGATCCTTTGATTGACCTAATATTTAGGTTTGTTTGTAATCTTCCTACTTCATTCACTACATTTAAAAAAAACAAACAAAAACAAACAAACAAAAACAATGTTTTCTGTCTGGTTTTGGTTATTGATGATCACATGCTCTTGGTCTCTTTCATCTAACCACTCTTGTATTGTGCCTCCATCACAGTAGGTCGTAACACGTTTGGGGGCTCGTCCGGGAATTGAACCCAGGAGCCCTTCTACTCCAAGTGAAAATCATACTACTGACCACACATTTTTATCATAAGTGCCCTGATCAGTGACAAATAACTAATTATAGTGACTGATACAGATTTTGTCACTTCAGATTTAGTTTTAGATTCATACACCCTTGTACATGTCAAATTTTCTATAGAGCTTGCTTTGCCTGTAAGCATCTTTCTTGTGCTTACAACCAAAACAGCTTATTTAGTCTAAACCAAACAAGCGTGCAGCAGGAAAATGCCACAAATCTAATTCATACAAACATTCACTGAGGCATAGTTTCAATAATTTTATGCAAAATTGCAGTATGTATTTTAATTCAGAATTCTTTTTTTAATTGTCAATATTTTGTATAATTGATGGGAGAGAGACGGCTGTGTAAAGTCTTCTCCAGTCCAACGCAAATGATTGTCAGCTGGCGTTACGGTCTGGACTCTCTGGACAATCCAGTAAAAATGATGTCTCATGTTCTCTGAGCCTGGATATAATCTTGGGATATGTGACAGAGTTGCAGAGCACAGATTCTGTATAGCCCTGCTGAATGACAACACAAATAAAGGGTTATACACTTGCCTGTCACTTTATTAGGCACACCGGATAAACTTTTTGTTAACACAAATATCTAATCGGCCACTCAAAGCAGCTCAATGCATTAAGGTACGTGGGCATGGTAATGACAGCTTGCTTAAGTTCAAGCTGAGCATCATCATGAAGGAAGGAAGATGATTTAAGTGACTTTGAAAGGTGAATGGTTGTTGGTGCCAAATGGGCTGGGCTGAGTATTTCAGAAATTCTTGATCTACTGGGATTTTCACACATAATGTGCTTTTCCACTAGTTGTAGTTCCAGGTAGATTTTTCAGGCCGTTTATGCGAGTCTCCATTACCAGTAGCAGTTCTGTAAAAGAGCCTTTCAGGAACCTTTATGGGACAAAAATGTCCCTGTACTTGAAAGGTACTTAGGTCAGCCAACAGGAGTCTCCTGGCAGGGGGTCTCTGCAAATCGAGATTTCTAAATTACCTCCAGTACTCTCACGTGAGCATAAATCATCTGATCACAGGTCATTTGATCCATTTGGACCAGAGACATTTTGCTATGAATATATTTGATGAAGTTGGAGATTACAAGAAAAGATGATAGATGGACCGATGAGTCTGCCGAGGTCTTGTTGACATATTATGCCAATGTAGAGGTCCGTTGTTTTTTTGGGTTTTTTGTATGTTCGGTTGTTTATTTATTTTTAATTTTTTTATCTTTAAATCTAAATCACAATGACCACGAAGTATATCTTAAAAAAAGAAAAAAAAATACGAAAATAGCATGCCTTGTTTACTTGTTTCCTCTTCTCTTTATTTGTTTTGGTTGCGATCTTTTTCATCTCCCTTTATGGTGTTGTCCATTTTGGAACAACCAACGGTTCAAAAAATGTGCATTACCGCCACCTCGTGGTCAGCTGTGTTATTTGTCCAGACAATGGTTCTTGTGTGACTCTACAATGCAATGAAGACACGCCTACTGAAGGGGCTGGGAAGACGGTTGGCCCTGTTAGAGGTTCCTGTCTGGCGGGTTTGCCCTGAACTCCTGTGATCCGTGTTCTTAACTGACCGCCAGGGTCACCAGATCTCAGTCAGACAGTTCTAAAAATGGGTAACGAAAGAACTGGGTAATGAGTGTTAACTCTGTGGAGTTTTACCATAATACTGAATTAGTCTCAGAAGAAAAGCCCAAAAAAATGAAATCTGCTCACCATGTGTGTAATACGAATTGTGCTTATCCTGTAACACACAAGACATCCCTGATTAAAACACTAGGCGCAGAAATATGCACTTCTTGTCTTTCAGCATTTGAGGCGACACCCCTTACAGGACTTTCAGCATCAACTGAATGGATCTTGAACTGCTAATACTGAACTGCTAATACAGTAATAAACAAATGGACAAGCAGGAGCCTTTCTGTGAACAATACTGTTTAAATGCCACTTTTTACAGAATGGGCTTTTTATATATATTATATATATAAAATATAGGCTGGGAGGAGACCCCGTGGAAGACCCAGGACACGTTGGAGAGACTATGTCTCTCGGCTGGCCTGGGAACGCCTCGGG
>JAOWBL010000021.1:66211-81111 GCA_028564865.1 Zenarchopterus dispar | reverse complement strand
TAACAGCTATTTATGCAGTAGTTCATTACTTTAACATTCTAGTTTATAGTTTAGATAATTATTTTAATATTAGAAATATGGAGGAGTTTCTAATCATTTTGGGGCGAGGCCATAAAATAAGATTCATTCATGGAAAAAGATCAAAAATCTCAGCTTTTCAGTCATTCTCTGGCACAGATAAGACGCACCCTAACAGGTACCAGACATCATCTTCACCAAACCGAGCAAATAAGGTGTGAAGGCATTCTGAAGTCAGGTTTTTCACACAATGACTTCATCTGTGCTGAAATGACCAGAAAGGACGATCAGAAACACAAATTCTGGAGGAAAACGGAGGCAGAGTTTTACTCTTGTTACTTTCCTGACTGATTTTTCCTGATTAAATGTTTAGACACATACATTTATTTAAGTCCTCACATTTGAACAGTAATACATTGACCATGTCCTACATTACATTCAGATTAACAAAAGCTTATTGTCTGCCGCAAGCTTTTGTGTGATTCATAGAAGTCTCTTTACATGTCGAGAGGGTTTTCTGGGAACATTTTCCTCGTCTGTGCTGCAGCGGCCAGAGAAAAAGTGACGGATATGTCTGGCTGCAGGTCACCATGCTTAGTCTGACGGGGGAACTGGAGTGCAAACTGAACATCTTTTATATTCAGAAAAGCATTCAGGTCATTCAGACAGTCATGCAGGCCTGTCATACACATGAAATCACTTGTAAGTCAGTTGAAACCAGTTTGGAAACTGAAACGTGGAAAATGGGGTAAATGCATTTGCCAAGAGATGTTTTTGTGAAATCTGAATCCGGTTTTTCAGCCTATCATTTTTGGTTTTGTAACTGTAATTTAATCCTTATGTTTTCAGTACAGTGAAGTGCAGGATGAAGGTGATGTTTCCATCATAACACCCGTCTCCCTGCCCCCTCCTCTTTCATCTCGTTTCAGCTGATCGGAAGAGTTTCTGCACCATCCACAGCACAGGCTACCTGAAGAGCTGGCCGCCCACTAAGATGGGGCTCGACGAGGACAATGAGCCAGACAACGAGGGCTGCAACCTGAGCTGCCTGGTGGCCATCGGCCGCCTGCACCCCCATATCGTTCCCCAGCCCAGCCTGGCAGACATCAGAGTGAAGCCCACAGAGTATGTCTCCCGGCACGCCATCGATGGCAAGTTCGTCTTTGTTGACCAGAGGTGAGGAGGGGGAGGGTCAACCAGGGCAAATCTTTGGGTAATTTTAAAGGTCAATATTGCAGATTTGTGATGCCAAAATTTACCACATAATCTCTGTCAAACATTATAAAGAAGAAGTGATATAATGGAAACGGTTGCATAATTGAAGAGAGGATGATTTACATCTTGCTTACAAATGCATTTTGAGTATCGGCTTCTATCCAGTGTTTGTGAATCATTCAAAATTTATGCAAATACCTTCTTAAATAACCTTTACAATAAGAGGGGCTATTGACAACTTTAGTAAACAAATTAACAGATGCATATGAGAGAGTGTTTATGAAAAATTATTTTAAGAATGATCGAAAGCTGATACTTTCATCTGTAGGGAATGCAAGGAAATCCTTAATTAACTCAAACAGACCTAAAAGGGAAATCAAAAACTAGGAGCTCAAAGTAACGTTGCCTGAACCTCTCTATAGGTCACAACCATGGATTTGAGCGCATATGAGTAAATAATGACCATAGTAGCTTGTGGACCATCTCACTCTGCACCCATAATTTCTAGGAGAAAAATCTTTCAAAGCAGTCAAATATCCACTAATTGGCAACAAGCACCACTACATCCTGTTGTAATAACCCACACAACAGGGTAAAACCTCCACTGGCAATGATTGTTTTTAAATAAAAAAAATTAAAAAAAATTCTCCCCTCTTCTTTTCCCCCAGAGACTTTATAGTAGAGGCAGTTGATGAACCATGTTTGAATTTAGTTGCCTAGTTTTTGATTAAACTGGGGCGGGGGGTGTCTGTCAGTAGCTTGAAGTCTCTCATCACTAATAGCCATCATCAAGCACTTCATGATGATTCATTAAAATGGTTCATTAAAATATCTAACACTGAGGGTCACCTGATTGATGGCAAAAATGTAGGATCATTTTAATACTTTGTTTTATAATTGTATGAAAATACGAATTGTTCTGTATAGTGGCACTGTTTCAGCTTTTGTAATTGTTAAACTTTTTTTTTTGTGCTTTTTTTTTTTAAATGGGATTGTTTCTGTTCTTTACAACATGCAGTTTGTCACTAGATGTTACTATGTCATGCACACAGAAACTTAGTTTAGTTGGCATTCATCTCTGCATTTTTTTCTGCCATTATTAGATCCAATTATATATATATATAAAATCTATATCTCAGAACAGTTGTGTCAAGCCTTATTGGTCTGAAGTCAAGTTGGTCAAGATTTAGTAGATTTAGTTTAATGACATATTTGGGGAAGAAAATTAAGTTATTTTTTTATATCCATCAATAAGTTGGGAACTACTGATGAGCCAAGCAGCACCTGCAGAAAATAAACGCATCTCTGTCTGTTCCCTCCAGAGCCACAGCTATCCTAGCGTACCTGCCCCAAGAGCTGCTTGGAACCTCCTTTTATGAGTATTTCCACCAGGATGACATCAGCCACCTGGCAGAATGTCACCGACAAGGTATTTTGTGGCAACATAACTGAAATGGAAAGGTTAATGGGCAGAGACTTTGATTTCAGTTGAGAGAGGACTGTTTATGAATGTTTTCTGTTTGGGTTGCTGCAATGATTGACTTCCACTGTCCACAGTGCTGCAGATGAGAGAGAAGATTAACACCAACTGTTACAAATTCAAAATCAAAGACGGCTCCTTTATTACGTTGAGGAGCAGATGGTTCAGCTTCATGAACCCCTGGACCAAGGAGGTGGAGTACATCGTCTCTACCAACACTGTTGTCTCGTAAGTGTCCCATACTGAATCCTTTTCGGATTTCCACAGAAATATTTGGCTAATGAATGGAATGTGATACATCAGGTGCTTGGAGGTGTCCAGTGTTTCCATTTATGTATTTTTTTTTTTTAATTTGTTTTTTTTCCTTGTCTCAGGTGTCCTATGATGGAAGGATCAGATTACCCTCAGTCTGCTGTCTCTCCACAGAGTATGGACAGTGTTCTTACCTCAGAGGGTAAAGTGCTTCTTGCGCTCTTTTACAAATGACTCAAAACAAAAATAAGAACTGCAGCAACTGAAGTTCTGCTGAGTCCAGTTGTCTTCTCACTGAATAAATTGCTTATGTCCTGGTTGCTGTTGATTGGCAGGTGGCGGTAGGCGAGCGCTACAGATCGTACCTGGCATACCCGGTGGCACAAGAGCAGGAGCTGGGAAGATTGGACGCATGATAGCAGAGGAAGTGATGGAGATCCAGAGGTGTGAGAAGCAAAAGAAATCTTTGTTTCATTCTCAAAAGCAGTCGAGCAGAAAAAACAGTGTTTGTCCTGTAATGGAAAATCACTGTGGCCTAGTTTTTATTGCAGATCACAGAGATGGCGATGACGCAAAGAGAAGCCAAGAATGATTTATCAGATATCAGAAGCCTGTTGTACATGCTGGCAACCGAAAAAAGCATCTGTGACAAATTGAAGAATTTGACCTTTTACAAAGACTTCATAATTATTCTGTACCGAGTCAGTTTTAGTCATTTGAAAAACATGAGTTAAATGGAGAATCACCACATATTCTGGCTGAAACGGGTCAACGCGTCTACTGTGTAGACTGTCGTGTTTGACAATAAACTCTTGAGGCAAAAACTGACATTGAAACCAGACATTGAATACACAAATAGAAGTGAAGTATTTGGATCGCTATGGCATCTTTGAATGGCTCCCGCTTAGTTATTCCTATATTTTACTTCATTCTCTGTTTTCTGGTCAGACAGATTCTGCATTAATTTTTTTCATTTACCTGAACTCACAAACAGAAGTATTTTCACTTAAAGCCTTCCAGCACACATACAATAATAAATGGAAATGAAACTAATTATCTTTTGATCTCTGTTGATCAACAATAATTATTGGAAGCGAAAATGTTGACATACTTTTAAAAAATTTGAGGACTTATTAGCATCTGAAGACGTAAAACATATTTGCTTTAAATGTGCTCTGTAGCAATACCACTTCTAACCCCCTAGTGGCATTCAGATCTCCTGTAATAACAACAGAGCCACTGACAAGAACAGGATGGTCCTGCATGTCTTGTAATCCCACTCTGTCCCATTAGAGGTGCACTTTGTCTTCCATCAGTGACTGACATATAAACTCCTTGTGAAATGCTGTCCCCGTGTGGTCAGATATGGTATTGTTAAACAGGCTGTTTTTTGATTATTTATAATTAACTAGATGGTCTGTTCTTTAAAATCATGTTTTAAAGGTCATGTTGTGCCCACTTTGAAAGGCAAATGTACTCATATAATTACTCGGGATCTTAAGCAGAGAAATGTATATCCATACAGGATGGAATTAACATACGTCTGATGTTGACAAAAATGCACAAATCTGAAAATGTATGAATCCTTGAGATTCAGTTGCTCTGATCCCATTGAAAGATGGTCATTGTTACATACAGTATGGTCACATTCTTTCTGTGCTGCATGTGTTAAAGTACCCTAAGCTATGTGAGAGGACCACTTCCTCAATTAATGTGGAACACAACACAGCATGAGCACAAGTCCTACATCCTGCCATTGGTGTCGAAAGCAGCAGTATTTGTGTCATAAAAGCATTTAGTTGTAAGAGACTGTGTGGATTATGCACGCAGTGGAACATTTTAATAAATGTAGTTGGGGAAAATCTCAAAACAGAAATTTGCATTTGGAGAGAAGTGAAATTCATTAACTCAAAACTTACTCAGACACATTCTAATACCAGGTATGAACAAATCCACAGTGGTGGTTCCTCCACTTTACGCTGATCAGATGAGTAAATGGGAAGTGTATTTCAGAAGCACTGCAACCATCTTTTGTCTTTCAGGATTCGAGGCTCATCTCCCTCCAGCTGTGGTTCCAGCCCTCTAAATATAACCAGCACCCCCCCACCTGACTCCTGCTCCCCTGGGGGCAAGAAGGTAAAAAAAAAAATAAGTGTCACAAATGCACCCACAAGTCCATTTTGGCTAATCTAACAATGACTAACTTTGTCAGTCCCTGGTCTGCATATATATATATTTTTTTGTTTGTTTTTTTTTTAAACAATTATGACTTCAATCTACAGGAGATTTTCTCAGTGTCAAAGTCTAAAATAGCTACTCTTGGATTAGCGACACACTTAACATGTGAATACTCCCCTGAAGTAACTAGAAAATTAAAAATTGAATTATACTCATTGATAAGTGGTTTTCCCAATTTCTTCGGTTCTCTTTGATTAGAAGAAGCCAAATGTAAAATTAATTCAGTTGTTTTGGGAATATGATGGATCAGCTCTATTCTCCAGGTTTTAGTAAAGCAACCACCAGAGAATTAGTGTTGAGTGTTAAAACTCTCTACAGCTCAAGCAACAGCTGATACATCAGCATATGATGCTGACATTTGTTGGTCCATGATCCCATGTCTGTGCTTTGTGTTTATTTGGGGAGGAAAAACAAACAAAAAAAGCATTTGTGTCCACCTTCATAGATTCAAAACGGTGGGACCCCTGAGCTGCCGAGCACAGGGATCATTCCTGGACCTGATTCTGTTGGCTACCCCTACTCCAACCAGTCCATCATGAGTGAGTCAGACCTACACATGCACTCGGCTTTTATGGCTGTGCGTAATCTTTTCCACATATAATTTTTCTTTTGTTTTATTTATAATCAACCCATCCTCCTCACCTAGGTGACAACTCCCACCTGAGCATAGATATCATAGATGAGCCTGGTTCCAGCAGCCCCAGCAACGACGAGGCGGCCATGGCAGTCATCATGTCCCTGCTGGAGGCGGACGCCGGCCTGGGCGGGCCCGTGGACTTCAGCGACCTACCCTGGCCCTTGTGAGAAAGCTGGAAGGGAAGAACCAGAGCCACTGATGGAGAGTTCAGACTGTATTCTGGCTGCCTGGTTTCCTGTCCTCTGTACACAACTACACTGCAAAACTCCGCCTCGGAAAGCGAGTATTTTAACTGAAAAATCTGTAGATACGAAAGATTTTTACTTAAACACACAAAAAAAGAGATTTAGGTGTTGATTCCAGTTCACGCTGGAAGACTCTTAAGATTTCACTCCTACTTTTTGATTCATCATTCCTTGTAGGAGGACCTGAATTTTACTGAGGGGAAACGGTAGGAATTTAAGAGTTCCCACTCCAAAAAAAATGTATTTTTACACTGCTGGTTGCCTGCAGATCAGGCGCTCCCTGCCAGAGTGAGACAGCGTTACTCCAGCAAATGGAAACAAACGTTGCAGAATTGTGGTGCTAACATGTCGACGCTGCTTCACCAACTGACTCCTGTTGAGCAGTGGCTATGGATCCCATTGTTGCCGTGTCAACAGTCAGTCCCAAACCAACGCAGGAGTTCGGAGATGGTCACGGACAGTGGTTGAAGTGTGATGTGCGGTGGAGTGGTGTTGGGTGGGGAGCGTTTGTCTGCAGTCTCCGCACCCTTTCAAGTTCACAAGGCACGGGCCTCGACCATGGTCATATTAGCCAGCTGCAAGTAAACACATCCACTGGAAATACTTCAAGGACCGTCACTGACAAAAATTCACAGTTAGGTGTTTTTCATGTGTTTAAGTGCATTTAAAACCTTGAAGAAACAAAATCTTTTTAGAACCAGCCACTTAGCTTTGGTTTCCTCATCTATCATGAGCATTAAAGACTTTTGCCTGACGGTACTCTGCAGCTCAGCCTCATGGCATCGTAGTTTTCCTGCATTACTTTGGTAGTAAGTGATATAATTACCACCAAACAGTTGTAATGGATATTGCTTCAGAGGAGGTCTTCACAAGTCCAAAGTAATGAGATGTGTGTCATATAAAACAGTGTAGCAGTTAGTGTGGTTGTTAAATGGATTTTAAAAAATCACTTAAAATCGAGTTTAAGAGGAGCTCTAATCCAAAATGTGACCATTTCAATCTGATCCAAACTGCCTCAACAGAGGCATCACTAGTTCAAAAAATATATAAAGAAGTAAGACATGTTATGAGATTCCCTGTTCCCTGGGTTAATAGCTGTTTGAATCATATCCTGCTCGCCACTGAGTAAAATGCCTTCCTGAACATGTGAATGGGACTATTAAATTTCTTTCCCCGGGTAAATTCAATTTTGTTTTTATAGCGTCTATTACAATACAAATTGTCTCTAGGTACTTTTCAGTGACCCAGAACATGACCTCTGAGTAAATGTTAAAAGAAACAATCGCAAATAAAAAAAACTCGCCTACCAGGAGAAAATCTGTAAGTGAAGCAGTGGCATGGGAAAAACTCAAAAGTTAATAGACTAAATGGTAATTAAAGGTTCTCCAACTGGCCTTTTCCAGACTTGGAATCTTTTCTTTAAGTCTTCCCAAGTCTGTCGGCATCATTTGGCTCCAATCTACCGAAAGCACCACCATCATTGATCCGAACCATTTTTTTTTGCTGGATAGAGGCGCAGGCCGGTGCCAGCCCTGTGACAGACTGGTAGCTGGTGTATCGTGGAGCCCAGCTGTCACCCAGAGCATGCTGGGATAGTCTGTGATCCGTCTTACAGTTGGTCTGTCTCATCAGAACACTTTGACAGCTGAGAGGCAACAGATCATCACACGAGGCTTAAGCATCAAAACTGGATCAGGTTTTGTTCCCAAAAACCTGGGGGGACTTGTGAAGACCCACCGCCTTGTTCTCTTAGGCGTGTTGATGAGTGCTGAAGAACTGTGGCAACAAGGAGTCACTTTAACAAGGCTGCTGATGCTTCGTTTTCAGTGTGCAGGTGTGTGTTCGCTTGTAGCCAAGCGCTCAGATATTTTTCAGTCTCAGAAGGGAGCGATTTGACTCAAGTGCTCTTCTATGAGGAAAATGTATTCACTGCCATTTTACAGAGGACTTCTTTCTCCAGGCAAGCACCTTCTAAACTTCAGCCCACTAACAAAGGTCTGATTCTGGGTCACAGGGTCTCCACCTGCTTTCCTTACTTTTATATTTGAGCAGTTCAATGCTGTTGGTCACTAAAACTTGATTTCTCTGATGTATTTTTTTTTCTTTCTTTTTTCTTTTTTTGATGCACAAAAGGCCCTGAGAAAGTATTTTTCCTTTTACCTTTTTGTCAATACCATGGCTTATATTTACCCTCTATAAAAAGGAGCAGGCCCCTCTAACTTCTATTGGATAGCATTTAGAAAAGCTAAAAAATCTTGACTAACTTACTGAAGATATTTACGTTATGTTGATTTACAAAAAAAGTGCAGTTTTCTTTGAGATTGATGAACTTGGCACTTAATAAACACAGATGTACTACGACTACTTGAAGCTGTAAGTGCAAACTACCTTGTCACTGCAGAGGGCTATAATGCAGCCAAGGAGCAAGTATAAAAAAATGGATAAAAGCTGCAGAGATGGAGAGTAGGACTTGGTAAAAGGGGGGCAAGTAAACCACCATTCTCTGATTTTTGGAGAGACGACTAGCCAGGAAAGTCTGAGTGGAATTCTTCATTTTGGTGTCGGTCTTTACTCCATGATGAATATCCTCAACAATACCTGTTCACCTCGCCAGCTCTCTGCTGCTCGGTCTTTTAAGTTAAGCGTGATTGGAGGAGGAAGTTGTGGAAAAAGCTTTAAATGCTTGGACGATACAAGGGGGGGTAGTCCTACTGTCTGCCTGCACAGAGAGAGAGAGAGAGCACACCAGCTATACTCTAATAAATGCTTCTCATATATCTTCTTAAAGTAAAGCATTAGTGCATTTTCACAATGCAGCAGAAACCTAAGGATATATTGTTAAAATGAAAGACTGGGGAATTCCAAATTATACTTCCAGGGCATTTTGACACTGAAGATGTCTTATTATAAAACAGGCACACTTCACTTTGCAGTGAGCCATCTTATATCACCTTTTATTTTATATTTGTATATAGTACAAAAATACAGCTTTTAATTCTGAACACAAAAGCAACATTTACTGTTACAGCAAAACGGTTACATACTCCAAGATTTGGGGAAAATCCTTTTTACCTTAAAGGTGATGGCTTTAAACAACCTTTAAATTTAAAAAACTAACTTTTAAAAAGTTAAGTTAAATTAACTTTTTGTCAGAATAAAAGCTGAATTATGCAGTGACATTTTACACTGCTGTGTACGCCAGAAAAATGGAAATATTGCAAAACTGGAGAGACTCTGGTCTCCGTGTGGTTTATTCAGTAGGTCAGCAGCACACAATGAGAAGTTAGTTTCTTAACTGTAACAGTCCATCTTTAAAACCTGATTATGTGTGACTCCAGTCTGATGATGCAAATTTTCTTTCCACTCAAGCAGAAAGTTTTGATCTCTGCAGGACGTTGAGAAGTTGGCCCCGCCCCCTTCACCCTCCTCCAATCAGGCTGCAGCTGGCGAGGTCCTGTCTGTATCTAGTGGTTTTTCTGTTTCATTGTTTTTACAGTACACACTACAATAAAGTGTTGCCCTTGTTGATATGCCCTCCCCTCCTGACAATAATGTATCAAATCTATAAATATTATCATGTTAAGAGTGTACTTTATGCAAATATATATGAGTATGATGAGTGTATTGTATGTATCGGCAGTGAAATATTTTTAAAATAAATTTGTTTCTGTCATAGCGGATTTGTCCACGTTTATAACTCTGCTTCCTACTTTCTTCCATTAAGTAGAAATCTCCTGCCATTTGTTCATAATTGGTTTACATTTGATGTGCTCTCTCAGCCAATCGGTGCAGCCCTGCGGTATTTTTAAATGATGTTGCCATCCAGCTGCTGGAAGATCTGAGGGCAGTTGTGGTTAGCACATTATTTGAAAAAGAGCCTTGTTGACTTAAAACTTTAGAGAGAATTTAACAAATCCTGACATTTCTTCACCTTATTTAGAGCATGAGCAAGCACTTTGAGCTCCTGTGTTAAATAATAAAAGTAGGTAAAATGGGAGCAGTGCATGCATATTTCATTCCCCAATTTCCATTTCTGAGTCGAGCTTTTTCCAGCTGTTAAACATCCCTTTCATCTTGTACCAAACCTCCGTAAACCCTCTGCTCCTGGCTTAAAAATTCAAACTACAGTTAGAGCTTGAAGCTCTGCATCTCAGCATTGGGCCGACTCAACAGCATCTAGTTTCATATTTGTTGGGATTAAAAGGGTTGAAGTTAGAACCCAAAGAAATGTCTCCTGTAACGGGTGTGATGATGCACCAGCTGGCGGTCTGAATGAGAGCCGAGTCACGGCGGTCTGGTCGCATCACGTTCCTCCCACAAAGAGCAACAATCACCATCATTAATAATATACCAAGTACTTAGAAACTTTAAAAGACATTCAATTCAATGAGGCTTTTTCAGTCCTGCAGGTCAAATAATGGAGTTAACACATCCCTGCTAGTTATTTCTTTTTAGTCATTCAGAAACCTAATCCTAGTGCTTTAAAATGAATACGAGTAATACCTGATTTTCCACACTTTATCCTCAGATACTGAGGAAGTGCCAAAGTTCTTCTCAGAGCCCATCTACTACTGGAAGCGGTGTAATTTTCATGCTTGCCAAGAAAACCATTAAATCTACAAAACTGACATTTTAACAAGCTGTCTAGTAACATTTAAGAACTTCAATTTATTTTCACAAAACCAGTGAGAATGAAATTCTTTTGTATGAAAACCGTCATCAGTTTCATACAAGAAAACAATTTTTTCTTGATTTATTTGAGTAAGGAAGCAAGCTGTAAAGTTGTGAATAGCTTTTATTAGAAAAGTGTGTTCTGACATCTTATATGTTCACAGCAGTGACAATGAATCTGCAGATTTTCAGAGCAGCGCAGTCGAAACAAACTGTAAAACCTCGATTAAGAATCAAATAAACAGGAGTGCAACATGTTTAAAAAAATCTTTTCAATAATGTGTAAACTTAAAATATTACCTACACTAGAAAAAAAGTCTTATCTTAATAATGGAGATGAACCATGATGGGCACTGAAATTCACTTTCCCAGAGGTATGACCTTCGGTTAAAAAAAAAACAAACAAAAAACAACAACAGAAACACACTCACGCACGCTTCATTATAATGTAAAACAGTACTCAAGTCTTTTCACATGTACAGAATGTAACTAAACTCCTTTGGTCAGGTAAAAGAATAGTGAGGCTACGTCCACACTAGTTCACCTTCGTTCCACAACAAAACCCTCCCACACTGGGACTACAAGGATCTCCATCACCGTAAACGTACATCACATGGTCGTCTATGCTCCCTTTGTACGAGTAAAAACTGCTGGAAATGACTTTTGTTGCAGATTGTTCCTCGCGTACAGGCAGTTGCAGTGTTATTATTAAATACAGACTTTGGCTGTACAACAGCTGAGACCATGGGCAACACAGTCAGCAGGGACCGCTGCTCCGTCTGCATGTTTACACGGTTGTTAAGGCGCGTCTGTGTTGTCTTCTGGTGATGATCACATGATACGGGAGACACAGTAGCCCAGAAGAGCAAGTGGTGCAGCTATTTCAATGTTTCTAAATGTTTACAGTACTGTTCCCTGTTCTCAGACTCCAACATGTGCATGAAAAAATGAAAAAAAAAAAAAATCTGTTTCAATGGTTGTTTTCATGTGAATGGAGAGGATGCGGAAGTGTGAAAGGTTTATGTCTGGACTGAAAACGTACTAATCTGGACGTAGCTTGAGTGGACAAAGCTGATTTAGGACTCCTGCTGACTAAGTTCTTGTGCACTGGGACGCTGCGTCGACCGAGAGGCTGCAGCAGAGGTGCAACAGAAGGCAAAGTGGTGTTTTGCCACTTGGGAGGAAGGACTCTGGGAGACTGTGGGGTCAAGGTTTGAGGGAGGAAAACAAATCTGTGCTCACAAGAAAGCAAGGACTGGCCAGAAGTGCTTCATTTTGAGACGTCAGATCATGTGTGCTTATTGGCTATAACAGGACAATCAGGTGCTTGTGCATCATTATTTTGGTTCGTGAGGATGAGACCCACCACTGATGCTTGGAGAATATCTGAGCTTTTCTTCTCTTCTTAACGTTTCCTAGCTTTAACCGTGTCTCTGTGTGATGATGAAAGCACTTGTTGCTGGTGCTGTGAACACAAAAACGAAGGCAGAGGGGCAAGGCCAGCCGAGTCAAGCAGAGGGGGACGGTGTGTCGGGGTCTGGCTCGTAGTGGTATGTGGCCTGAGTGTGGCTGCTGCTGTGCTGGTTGCTGCTGGCTGCGGGCTGGCTCAGGTTGTCTGAAGCCTGCTGGTTCGGACCCTCGTAGGCCTGCGGACTGTTCTCCAGCCCCTGCCTGATCCCAGGGTGGTGGGGCTCATTGGAGCCAGGCGGCTGCGACAGAGTGTCGAGCTCGTCTACCTGCGGCCCCGGAGGGTGCATGACCACCAGCTGGTCCTGGGGGATGTCCGCGGCAGCTGCAGCCAGGTTGGTGGTCGACTTCGATTTGACACACTGGAAGTCAACGTGGCGACTCTTTCCTTCCTCCTTCTCCCAGGACATGCGGATGAAGGGACGCTGGACATAGTTGTAGATGACCTCAGGACGACCCCCGGGACGACGCTTCACCTTCTCCTTGTAGGTTGGGTATCCTGGTAGTGATGATATGACAAATTAAACAACTGTGCTCTTCAAAGACTTACTGCAAAAGTTTAGAGCCAATACTGTAAAAGTGAAACTATAGGATGGGTCGCCAGTTCTGGCAGTAAAACACCAAATACCTCATAAAACAGCAAACTGCTGTTGTACCAACAATTTGCCTTTTCCCAACAGGAAAAAAACCCCCAAAACATATGGATTTATAAAACACAGAGGAGCTGATTCAGATCTTCTGGCTCTCTGAGCTGTCGTCAAGTCTTTATGAGCTCACTGGCTTCACATTTATGCAGAAGACATCAGAATAATGGACTTTGTTGTCCAAGACTCTGGAGGAAAGACAGGGAGAGTCCTTCACACTGTTCAGCTTACAAGTGTTTTAGGTATAACATTAAAACAGCTCATTAGTCTGCTGGCTTGTGATTGGCTTCGGCTTGACACGTGAAACGTCAGCTCAGAGCCCACTCGTTTGAACTGTTTCCACAACCAGTACAGGACTGAAACCACGCGTTCATTCAACATGGTTATGTCCTTTCAAGCTCTCACTAGCATATTCTGATTTTGATGGCCATGATCTTAACATTCTTCCTGGAAAATCCTTGACTACAGATCTGAAGGATCACATTAGATGAATGTTCGTACCCAGGCCGTCTTTTCAAAAAGGTCACGTTCAGCTCATTTTCCACACAAGCCAAAAACAAGTTAGTGTGTTTAAAAGTCTTCTTCAGTGCTGATAGTAGTGCATGTTCAATCATGTCCTTATGAGTAGCGTTTCTGAAGATATGTCATTAGATTAGATTGTTTCAAATTCTTTCTGCTGCATGCGAGTGACGTCCAGCAGAGTAATAATGACCCAAGTTTAAAAGAAGAAAAAGAATTGTGCAGATGTCATGTCACCCACAGAGCCACGACCTCCACATGATGGAGACAGAAGACATTAACCCTTTCAAACCCACATCCTCCCGTAATACTGAGAGTCCTTCCTTGTCCCACATTTTCATCTTAACGCTGTCTAGAAGTGGTGCAGCATCATTCGTGTGTAAAGTCTAGTACCATCATGACACAGCAGAGTCAGACAGGTGACAACAGTGTTGTTGTCTTGAGAAACATGCTGCACTGGTTTCATGTCTCACTAAAAATAAAAATGTCACTTGAGCTCTGCGACTCCTCTACGTCTGATTCCGAGGTGCAACAACACTGCTGCTCCCGGTTCCTTCGCTGTATCTTACAAAACAGGATGACGATGTGTAACAAAGGTGACACCACCAACTAGAACCGGCTCTGTGAACATGGTGAATACATCCTTGTTCCTCCCTTGGTACTACCCTGCTGCTTTTCTGTCTTCCAAGTGCCTCTTTTCATTTTTGGTTCAAAGGTTTAGTGGTTATCTAGCAAACCAAGTGGCCGTCAGCATCCCAATTAAAGAAATAGATCCTTCTGATCCCCAAAACAGTTGGTACAATAACTCTAGAAAGATTAAACTGGAGAGTAAAGGAGGGGATTTACAATTCAGACTATGAATACACAGAAAAACTGTGGTGAGCTCTCCAAAATGCTCAACAGCCTGCCAAGTTCTCCGGAGGAGGAAAAACCAAAAACTGCTGACTTCAAGTGAAACTATGATAGATTCAGAACTCCGTCCTTGTGTCAATGTTTGATGCTCATTTAAAACCATTTTAACAATATTAGCCTATTTGATGACAAGGAAAGAAAGCTTTGATGACGTACCTTCTATCCCCAGTCGGATCTTCTTCAGTCCTCTGTCCTTCAGCACCGACTTGGCCACGTCTCTGTTCTCTATGTACTTGAAGAACCGGTAGAGTTTGGTGCTGTAAATGACTGGAGAGAGAAGACAAATGACTTCATCCCAACTTCCACTTCTACGTTACAAAAACATACACTATTTTAACTATTTACTTCCCTAATCTGTACACAACATCTAATGAAAAACAAATTTAAAAATGGGAAAAAACCCAAACAAACAAACAAAAAAAAAAAAAACAAAAAAAAAGAAAAAACAGATTTGTATGGAAACACACACTCGCCCAGAAGTGCGAGACTATTATACTGACAGTTGTGAAGTTAAAACTGTTAACATCACCCAGATGTTTGTAGATCACGTGAGAACTGCATCGTGATCTGGTGGCTTACACACGCACGTCTCGCCATTTCTT
>JAOWBL010000021.1:47922-64037 GCA_028564865.1 Zenarchopterus dispar | reverse complement strand
TGAATGAATAGATACGTGTGTGTGTGTGTGTGTGTGTGTGTGTGTATGTGTATGATCTTGATATGTAAACAGCCCTCATCCCACTGTCAAAGTGAGCAACTAGTTGGTAAGTTCTTGACACACTTTTGCTAAAAACTAATAACAGTAAAAAAAAAAAAAAAATCATAATAAACATAGGAAGCTGACGCATAAAAAGTCTGTCATCATCAAGTTAGGACATTCCATAGTTTAGGTAAAATTCACACACCCATAACTGGTATCTTCTGCATATATCACCTATATACCCCTCAAGGCGTAACGTGTACTTTTCCAGTTGAAAACATTTAACCACTCAATCTTGGGAGAGTTCACTGATGAGTCAGACAGAGGAAATTTACCATCCTACATGAATGAACTGCTGGAAGAAGAGCGTGATGTAGATGGAAGAAATCTGCAAGCCACATTGTGCAATTCAACACTTCAGACGTGAGTGCGAACGATGACTGTACACAAAAAACTGACATCAAACTGAAGTGCCTGATCGATCCACCTTCCCACAAAAGCCAGTCTGAATCTGTCTAAGTGCAGTCAAAGGCTCTCACTCTAACTCACACACACGGAGAAATCTATCCTGGATTCAATTTTGAAATAAAGTCAACATGATGTGTGAATGGTGGTGATATTTTTCCATCTCTTCTGCAATCAGACATCCCTTGTGAAACAGGGAAAATGTAGTCCTGAAATTGCTGCCAGTGCAATGAATCGATATAAACTGTTAAGATGCATAAGTCAGGTAGCACATAAAATCCTGAAACATGATCAGAAAGATTTTCTCTCAATCACCCAACATGGTCTTTGTGTAGACATATGTCTTGCATTTAGCTAAAAATAACTTAGATACAAGTAAAACTGAGCTTACCAAGGCAGGCTATTCATATTTTACTTTAATTATGACAAAAGATATTCTTTGAAAGAACTAGTTCATATATTTACACAATACTACATTTTCCTTTTTATATATAAATATATTAAACATGCTTATGATGATAAGCTTTTTCTTTTTAGCAACTTGTATCACGATTTCGGATTTAACTTAATTGTAAAATAGTTGCTAGCAGTGAGAGGTGAAACCATTTGTGAAGTGATGTTCAGAACTGACCAAACAAACATAAACATGACTAAGGAGAGCACAGTCCATACTTTTTTTTTCTTCACTTTAATTTTTTTTTTTTTGACTATTTACACTTTATTTTGAAAGTTACTTAATCACTTTATGGCATTTGACAGAGGAGATCCATAAATCCTGGTACTTTCAAGTTCACCTGGATTACTTTGTTATTTTAAATATAAAACCATCATACATTATTTATACGTGCTATCAATATCTATATCTTTGTACATTCAATACATACCATATTATCAGTAATGGTGACACCTAGTGATATTCATACAACATGAATTTAAAAAAAGAAGTGATTTGATACAGTCAGTGTGATGCAAAATTAAAAAAATTTAAAAAGATCTCCAAGTCACAATGAAAAATATGTTGTTTTTTTTAAAAAAAAATGGCAATATGAGATATTTTAACAACATTCGTATGTGAAAAATCAATTCGTTTTTTTTTAGGTAAATGTAAATGTAATTAATTTCTTAATTATTAAAAGCCATAATCTCACTGATGTTAAAACTCCATCTTTACATCGTGTAAGTGAAAGCAGCGTGACCTTGAGGCACGCGGCTGATGCGGTCTCTTTGAAGTTAAACCTGCCGATTGGATTTCAGTGCCGCTTTCAAGAAGGTAATTATCAAACTTTGTCAAAAAAAAGTTCTATAATGATATAACAGCTTGCACGAGTTTAGTTCAGTTTTCATTCTTTACAGTAGCTCAGAAAGATGCTAAAAAAAATGTTATTTTCACTCTGCTTTTTCTAAAACGTCTAAAAATTAATTCGTTAATCGAATGCGATTATTGCACCGTTTTCCCGGTAATACAGAAACAAGATAACAGTCTAAGCTAAAACGTATGGCAAAAAAATCACAGTATAATGTATCTAATAAATCATCTCTGAATACTATCATAGAGTTTTATAGTTACATTGTTGCAAACTTGTCCTGTAATTTATGTTAACTATCAGTTCCCTGCATCTTAGAGGGCTGTTTTATGCTGCCCAACACGTTTTTCCCCGCTTATTTTAATCAAGTAAGGAACAACTGAGACCATCTGTTGATACTCGTGGTAGTTAATTTAAAAAAGAAAAAAATGCATCTGTGGTACAACTGTAGTCTTCAGATCAGCATCAAATGATGTGCGCATTAACACTGAGAGCTGCATTGCCATTTTAAGTTTATTAAAGATCTCCGGACTGTTTTATATGGGACTATTTAAATGAAAAAGTATTTGAAATGGTAAAACTTATTCTGAAGGCTATGGTTTAACCGTGACAACATTTTCGACTTCCAGTAACCAATGACAAGAAAAAGAAAATATGTGGACCTCTTCAATGAACTGTTTTCTACATCAGTTTATAATAAAATGTGATCTTATCCTCATCTAAGTTGTACTACTAGACAAAATCAGTATGTTTAAGTTGATAAAACACAATTATAATTTCATGTGTTATAACAAATCCATTAATCATTCACAGGGCTCACCGGAAACCAAGTGAACCTTTGGAGGTCATTACTTCAGGTAAATGTTTTCAGTAGCTCAATATCAGACCTGCACAATGTTAGTGATGATTTTTTTGACCATTCCTCTTTACAAGACTGCTTCAGCTCAGACATATTTGTAGGATGTCTGGAGGTTGTTCTGCAGCATCTTTATGGTGTTGAAGCCTGGCTTCTGACTTGGTCCCTCCAAGGAATGGATTTATTTTTCCCGAAGCCATTCTGTGGTGGGTCTACTTCAGTGATTTAGATCACTGTGCTTTCACATCACCAACCTCTACTAAGTTTGGACTGGCAGACAGCCACCCTGACTGTATCTTGTTGGATAGTTTAGTAAATGTGTGAATCCATTTTTCTCTGGATGATCACTGTGGTCCAGGCCTCACGTCAGTGAAGTAAGCCCAAATTATGATGTTTTCATGTTGGTAAATGAACACCCTGCATGTTTAACGTCATATATATGCCAGGTTAATGAACTGAGATGTTTGCCTCCTCCGTTGATGTCTTCAAATCTGCAGCTGTGGGTTCTTCTCTCTCATTGAGAATCCTGCTTTGTGCCTCTGGAGTCATCTTTACTGGCGCTCACATCTAGGAAGAGTAACCACAGTACTAAACTGTCTCATTTGAGGCAGCTTGTCTAACTGTGGAGTGATGAATGCATAAACACACTGAAATGATGTCATTTCCTTTTCTAGCTTGATGCAGATAAACTATTCTTTATTGCATGTCTTCAGAGATCTCCTTTTCATCAGCAGATGTTTCTTGTGAACAACAAACCTGGAATTTGTTTCTGTATTTCATCAATTCAAGTAGTTCAGAGCCACATCTACAAACTCATTTCATTCACAGGACTCCAGCTGTGCAAACTAATGGCTCTAATTAGCTTTCATTGAAGCAGTTATTGAATGTGTCGTAGATTCCTTAAAACTGTGACTCTGTTTTAAGGTCACCTTTCTGAGGTGTAGAATAAAGCATGCATTTCCTGTTGGAGCATAATTTATTCAGATCAATTGATTTGTTCTGTCTGGAATAATTTATGTTTGAGAATAATTTACTGTTATGCATGGTGTATATGTAGATGTTAAACACACTCAGAGGTAATATATAAAACAGTTTGTATCAACAATTTGCCAAAATCCAGATTACATTTAACACTATAGATCTTTTTAATAACCTGCTGCAGACAGAGGTGTGTACCTCTGCCAGGTTAGCCATAAACTGTGTTTGTGATTATATTTATGGATTAATGTTAGTGCTTTACACAAGAAACAAAAAAAAGACATTGGAAGACTTTGTCTTCTTTCCAGACAAAGTCTGTTTAACCTATTACGTTTCTCATTAAGCAGAGCTTTGGGGCTTCCTTTCACTTGTAAAGATTCCTTTCACTTATATGGGTTTGTAGAGAAAATCAAGTGTATCATAAATCATTGATTGTGAAAGTAGGAATTAATATTTTAGTCAGCTTTTTTCGGTAATGCAAGTAAGAAATGAGGATTTTATCTTCTGTGTGCAAGTCTATTTTGAACATTTTCCAGTGAGTTTGCCGATGCAGTTCTAAAAACAGATTCATCAAGTCTACCACTTTGTGCCTGAGGTAAATGTTAATCTATAGAAAAAAGTGTCAAAGCTAATTATAAAGAAAAACTCTAACAAAGGCTGTGGCACCACAATGAAACTTAAGAGCAAGGACGTAACCAAAGTTGTTCATGATGCAGCTGCATCAGTCCTGATAATGGTTCAGGGATGAACAGGCAGGCTCTTCTTCATCGGTTCAGTTCACATCAAACACCCCCGTGTTTGTACAAAAATAACATTTACAGTGTAGCAAGAGATAGTCAACTCACAGTAATAAATTATTATTAACGGTATTCTGTGAGTCAAGTCATCTCAGTGGTGTCACTGACATGATTTATTCAAGTATATTTTTAAATAAAAGTTTCAAATAGTATGCAGTTGAGTATATAGTATATGCTTGTAAGTTTGTAGTTCAGTGATTCATATCTATGTTGGAAATGCGGGGTCCAGAACGTCTTGATGAAACTTCATCAGTAGCTTCATCACAATTGTTTTATTGTACTGACAGCAGTCACCTAGAACTGCGTATGTTTAAAAAGGGTTTATTTAAATTAATTTACTCTTTTCTTTTTCACTTAAGAGACTCATGAGTGACTCAGAGGATGCAGACTTCTTTGTGGAGTCTTGGAGTCTACCTCAGACAACCAAAGTAAAAAAGAAGTTCAAGGAGGGCAAGAAAGACAAAACACTGAAGACCAGAACCAGTGAGACCCATGAGAAGGCTCAGGATATAAAGACAAACATCAAATGTAAAAAAGAAAGAATGGAAAGACATGAGAAAAAGAAGAAAGAAAACAGACAGGAAAAGAAGGTTGGAAATAAGAAAGAAAAAAAGAAAAAGAAACACAAATTGGCCCTGGAGCTAGATGGCCATCTTACATTCATGCAGGGCAGCTGTACACAAACTAAACTTGAAGAATGGTCTAAAGTAGCAAATCCATGCCAAAAGGAGAAATTAAATACTGATAATCTGGCTCAGGACTCCATGAAGAAAACCAAAAGAAAAAAGAAAGTGGCATTTGGTTTATCTCCGACCTTTACCTGTGCCAAACATCCTAAATTTGCCTCTTCATCGTCCAAAGACATAGAGGGTTTGGGAGAGGCTGAGAGCTGCCTCCAGGCCACCTTGACAGGACACAGCCAGGTTCCAGCGCATGATGATGACTCTCAGTGCACCGGTGATGACATCAACAGCCAGGATCTGTTTATCACCCAGAAGAAATTCAGAGCATCACCCCCTGAATCTTCCAGTAGCGAATCCAATGAAAGAGCTGTTACCACATCTTTACAAGCATTCATGCAGAAAGACGAGGACCTGTGCACAGCCACTGGAGAGAGAAAACCATGTCCAGGAGAGTCACACAAACCGAAGGAGTCACAGGTAAACATCAGTGACGGCAGAAAATTGCCTGCAGATGTAAAGCTTAAGGTTTTGAGACCTTACTTGGATGAGCGAGTTGGAGTAAACTACATCCCTGCCGCTGTTTCAAAGAAGCACTTGGCTTTGTGCATCCCTCCATTCGTTAATGAATCTAGCCTGCTCACCCGATATAAAGTAAGCACTTTCACCCAGACAGAAAACTTCTTCACTGCTGAGCTGTCGTCCTATATCAGCTTCTGCCAGAAAAGCAGAGTGACTGCAGACTTGCAGAACTTGAGACCCTTAGATCTGAGCCTACCACTGAGGGTGAGAAGAGACCTGTGTTTGTCAACGAAGATGTCAATAATGGACAGAAAAAATGACGTAGAAGAGCCTCATGACCAGGAAACATCTCTGCTAACAATTGAATCTTCTGGTCAAGATGAAACAACTCTGAGCTCCAAGTCAGGAGCTGATCTGACATGTGTCGACTTGACAGCCTCCAGTGAGGACGACCGCCCTAGCCGCCCGAGCCGCCCTGGCAAACGAGACCTGATCCAGGTGAAAACACATGGTTCTATTCTCAGATGTCACACTGGTAACAGCTCCACATGTCATTCTGTAGTTCATGTCACATCCCTATGCTGTTTAACATTTCAGAACTGTCTTCAGTTCTTTAAAAAAAAAAAAATTAAATTAACACCTGACCTGTATTTTTACAATGAACTTATATTCTATATTTATTCTTTTCTCATGACTGTATGCTCTAGGCTAGATTTTATCTTCACAGGTTTACACATCTTAGACTGAACCTACAGATTTTTTGCCCATTTTTGGCTAAAGGTGTCAAAATAAGATCATAAGTGGTTTTCTAATAACTTGAGTAGAAAGTGCATGATGTGCAGCAGACATCATTGTGCATAAAAAATATTGACATGTTACCTTGCTTTAAATAGTAGTTTATTACTCGCATAGTTATTTACACATCAAGTATTGCTTCCTGGCAAATCGCATGGTAGGCTACTAGTAACCGCCTGTATAAATGCACTTCCGCGAAGCTGCCACCTACTGAACAAAACGTGAACTGCATCAAAATAAACAAAAACGTCTGTCAGTGATTTTCAGTTTAGATCTTTTACCTGTTGGTATAAAACATCATCAATTAATAAATCATTTTTACTGGCATGGAGCTAGTATATAGGATTTCAAATAAAAAAAAGTAAAATATATTGTAAAATAATTTGTTATATTGATGTGAGAAGTATAGCAGCTTAATCTTTTCACTGCCCCCTCAAATTTCTGGATTTAGCTTTTAGGTTTGAATGTACTTAAGAACCTGTTGTTAAATCAAAGGTTTTTGCTTGTAGTTAGTCCACCTGTAAAAAGCAGCCTCCCTGCTGTTATATCCTCATAACAAATCTAATTTCTGAAACTTTACTGCACATAAAAACAGGCTTATTTTTGATCCAAAGTAAGAACTTTTCTAAACTGTCACTTAGGTTTGTATCACTGTTCAGTGACAAAATGACTTTTTGTTTGATTTTAGATCAAAGCAGTCCAGATGAAGCTAAACAAGCCCTTCTTTTTCAAGAGAAAAGGAGAGGGGCAGTTGCCGCGGCCAGAGTCTCCATTGATGAAACTCTCTCAGGGCAGAGACGTCAAGATCAAAAAGCTTCACTGAGGACCATGAGCGCAGATGTGAGAAAAGGTTTCTTGAAACTTTTCTGCATTTTTTTTTTGCTGCCACAGTCTTACTTTTTCAACTACATGCATTTTATCTTTTGTAACAGGTTCAGTGTTCTTTTAGTTTGAGAGCAGTTTGTGACAATTTAGTAGATTACAATCAGTTAAGAATGTAAGAGTTTTAGTAGACAGATGTGACATCAATAGTCAGGTCAGTGTCTTAAAGTTGATTTTACACACGACCAACATAAAAATAATCCAAAATGAACTTTTCTTGTAAACAGTTGTTTTCTAGTTACATTTTCTCTGATTTTCTCATTAAGCTGAAGTAAGTTTGTTTCAGGTCCTCTTTTAAATATCAGCTTCAATTGCATTTTTTTTTAAATTTAATAATATTCTAATCAGATTGTAGTTCATATCTTTGTTCGGTGAGAATATAATTCTTTATCTATTAAAGATTGTTTATTACAAAAGGAAACCTGGTTCACTTTCTTGGAAATCTTGAGAATTTACATTTTTGACAGTATTTGTGTTTATTAATGTAATTTTCACATAAATACATTGCAACTTCTGCTCTAACTGTAATCCTTTTTTACAATAGGAATTTAAGTAGTTGTTTATGTGACTGGTTTTTGCTACTATTTAAAAGGACAGAACATTTTTAAAAATTATAAGTCAAAGTGCTGCAGTTTTCTTTGCCAGCAGTGCATTAACCAGCATTATAAGAAAAGAAAAGAAAATCTGTAAGTGACCAGTATCGAAAGTATGTTGTTTTTAATCACTCATGTTTACCTTATAGCTACCAAGGGAAAAAAAAGGGCTGAAAAATGTCATAAAACAGGTTTTAATATGACAACTTTTACAAGAAGATTTCTGAAGGAACACCTAGTTGTGCCTGAAGAGCTTGATGCCCATCCAGCTCCAGAGGTGGAAGAAGACGTAGACGGGGATGGTGACCGGCAGCAACAGGCTGTAGAAACACAGACTGTTGCTGCTGGTGCAACCTTGAGGGAAGTTCTCATCCACGGCTACAGAGTAGAGCAACCCAAAGAGGGAAACGATGGGGACCAGACCCACCATCATGGACAAGGAGAACATTCTCACGCTGACTTACTGCTGGATTAAATAATATCAAGTGATATATTACAAGTACTTTGGTCAGAATACAGTACAAAAGCAGGTTAGATCTACTCTTACTTAGTCCTACAGCATTTAAAGTATGCCAGTGTTCAGTCTGTTTTTCTTGCAGTTGGAGGTTTTCTGATGGAATCCTTGTTACTGTGGAGTTGTGTTTGAAGTGTCTTTCTTTGTGAGTCTGGCCTCTTGAGGGATCATGTTGGGAATGCCGTCAATGACGGGGTATGCGATGCCAAGCTCCTCGTTGATCAGCTCATGGGTTTCAGCATTGTACCTGGGGAGGAATAAGTAACATAATTCTTCACTAAGCTTCTAAATCCCTATAAAGAACAAAACCAGCTGAATGCAACAGCTGCTGCCCACTATTTTAATAGTCCTTAAGAGTTCAGCAGGTGCAACATTCTTATCAGAGTCTGTAATATGACCCAAAAATTTCAACATTATTCCTTTTACATGTGTGTATGGTTGTTATTCAAAATAGTGGCTCGGTTGGTTTGCCAACAAAAGAGAAAACTCCCCAAAAGAGAAAATATGTTCAGATGTCCTGCCCAAAATACAAATATACTGTTCACCATTGAGTGGTAAAAAGAAAAACATAAAATCCATATTGATTTAAATCTATTTGAGAGGTACAACTTTTATCTTTCACTTTGCATCATTTTTATCTTATGTTTATGAACATTTTTAAAAAATTATATTTCAAGGCCATCAGGTTATTAACATGTCACCTGACAGTACTTAGTTGAAGTCCTCACGCAGATTCTTCTAAATAGTTCTACCCAAATCTGGATTTGGTGATTTAGAAGTGGTAAAAAATGGCTTAGTTATAAAATTTTAATTAATTCATTTCAACATGAATTTGTGACCCACTGCTGCCACTAGCTATTTACCACTTCCAGAAGGGGGAACAGCATCTTTCCCATGTCCATTAGACTCCTGGCTGGATTCACTCTACCGAATACATATCATACAATGCTATTTTTTTTTCATAGTTCTGCATACATTGCTGCTAGAATACAGAGATTTAAAACAATGATTTCACACAGTACAACATTGTTACAGCTGTGATTGCCAGCTGCTCTGTCACATGTTTTTTGTCCCGTCATAGAGACGCACTGATTACTGGACTGGAGACAATACTGTGTTTATGTGTCTTGACAAAGAACCGTGGTCTCTGCAGTCGTTATATTCATGTCATTCCTCTCATATTAATTTAATGGTCATTCATGTGATTTTCACACTAGTTGTTTTGACATTTTCGACATCTGGCCACATGGTGGCAGTGTCGCTCCCCTCAAATTACATCACATCATATTTAGCAGACGCTTTTATCCACATCCATTAGTAGAATAGCTACCCTGTCAAATTGAATTCAGTCTGTAAGACAAATAGACAATTGTTGTCAATGTTTAGACCTTATGTTAATGTTAACGAAAAAAATACGAATTTTAAAAAGACTTGACCTAGTGACCTAATCCATGTCTTTAGAGATTAAACTGTGTGGGAAAAAAAATCGTTACAAAACAGATAAGTGCAACTTTAGATCTGGAAGTGGTCCAGTGTGGTTTAGAAATACCCCAGTTAAAGGAATAAAGACTCTGAAATGTTTATCTATAAATATATGTAGTTAAGAGCGTGCGTCACCTCAACGGCTTCTTGGACAGCGGACATACGAGCAGCTCCAGCAGGAACGAGTCAAACGGCGGCTGCGCTTCGTCCTTCACGTCCGTGAAGCTTCTCACAGACACGCTGGCGGGAGGTGACGTCTGTATTAACGGAGCGTGTTTCACATGATGACGGACGCGAAGCGTTTCTCTTAAAAAACTACCCAAAACATTCTTAAACATGACCGAAAACTGAACGAGTAGCTCACCAAGCTTCCCGTGTAACACAAATACAAGTGCACTTCCTGTGAACACGCGCGAAAGGTTCCGCTGATTGACCAACTCAGAAAGACTCTTATTTTTTAAAAAGAAAAAAACATGGGATACGTTTAAAACACTTTCGTATAGTTATTTTGAAGTATTAGGTATTAGATATAACATATTTTATTTGTCTCATATCATGGTCATAAGTGTTTTAGTGGTCATGGTTTTGAGCACGATTGTTTCCGTAGTTTCGACATTTGACCACATGGTGACAGTGTTGCACTGTTCAGCTAATTAGAGTTCTTAATTTGACAATTTAAATCACGTTGTGAGAAATAAGCATCAACGTTATGTATATCATTATTATCTTAATATAATTACCGGGATCAAACTTGATATTACATTGATTTATTAATGTGTTGCAGTAAAGCAGAAAAAATACTTTTGTTCACCTTAAAATATCCGTTACAGTTTCAGTTAATTGAATATTTTATTAATCTTATTTTCTTAAATCATCTGTTTCTGCCACAAGCAAAAATAGTCAGTTCTCGTTCGTCTCTTTCGGACGACTGCATGTCACTCATGGGAGTATGTCGCTACTATCAGCTATGATGTAACTCAGCTCGCAGGGCTACCAAGGACATCACTACAGGGATAACTAAGATGCTCAAAAAAGTAATGAAGGCGACAACAGGAGCACTGAAGACATTAAATATTTGTGAAACTTTGGCAGTGTTGTAAAAGCAACTTAACCTCCTCCGCCAGTAGAGGGACCCAAAGCACTAGAAATGGCAAAAGGTTCCTTCTTGCTGCTTTAATAAATCATGTCTTTTATCAGATTTCTGCCAATTAAAGAATTGTGTTTTATTCCTGAGAAAAAAGAGGAACGAAAATAACAACCTGGACTTTATTTGTCATGTTAGGTCAAATAAACTAATAAAGAAACATATTTTGTAGACTTTACAACAGTGGGTGTTTGTATTACATTTTATTGCAAGACCAGTGATGTTGTGAACATGATTTCCCAGCAGGTTATAACGATGCAATATTAAATATTGTCATAGTCTGCAGCCTGAAAGAGCAGGATTCAGTTTTTCATCCATGTGGCTGAAGATATTGCTCTGAGACTTTCTTGGCAAGGTCCCAACTTGTTTTAAAACTACTTCTAGCTGTAATATATCCCACTACCGCATGACACACCAGGTAATACAGCTGTTTTTTTCCCTTTCCCATTCAGGGCTTGAATACAGCAGTGTAACACAACAGACATTCACCTTTTTTGTTGGCCTGTTTACTCATAAGAGGTATCTATCATCTTTGACAGTTTGCACTCTGGCTCAAATAACTCTGAAAGCAGTTGACACGTAGTTCATACAGAAACTGCTCAGACATTGCATTGTGGTTATGAAGCATAGCTTGGTCTAGACTTTCCTTACATTCTCTCTTAGTACTCCATAAAACAAATTTATTTATTTAAAATAAACAATTTCCAGCATGTTACATCTTTTATGAAGCACTGTGTCAAAGCATTCATTCTCTGCATCCTTTTACCTTTAGTAAAAAATCCTAGCAGGGTGTCAATCTGCCTTTTAGTGAAAACTAGTTTCTGTTGGTGTAGCTTACTGAATTAAAATGGGTATTTGAGTCTTTTTACTGCAATAAATTAGCAATTTGGAAAACTCCCAAATCAATTTTTGTTTTGCTTTTTTATTTTGTCAGTTGACTGATGAGACAAATTAATTTAATTGATTTAATTGCAATTAGTCTGGACTTTTGTTTCTGCAAAGTGCTCTATACCATTCACACAAACATTTGTTTTCTTCATATTTTTATGAAGCATTTTTAGTGCTTTGCTCCTCTTTCTCTGATATAATTTAATAAATCAATTCCATTTTTTGTTTACTCTCACTTAACCAGATTAAAAAAAACAAATAATAAAAAAGCTTTTTTTTATTGCAGATATTATCTCTTTCCACTATGAAAGGAACTAGAGAAAAGAAAAGAACAAACAGACACCAGAGATCAGAGTTTTTGATACAAGGACAAGCACTATGAACTTTTTTCCCTTTGTCTTGTTTTCTGCTGTCTTTTGGGTTTTATTTTTGTGTCATGTTATCTTTCCTTTTTCACTTTTGTGTATTTAATGCCACCATATCATTTTTGTTTAACTGATTTATTTATTTCTACTAGGGCAGCACAGTTGCTTAGTGGTTTGCACTATTGACTCCCAGCAGGAGGGTTCCTGGTTCAACTCCCAGCAGAGGTCTTTCCGTGTGGAGTTTGCTTGTTTTCCCTGTGCTTGCATGAATTTTCTCTGGGTACTCCGGCATCCTCCCACAGTTCAACAACAGGTATATTAGACTTCTTGGTGATTCTAAATTGCCTGTGTTTGATTGGTTGTCTATATGTGGCCTTATGATGGACTGGTGACCTGTCCAGGGTCTACCCCTACCTTTCACCCGAAGAGAGCTGAGATAGGCTCCAGAAGATCTCTGTGACCCTGAATAAACATAAGCGGGTATAGGTTATGGACAGATTTACTTCACTTCGGCAGTTTGCATCTCAGGGCTGCAGCTGGCCGGATAATAACTCGAGGGTGACTGAGCGAAGTGTTGCTTTAACCTGATGGGCTGGCGTTACTGACTCATCCCACTGTACAGTAACTGCACTCAGTTATCTATCACACTGCCCTCCAAAGAAAAACTCAGTCTTTTCCAAAACGGTTTCATGGCTCCCTGGTGACAGCACAGGCCTCTCACCAAAAGGCAGCTTGGAGTTGGCAGTGAAGATAGTGGATCCTTGCCAGGGTTGTTACAACAATAATTACTTTAAGATTTCTGGCCTGGGAAAGGACCACTCATCATCTCTCAGACATCAGCAGAAATGCTGCACAGCTCTTCACCTGGAGCATTGCTTCAGCTGGATAACAACATGAAGACTGTTTCCCAGTTCATGAGACACACATTTTCTTGTGTGTTTTGTTTTTTACATGCAGGTAATCGGAGACAGTTTGCTCCAGATTGTAGTTTTGTGTTCAGAGAGTCAAAGATTAGTGCTTTGAAGGCTACGGCACATTCTTCATGGACTCTGCACCAGAGAGAGGGATACATCTGATAGCCCCAACGGTGTGTGCTTAAACATCCTTCATCAAGTACTCTCCTTTCTTGACGGAGCTGTTTTCACCCCTCTGTTGACCCTTTCAGAGCCACACACCTATACACTGAGGTCCTCTCTGATATCTTCCTCTGCTCCTTCAGACTGGTTCTCAGCTTTGCTTTGCTGGTTTTTATAGAGAGATGTCTTTCACAGTCAAGAGTAGTGACAGATTCATCAAAGCTTTCACTGCCTAGTGGCAATGCTCGATGCCCCTTTTATTTTCCACATTTCCCCCCTGAGGAGATGTCACAGGGAACGGACAGAATCCTGCGCGTTTGATAATGACAGAGTGAAACATCAAGGCTGTACGCTTTTGAACAAGCTTTCACTGCATAAGAGAATAGTTTTATTCATTGGTCTAATTATCTCTGACCCACTTACAGAGTGGAATGATGCTGAATTACCTTTCTGCACGGCTATCAGGATAGTAATAAACTAAGGCCTTTGGTTTTGACATTTTATTATTTCATAATAAATTGATATGTTTTATTTGGGTAAGTGTTGCACAGGAATCCCCCTGCAAGTCCATTTTATACATTCCTCCGAATTTGCTACACTGCCAGGATGACGTAACCACTTTAAACATAATTACTGCTTTTCTCACAGAATTTATATGTTAATATCATGCATTCATAACTTTGGTTCGAATGGCTAGCATCAGCTTATTTCACAAATGAGAAGCTTGAGAAGGAGAAACTGATTGACGCATGAAAATTCATTCCATACAGAGTTCAGATCTTTCCCTCTCTCGAGTTGGGTTATATCCAAAAAATAGAAGATTAGTTCTTTCATTTCAGTGCTGAAAGACTGCTGATGTAGCATTTGCTGCTTAATCAGATAATCAGACCTCCAAGGACTTCCTTTCTCTCGTGAACCATTTTTTCCGTTGGCCTTTCCTCCTTATTCTGCTCCTCGGCCTCTTCTTCAGTGCCCGCCCCCTCCCTCTCCTATTCCTCTTCTCCCACTCCCCCTCCCTCTTGAAACAGACACTTTCCAATGCCAGCTTCTGCCAATGTACCTGATTGATGCATGGACAGGCACTGATCCAGTGAAGCGTTGGCCTTCAGTTAGACCTCTGTGGTCACCTGGCAACAGTGTTAACGAAGTGTACCCTGCAATTAAGTCTCAGTGGTTACTCAGCAGAAGCCCGAGCCAATGAGGCATGAGCAAAGGTTGACGCTGCATCGTTAACACTCCCTTCAAGGCCCCAGAGTGCTGCGCTGGCTTTAATCACTCAGCCGCCCTTTACTGATGCGGATGTGCGTGCGATTATTACTGTGCATGCTCATGGCTTATTGAGAGTTTTGGGTTCACAATGTCTTTGATATTATGAGAGCTTCTGAGACTTGTTTATGAGGTGTTTATTGTTATTCCTTCAAATGACTCAGGTGCAGGGCTTCATTTTTTTTTTATTACAAGTTATCCTTGAAGATGCTTTATTGCTTACAGAGACGGGCTGTTTTGATGCCTGAGCATTATCATAATTCCTTAAGCTCTCTCTGTGTTAAAAGGATTGATTCCTCTTTAGTGGAGATGCATCCTCTCCATGATGGTATCTATTAAAAAAGGGAGAAGCAGTGGAAGAAAAAGGAATTAGAGAATGAAGGAGCAAGATGTGTGAAGGAAGGGGAAGGACAGGAGAGGGGATAATGACAGAGAGATAGTGAGAATGATGGAGACAGAGAAAAACACTCGCAGCTTTTCAGCAGCATAACAAGAGAGTAGGATGTTGCCTGGAGGTGATAATTAGAGGGTCCTCGGAGGTTGCAAGGCTACAGAGACCCACATTTCTACCCTCAGCATATCTGTACTACAGAGGATCAACTGCCCCACTGAGGGCATTTTTTTCCTTCTTTGGTCTGCAATATTTTTCCCAGACTTGAATAAAATCTTCTGAGCTTTTAAACCATCACGAGAAGCTAAGGCCCTATTTACACAACGACGCTGAGACAGCAAAACACAAACGTTTTGTTGTGTTCTGGCCTGTAGTTTACACGGTAACAGATATTTGGGTGGATAAAACTGGAAAGATCTGACAATGGCCTCCAGAGTGACATTTTCTTGCAATGCAAGGCGAGTCCTGTCAGTGTAAACTAGAACTGGAAACTTTACCGATGATGACATATTTCACGTCATCTTGCACTTGTGCACTCAGACCCTGCTTAAAAGCACCACAACAACAATGGTGGACCTCCGTGTCATGTTTGTGCTGCTGCATCTTTTTAATTTATTTGATCTGTTAAAGCAAAACCTGTTTCTGGTAAAACATTTATTCTATCACAGTTCACATGCTCCAGATAATCAGCGCACCTCTGTACAGGCGGAGGGTTACTGGATAAGACCTGGGAGGAGAAATCACTGGTGGGACAATTTTGAGAATGGCATTGTTAACAAATTGATATGAAGGGATAACGTTTGAATGTCCAGAGAGTCCCTGGTGGTCCTTTTAGAGGAACTTCATCCCTACTTAGAGGGGAAAAGATGACAATGAGATCACCGGTGGGACAATGAGATCACTGGTGCGAGTCCTAAAAAAGGTTGTCTGCATGTTGCGTTATTTAAGTAATGAAGGGAGACCACAAAGCATCTGGGTCTGAGATATATTAAACTGCCCCTCATCAAGTCTGATGCTTGTGTTCAGTTCTTCTCATGGTATGCTGCAGCGCTTAGGAGCCATAGATGGGGGTCAC
>JAOWBL010000021.1:31175-47822 GCA_028564865.1 Zenarchopterus dispar | reverse complement strand
CCTCATCAAGTCTGATGCTTGTGTTCAGTTCTTCTCATGGTATGCTGCAGCGCTTAGGAGCCATAGATGGGGGTCACGTGGAAATCAAACAACCATCACGCAATTCCATGGACTACCTGAACAGAAAAAGTAAACACACCCTCAACAATCAAGCTGTATGTGAGTACAAATACAGATTTATGGGTGTTATTATAAAGCGCCCCTCTTTGCATATTCCAAAATAAACAGTAACTTAAAGACTGGAAAGATCCCTGCACTTGAGAAGCAGATTGTGGAGAATGAGGAAGCAATTCCTATCTTTTTTCTGGGAGACCCGACCTATCCTCTCCTTCCCTATCTGTTTAAGGAATATTCTGACGGTGGTTCTACCCCTCAAGAGAAATATTTTAGACTTAGTCTGTGTAAAGTCAGATGGTTGTAGAATATGCATTTGGATAGCTTAAGGTTTCCAGGTTTGCACCCTTTAGGCAGCATACAACTTAAATCTGACTGACTTACCTAATGTAATTTACCCATACCTTGTTTGACACAATTACTGCAGGCCATGAAAGTGTTTGGAACAATGAACTGTGACCAAAAATGTCAACCACCAACACGAACCAATAACTACCTCGGAGAGAGTCACAAGGGAGGTGGAAAAAGAGTCAGAAGATCTGTGACCAAGTTTCTTGAGTCATAGTAAAAATTTGGACTTTTTGAAGTGGTTTTGCTTTATATTTGATCATCTTTGTGTCATCAATACAGGCCTTTTTGACAAATAAACAATAGTTTGCTCAAATGTATCTTTTTTTTCCACACACACGGTTTTTAAAAGTAATGTTGAGGCATAGACATTACAGATTTATATAGAAAAGATGTGCAAACATCTTTACAGCAAACAATGAGTTGTATCTTATGAAGATGTGGTGCACAGCTGGGTGTGTTGTTGCAAAGTTTCCCCATCCAGTAGAGGCCATACATTGTTTCTGGTCCTATTTGCGTTTTCACAGAGATAGTTTTCTTTCCACTGTGGTGTAAATGCATTTTTATTAAAATAAGCAAAGACAAAGGTTTTGTGTTTTGTGTGGACACGTTGTGATGTAAACAGGGCCAACAATTCATGGAAATTCAGACTGCTGGCATTTTTCTTTTTTATGGGTTACAAAAGTATATATATTACAATGAATACACTATTTTTTAATTCAAAGGTTTGATTAATGAGGCCATTAAAAAACAAACAAACAAACACGTTGTCTTTAACAAGTTGTGAAGGGGATATAATGTATATTTGGGTGTCTAATGTGACTACCAAATCAAAAGTTTTCAAAAAAGACAACCACATGACTTTGTACGGGGTGCGTGGTCTGAAACTAAGTCATTAGTGAGCTGTTCAGATTTGTCTGTTACACCACAGACCCTGATCAGAGAAGAATTACCAAGCCTCCCCATCTTTACCTCAGACCCAGTGCATTTGATGCCCCTCGGAAGCTGTAATGCATATCTCAAAATAGGCACACCTAATTAAAGAGAAAGGTGAAGTGGAATTGCTCAGAACATCATTTGAAACCTGAAATTGCACCAGAGGTGAAAAGAGACATTTGAAAAGAGTTCCTTTGAACTGTACCCCTGTGGTATTTTGACCAAAGCTCAGCATAGTTATTGAATTACTACCTCAGAAAGTTGTGTTGACTTTTATTGAAAGAAATAAAAAGGGTATAATATGTCTCCTTTGGTCAGTCTGTCACATACAGACTAGGGATAGAGTCTGAACCAGCTGTCAGTTGGTGAGAGGCGAGGTAGACCCTGGACAGCTTGTTAGTCTATCACAGAGTTTGTTTTCTTTAAAATTAGAAACACTGTTGGACAATGACAGGCAATGTAGCTTAGATGACATTCAAGTGGAATTTAGTTTAAGAAGTTTTACAGAAATATGGTACTTGCCTTTTAGGAATTACAGCCTTCAACTTTCAACAAAATACCTCCAAGGGCTCAAAATTGTTTGGACAAATGACTGTTATTAACTGGCCAGTTCTGGTCCATTCCTTTGTTACTTTAAGACGAATTAAGCGCATGAACGATCTGAAGTTTATATTAGATCTTGAGTTGGCACTTGGCAGCTGTTTTACTGGAAGTGCCAATATAAAGCCTAATGAAATCTTAATGCAAATGAAGGAGGACCTCCTTTGGGCTGAAAAATAAATATAAATGTGAAAGGGAGATGCAAAAAGCCTTAGGTGTGACCAAATCAAGAGTTTGGTACAGTCTTAACTCTTTAATGCTTGAAATATAAGAAAATACACTGAATTTATTTATTTTATTTCAAGGTTTTAAATTCAATTTTGAAATTAAAAACACCATCAATTTTGTCCATAATGATTTCTAAATAATATATATATTTTATTATTACGAATACATTTAGTAATTTTATCTATTTTTTTTATTGCATGAAACCATTTAATTTACTTATTTTTTTATTTTTATTGGGTGGTGCAGATGCCTCAGAAATTCATGTATCAAACATAATACAGAAGAAGAGAAGCGTGGAGAAGGAAAGGAAAAGCTCGTGATCAAAAGCGTACAAGGTCATGTGTCAAACATGGTGGAGGCAGTGTTATGGTATGGGCATGTATGGCTGCCAGTGGAACAGGCTGTGGTGTATAGGTCTATACTCTCTGCTCACATTCAGCCAAATGCTATACAAAACTCACTGTCTTCGCAGTTCAGATGCACAATGACCTGAAACATACTGCCAAAGCAAATTTGGACTTGGAATAGTCTTCGGTGACTGTAGCTTCAGTGACTGTAGCTTTAAAGCCATATGAACCTGTTTGGATTAAGTACATTTTAGTTTGCAACACATTAGAACCTTCATTTAACAAGATAGCTGAAAAGCCATAAAACAAAAAGCCTCGCTTCCAACAGTCTTGCTGTTGAAATCATGAATCACAGTTATCACCTGCTTTCATTTCCTTTGCCTTGGTGTCGACAAACGTTACGATGTGTGTGTGCATGAATACAAATGGTGGCTTTTAAGAGACAATTGAAGAGTAAACATCAGCATTACTGGGACTGATGTTTGCAGCTCTGAGTGTGCCATCTCATATTTGTTTCATGATGCCAAACTCCAAGTTCAGCAGAGACGCTCAAGAAAATGACACATACCTTTGAGGATAAAAGAACATTTACTATGTCAAGATAAAGAGAATTCTAACAATATTCTCCCTTGTTTTTCCTTGGATCTAAGTTTACTTAGGTAATTTACACCTTCATGCATCCCAACTTGAAACATGTCAAATAACAGGGTGGCTTAGATATCCCTTTCAGCAATTTGTTCAAGTAAGGATTTAAAGTAATGTCTTTTTTCCTTTTTATATAAGTCTTGTAAGATACACAGTCACAGGTAGGATTAAAGTTTATCTCTGCAGAAAAGTGGAGTTAAAGATGTATGGACAGATTAGATCACAAATTAGAACCAAGGAGCTTTATTTCCTATTTGTAGACAAAGTGCAAAAATAGGAGTAAAAGAAAAGGGAAAACTACAACTCAATATTCAGTAAATATACATTTAAACACCCTAAGCTAAAAAGAAATGTTTCACATGTCTGTTACTATAGATGAGATCTATATACAGGTTTTTTGCCATTAGTCTCACTGTGGTGGGGAAAAAGCTTTTATCAAAGCTTGTTTTGAGTGATAATGATTTGAGCTCTGTTTTCTTGTGGATTGTGTGCTGTGTGTTTGTGCTCGATAAGAAGGTGGATGAGTTGATTTATGTCATAATGATGCTGTTGGCTTCCACATTGTAGTGCTGTCTTTATAGTGTATCTGTGGATGGTAGGTCAGTCCTAATTCTTTTCTTAACTTTTTTTTAACCACTTTCTGTATAACTTTCCTCTACACCTGTGTAGTGTTGCTAAGCCAGTTGCAAGTAGTGAAGATGCTTCCTACCAGTCTTCTGCAGGCTTGTGTGAGGGGTTGGCAGCTCATTCCAAGATGGTTGTGTCATTAATGAATTTGATGATGACTCTGTTGTCCGAGGTGGAGACGTGTGTACAGAGGGTGAAATGTTTAGATCTCAGACAACAGCCCTATGACCTATGAGCTCAGTGGAGATCCTTCCTCCCATCGTCCTTGAAGAAATCCAAAATCCAATTGTAGGTGGGAATAGGGATCCCAAGATCACTCAGCTTGCCAATTAGCTTCCCAAACCAGATGGTGTTGAAAGAGCCACAGAAAAGCGTCCTTACAGACAAAACCAGGAAAATGGCATTCATCTTTTAGCCAGATACACTGTTTCAAATTCATACTAATTCTGTTTCTGCTGGATGTAAAAAATATCGGGCTTGAGTGCAGGTTAACATGATGCCTCTCTCTTTTGACAGAACTCCTTATTGGCTATGGTAATGATGACAAAAGCAACAGTAGAAGAGGTGAGTTGCTGTAGTGTTGAGCACAGTCATCACACTTTTGAAGAGTGTTTCAGTTCCCTAATTTCACCAGGAGGAGAAGGAAGTAATACGAGAAAAGTAGAAGCAAAGATGCACAGGTGCATCATTTGTGAAAAACTTTTTGAGAGATTTTGAAACATTGAAAATATAATACAACACTGTTAATGCTCATTTTGTTAGAAGCCATCAAGGTTGTAACAAAACAATTGACAAATGATGCAGTGGAGTCTTTGGTTTGGAGTCCATTGCTTACATCTCTGCTGGAAAGGAGAATGAGTAATCAAGGATGTGCAAAATGACAAATGAGAGGATAGAGCCACGAGGTCAACACATGGAGGATGCAAGGATGGATGAACAAGTTGACAAAACACTGAACTTTAATGAGAGACCATCCTTTTCTTCTGTCAAGCTAAACATCAGGGTTTAGCTTGACAGAAGCAAAACACTGAGTGCCCCATGAACTTAACTAGGTGATTATTATTGTAACCATGACAACAAAAACAGTTACAAACCCAAGAAGGAAACTATATTTTTATTATCATTACCCAAATGAGAATCCTTGAAATTACTTCTCTTTTTAATTAGGCAATCATTTTACACAAGTAACACCAGTGGACTGATCAAAGGAAGTGGCTAATGACATCATAATGTACTGATGTCATATTCATGAGAAGTTGATGACTTTTAAATGGTCTAATAAAGCCTGAAGCCCCTTACACACAGTACTTTTCAAAATGGCCCATTTTCCCTGATAGTCCACCTTGTGTATGTATGTGTGTGTGTGTGGGAGACGAGACAGAGGTGATATAGAGGGGACACAAGCTCCATGCACAGGTACATTCTACCACTTGAGCAATAGATCCTTGGACCCAGCCCCTTGTGGTCATCGGTGGCATTGCATGTTAAGGGACTTTCACATTGCTTCTCTTCTAACACCAGGGGACAGACGCATGAAATTTAACATGCATTCACTGTAAGTTGTGCTGTGCTGTGTCCAGGTACAATTGACCCTCAGTATCGATTCCTCTGGTTGCCAGCAGTGACGTTATTCCAGGCTTAATCGTATATGTCAGCATGTCATTGCATTAAGTGCTGGTTTGCTCAGCACAAAGGAGAACACTACAAAATATAATGGCAATGCTATACCTTCATGGCTTTTTTGAGTTTTCTGATATCTGGTCAAATATTACCCCTCTTATCTTTATGAATTTCTGGATAATAACTCCATGTTATTGAATGGCTGTCATGAGACCTGTATCTAATCTCTCTTTTACAGTATATATCAAATTCTTGAAAAAATAGCTGCAGCTCAACTCATTTACACAGAAATATCTGCTTTAAGAGTTTCAGTCAGGATTTGGAGCACATCATAGCACATAAACTGTTGTGGAGAAAGTCAACAATGCTCTCCCCTTGGCCTCTGGGAGTGGACTAGTATCTGTACTTGTCCTGTTAGATCTCAGTGCACCATTTGATACAACTGATCAGAACATTTTACTACAGAGACTTGAACATGTTATTGGGATTAAAAGTACTGCATTACTTCAAGTCATATTTATCTGATAGATTTCAGTTTTTAACTTAAAGAGTCCTTCTTACATACCAGACTTAGCCATGGAGCTCTGCAGGGTTCAGTGTTTAGGCCTTTTCTTTTCACTTTATATTTGATTCCATTGGGTATATTATTAGGTATTATTATTATTAATATTATTAGACAGAATTGGAATGACTTGAACTGTATTGCAGAAGTGCCTTGAGGTAAATTTGCATGTGCACTATACTGCTTTCCATTCACATTTTTAACCATGAACACGTACAGAGGTAAGAAGAACTGAGGGTTTTCATGATTTGCATTTAAAACGCAGCTTGAAACTAAAAAGAAAAGACAATGAAACCTGCAGCTGTGAAAAAGCACAGTTTTACTACATGTGAAACCAAGAGATACTCATCGGTGATGCTGAGACAAAGAAGTTTGTTTTCTTTGGTGGTCTCACTTCTGTTATGAACTGGACAAAAACAATTGCTGAATGGAAGAAAAAGAAACAAAAGCTATTGTCTTTCTACATTCAGAACAAAACACTCTGCAAAAGGTAAAACAGAGGCAGTTGTATCACAAACAAGTGGTTAAAAACACCAGCTTAGACAAGGTCAGCCTTGCAGGACGGGGACCAGCAACCTCTGCATTATTGCCAGCTGATGATGAAAACTGGGTCAGTTTTCTGTAGAAACGATCAGGGCGGAGATAGATATATGGATGTAGTTAGGTTGACTGATTTCTAAAACACCTTGGGCAGGGTTAAGTAGTTGTTCTCCTCTTCTATGAAAACAGAATATGTAGATGTTTTTCTCTTCTTAAATTTGCAGTACAAAGGTTGACCAAATTCACCTGAGCAGTCATCGATGTGCACAGTGTTACACATTGCTACTAATATGTGTAACACCCAAAACTGAAAAGAAATATTTGATAAAAGTAATGACAAAATCTGAAAAAAATTACACTGTTGTAGTGAAATTGTTTTTATGTTAAATTTTGTTGTTTTTTCTCTCTCATTCAATTCAATTAAAAAATACTTCATTAATCCCCAAAAGGAAATCCTTTTCACCCAAGACTTGTGAGTTTGTGTGTTACACATCATATACACATCAGGCCTTAGACATCTCACACACTACATCAAGAGAAAATAAACTCTTGCTCAGCAAGTTTTGACATAGTCAGTTTTTATTATTGGCATTTATAAATATCCAGTTTAAATACACTAATAAAATAGCTCGGACATTTCATTACTCGATAATAGCTTCCCAAAAATTGAGATACTTTTAAAATTTCAGGATGTACAAACCTGAGCCACAAAAAAGGAACTAGAAGGTCAACAAAAGGCTTGGTAAGAGATGCTACACAGTAGCCGGCAGAAGACACAGCGTACAGTTCCAGTCCTCCACAAGTCACCACTGCTTTAGTACTGTCCGACTGGTCCTTCAGTGGTCTCCGACTGGAAATGAGAGGTTTTCAATACACAATAAGCAGTTAAAAACAAAAGAAAAAGGAAAAAGAAAAACTCCTCATTGAATTATCCTTAGAGACTGTTGAAGGCTGGGCCTTTGAATAATTGAGACCAACTGCAAAGCAGTTATATTTAATTAAAAGCTTTAGGACAGTATGTAAATTTTGGAGCGCTGCAAGTGTAGAGCGAATTGTTCAGCAGGAGGAGGCAAGCATACAATTAGCGAAAAGATCAGTTTGCTCAGACATAAAGAATACATCGGCAAGCTCAGCCTGAATGAAGCAGATATGGTGACACAATTCAAAGGATTACTTCAGAATACATTTTTTAACCAAATCTGATGCTGAAATTTTCTCATCACTGGTTCAGGATTTAGGCACAAATTTCCCTCCGTGAGTCACACCCACATGTCTAATATTAATTGTTTGATATTTTAGGTGCTACATTTCTCCTGGGATTAACTAAGAGCGCACACGAGAAGGAAACTGCACTTTTTTATTGTCGGTGCGACGTTTCCAAGGATCAGTTAGCTTCAGGTGTGCAAAACTCACTGTACTTCCACAAGTGTCCGTAACTGAAATGCGCCATAGTTGATTCATAAAGGAAGTTTTGGGAAGTGTGAAGATAAAATGTCAAATATTCAAGACTTATGGCTGACTTAACCGAAGAAACACATGAGCTAAAAATGTGTTAAGACTTCTTCTAATGTTTATGTTAGATCAAGAATTACAGATGACAGATGGGTCACAAATGCAAGCAGATTTTTGTGAAATGTTAAAAGTGTCAGGATTGGAGTTGAGAAACCTCACCCAAGTTACTGCCCCATTAAATAAATAAATAAATAAATATAAAATATGCTGTGTGATGTTTTGACTTTTCTTTCCCAGCTGCAGATGAGGCATTTCAAGTCTTCAGCTGCCATCGAAAGTTGTAGTTTTACCTAGTGAATACCCGTGATTCAGACCTAAATATTTAAAAGTCAGTTACAGAATAAAACAACATAAAGCAGTACATATCCCCATACACGCGAATGTGTTGAGTAGTTCTACTGCCACCCACCTCTTATCAGCAATTTACTGTAAAAATTGTCTTCTTGTTACTCATCTTGTTTGATCCATTAATTCCACATAATTCTGTGATGATGCTGTTCATAATTTCCCAGAATATCTTTCAAAAAGCCACAGGAATGCAGTTTGACCATGTTACAGCCGTGCGGATGGAGGATAGAATGAATTCAGGCTACACCTGCACCTCATCCTGAAATAAAATGACAGTTTTCCATTTAGAAATGAGGTGCTGATAATCAGTGGGAGAGGGACATAAGCCAGTAGATTTAAGTAAGAATGATGGGAGTGAAATGAATAAACCACTGCTTTCTCAGCACTACCCTGCAGGAACATTGCTGCCACATTATGCTGATATGCACAATGGCAGCCGAAGTGGATTTCAGTAGCTGTCGGTACTACAGCCCTGACTGACATCTAGCAGCAAGTCAGCTGATCTATATTCCACACCTTCTTGGCACTTTAGCGGAAAGACAATACCCCACAACCAGAAGCAATCATGTAGCTCCTTCCCCAAAAGTCTGTGGGGAAAACCCCTGGGTCCCACTGAGAGTGGAAGTGCTGCAAAATGGCTGTGCTGCACCACCTGCAGCCATTCTGGTCAATGAACACGGTCCCACCATAAGTGTTGCAATCATGTTTTAGGAGCATCCCAGAAACAGCTGTCCGCTCTGCTTCACTAATGATATGTGTTGAGTATAATGGCACTGACATCAGCTGAGACGCTCCAATTTAGACCCAGCAGACTGAGCTGGCAGGAAGTCAGACATGAGAATGGATAGATAATCCAGTGAGTTTTCAAAATAAAACACTACAAGCAGACTCTGACTCCGACTTTTATAGCCACTTATTCTAATTCAGGGCCACAGGGCTGAGGGCTCAAGTCTGTCCTTTTCCTTCAGGTGAAAGGCAGGGGAACACTCAGGACAAGTTGCAAGTTCATCGCAGGGCCACATACAGATTAACAACCCCACTCATGGCCCTCACAGCTACAGACAATTTAGAATTGTCAGTTCACCTGTTTTTAGGTAAGTGGGAGGAAGCCAGAGTACCTAAAGAGAACCCACGCAAACCCAAGGAGAAGATGCAAACTCCTCACAGAAAACTCCTGCTGGGAGTCGAACCAGGAACCTCCTTGCTGCGAGGCAACAGTTCTGCCTGATCCTACGTTAACCTGTGTGGGCTGTGGGTGAATAATTCAAAGGGTTTCAGAAGAGATTTAAACCACATATAAGGAGACATTCAATTTACAAGTCTAAAATTGTTTTATAATTCCAAGGAGGAGAGGGCACGGGGGAACAGAGTGATTCTTACATAAGATTTTGAAACGTCTGGGTAAACTTGTAACCTCCAAATACTTGCAAGTTCTCCGCTTCTGACATGCTCCTAGTGGGACCTGAGGTTGCAAACTGTTGCAAAACCATACCACCCCACTTCTGCTCCTGGTGGAAGCCAGCGGGAAAATTCCTGGTTACTTCTGGTCAGTGGGCATTTGCTCACTGAAAAGTCACTTTACACTTACTGCCATAAAGCCTGTCAGTTCATCTTCAACACATTTGTTTTAACTACCCGTGGTATGTTCCAGTAACAGTTTAGGGCAACATCCACAGAGCCGAAACCAGCTGAATTTGAGAATATATTTCCGGTGGGGATTCATGGATTAAACTTTTGAACATAAAACAAACTGCATGTGGATGCAAAGTGTGGGTAGTAATCGGAAAAAGCAAAAGTAATCAAGGGAAAATTTTTCTGCATTTTCTCACAACAGCCGGGATGCAGGCAGCACATCCTCCAACTGCTCATGCTTCTTGCCTTTTCTGATGTATTTTTCGTTGTACCGTGTGACAGCTACTCGTTTCGTTTAATTTCCTTCATCAAGCTCGATATTGTGCTTATGTTTGCCGATGCTGTCAAGATTTGGCTTCACCCAAACAGCAGTAATCGATGTGTTTGAGCCGTTGCTGTTGTTTTCAGTAAACAAGAGCAGCAGTGGCTTGCAGCTGTTGTCACTGTGATCAAAGCAGTATGTCAGTTAAAATTTACATCTGTAGCAGAACCAGACCGAGACTAGACATTACCACTGTTTAAATGCCATCATTTGGTTTACATTTTCTTTAAAATACTTCATGGTCTTGCAACAACCTTCCAGACCGCCACACTTTCGGTTTATAAATCATAACCGCCCCTCAGGTTGTCTGGCTCGAGTCGCTCAGTTGTTTCAAAGAGCAGGACGGAAACATTTTGTGAGGAAGATTTAGTTTTCACGCTGCCTGAGGACCGGAGGAAAGCTGACATCCTGGCTGTGGACTGAATATATTTCATCATTTATTTTTAATACATCCATGTTTAAAATGTTCTATTTTCTCTTACCGATTATGCCAGTCACATCCTTTCAGAGTTTATTTATTTTGCTCTATTTATAACTGTTTTATTGGGCTTACTGTGGCTTTTTTATTCTTGTGGGCCTCATCAGATTTACCATTTTGTCATTCGTGCAGCAAATACCAGCCCTAACCTGCGAGACAGTTAGTGTACTCATCGAGTTACTTGAAGTTAACGGAGGACATTTATTCGGAGGCAGTTCATATGCAGCGATGAGCAACATGCTCAGGTCATCCACGTGTCAGATCCACCCACAAGCGAGGCAAAAGAATGCAGCCGTTTCTTGCTGGATGCTTTGAAAGGGGCCACATTTATGTTTTGAAATTCAAATTTTATGGCAGAGTTTCCAGACAAAGTAAATATTCATCTTAATCCCTTTAAGGCATTTTCTGCTATTTTTCATGATGAGACATCTCAGAGAGCGTTTAGCTGTGTGCAGACTGTGTTTATTGTACCTGACAGTAAGATGTAGCTTCAGCTTCACCTCAGCGTGAAAGGAGGTACTGCGTAGCTCATGTCTGCTGTAATTTTCATGAGATTTTCCTGAACAGAGCTGTTGAGCAGCATCTCTCTCATCACTGCCGCTCTGCTCTGATGATGAAGCTTTGCTCTTTGCTTTTCTGTAGTTAACAATCCGGGCATGTGCTCCGCAATGTTTCTGGGGTTTCTTACTTGTAATATTACTCAGCTTGTGGTTTTTTTAACATGAATTTTTAATTACAGGGTTAAACGAGGAAAGAGCTTGGTTGGTGGTTGCAATCCTTAGCTTGTGATGCAAGTGGAGTGGTCCTGGGAAAACCGACGGTCTCAGCATATGTTAAATTCTGCGTACGGCTCTGGGTCTTTGCAGACTGAAATCAGCCCAGTCTTTGAGGAGTTCTTCATCCTCTCAACAGCATCTGAATCACATTCACGCTTTTCCCAGGTGTTACAAGAGATAGCAGGGAATTTAAAATCTTCTTTTCTGGATGAACCTTCCCCCTCGGTCTCCAAACATGGATGTATGCCGCCTGCCAGTATCATTGAGGGCTTTGCTTCAGATCCGGTTAAATCCAAAGTACAATCTGAAACTTGTGAGGGATAGAGCTTCTGTTAGGGGGCCTGTTTAACCCATTCAGACCCAAGGCTTTATTTAGGGAATAATAATAATAATAATAATAATAATAATAATAATATCGAAGGAGTTTTTGGGAAAATGTTTAAATAAAATAAAATCTTTGATTTTTCAGTTTGAAAAACGAAACAGAAAATATAAACTATTTGAAATATTAACAGGATTAGACCTGGTGTTTGTTTGATGAATGGATATTCAGTTTTGCTATCCCGATATACAACTTTTTTTTTTTTGACTGACCTCAAAATACATGCCCCCCCATGTTGTGATTTTTATTACCCTGTAGCTTTTACCCATTAAAATGTGGAAATAATAAACAATCCCCACTGAGCACAGTCAGACGAGGCTCTGTCAGTGGTGACCGTGAACGCCACCAGCAGTAACGTTTCACTTCACTTTGGCTGTTGAAAAGTGAGCTCAGCTGTGTGGCAACACTTTAAACTAAGCGATGACTGTACAAGCAGTCTGACCTACTACAGTGGAACAAAATCCATAGAACATCACCTAGATGCTGTTCACAGCACTTATGTCATCAGACTACACTGGAAAAGGGTTTGAGATCATGTTGTGATGCCGCGTTACATTGTTGGAAAATCCGATTTGTTGCCAGGGGCGTGTTTGGTTCTGTATATCAATGGTAGCTAATGCTGTTCTGCCTGTTTGTTCTTTTAGCACAAATTGTATTATGCTGTATAAATCGGAAACATAATTATGGGTATGTACTGTTCTGTGGCTAAGCGAAGAAGTGCTTAATATTCCTGTAATTTAACAAAAAGAGTCAATGGGATAATTTTTCAAAAGGTCCATCTTCTCCAAATAAGGCCAGCTTGCTTCATGTGATAAATCGATAAACCAATTTGTTGCTCACCCTTTTCTTGTCCATGCTCCGTTATTTTTTGGCTTCTTATGACTCGTCTTGTCCTGACTTGCTGTTTCCTACCATGTCCCACAATGCAACAGACATTCCCAAACCCTACAGAGAAGCTGCTAGCACAATAGGCTAATGTCACTACAGTGGCCACAATAAAATAGTTGTTTGACAGTATGCATTGTATTTGACATATATGTTTTGTATGATAACAGATAATATTTTATGTTTGAGTGTTATAATGAGTTTATAATACCACATTAAACACTTGTACAAACCCTCTAGAACCTCTAAAATGGTATCTGGGCCAGTCGTAGGAACTAAATTTTCTGAATTTATTATAAATGACTAATTCTGCCCTTTGGCTTTCTGATTTGGCTAAACTGATTTTTTTTTCAAATAAATAATTCTATGTGACTTTTGCAAATTATTGTATGTCCCTCAGCGGCTTAAAAAGGCAAAAAGCACACATGTGGTATGTTGCACCGGGTCTGAATGGGTTAAATTCCTCTGTTGTAACACTCCACCCTGCATCCCCTCCTTTCTCTGAGGAAATCTATCACACCTGTGCTGCCTTCCCTCTGAGTCAAACAGCATGTGACGATAACTTGTAATCTGTCTTCATCAGATAATTTGTGCTGATGAAGGCAGATGTCGACGATCAGGTGCTGTGCATTGTTACACTAGCTTTTCGGCAACGTGCACAGTCACCCACCTTTGCGTCTGTCCACCTGCTCATAAACACATTGCAACCATGCTCAATCAATTTTTTAATGGCAGTTGTGCAAGGAGCCTGAAGAAGTTCAGACCACGCCTTAATCTGCCAACAGGGACTCAAAATACATTTCTGCTATAACCAGACTGCTCCCGTGATTTCACGAGCCCGTTCCCCGGAACGTGCCACCATCTTTCTCATTTCGATTGCAGGGTGTGAAGTTTTAAGAGCATCGGCTCCATCTATGAGTGTCTCCTGCCAATAAATCACTAGCATAAAAATGGTTATTAGGTTTCTGATGGGCCGTGTCTGATTGAAGCACACCGCTTCCTGTGCAGATTCTAGTTGAAAGTAGCTCTGGCACTGAAACTTTTCTGAACGCTTTCTCACTGTTTAGGTCAGCGAGCTAGCCCATTCCTATCAGGGCTGTAATTCTTTAGATGTGCTCCAGAACTCCACACTTGATCTTGAATTCGCTAGTCCATCACAAGAAAGCTAATCCAGATGACAGGTGAATTTCATTGTGGCAGGACAGTCAGAATGTTTGTAATGGTCCATTTCTGACCAGTGCAGTCCTGAATGGCCAGCTGGAAAGTGAACTCCGACTGTCTGCTCTCCACCACCTCCAGACACCGTTGGGACTCGATGTTCTGGATGGATCCCCCCTGGAGAAAGAGAAACAAGGTGGCTGAAACATCTAATGTACGCAGACGTCAGTTGTAAACATTATAGGTAAAGTAAGCAATGATGTCACATATGTTTATGTTTGAATAGAACATCAACGTGGAGAGCTCTCCTCCATCCAGAGAAAACTCACCCCATCATGAGCTCTCTTTCAAACATTTAAAACATTTCCTGTTACACAGACACAAAAGCAAAACAAACAAAAAACAATTGGATAATATTTAGATGAAACTAAATCTTATGCAACATATTTCCATATGTTATGAAGTACCAGTATCAAAATTTCTCTCAATCGCTGGTGTAAGCTGAACCATATGCATAGTGTATTCATAACTAGTTGGATGTATACGTAACATATACACAATGTATTAGCAACATTTTGATAACAGATTACTTATAGAAATGACTACTTTCCATGCTTCCAGGGTTCACTAATTAGTCCAATGATAGTCTAAATTATTCATAGTGCATGTTAGCACATCACCTGTCACAGCCTATAAAAAGGTTACTGCTCAAAGATGCAGTAGACACTGCAGAAGTTGCAGTATCATCACCATCCCCTCATGCTGAAAAAACAAGAAAAAAAAATTCAAAGACACCAAAAAGTCTCCTGGCAGGGAGTATCCATCATCACCCTCATGGACACGCTCACCCTCTGATGCAGGTTCCAAACGTCTCTCGGGCATCATCAGTGGCATCAGCGGGGCTGCGTCCGCGGCCTCCACCTCCTCTCAGCAAACCGAATTCCACCATAAGCTGATCATTCATGCCAAACCCCCAAACTGAGGCACAGGGGAGCCACACTCAGCTCCAGGGATGAGCAGCACTCTTATTTAAAAATCCGCTCACAAAGTGAAAACAGCAGCTGGTAAAGAAAACCCGTACACTGGTCCAAGTTGAGGAGTTGGAGTGCTTTGATTTTCTGTACTAATACTGGGTATCCAGCTGAATCTAGCTACATTGTTCAAATCTTCCAGGTCAACTTCTCTACACACCCACGCAGCACCATGCCCTCCCTTTCTCGTCCACAAACCTGTCTTGCGCATGCACGCTCACACACTGAGCTCAGCCTGCTAAACAGACCATGATGCTCTTACGACAAGTTGATGCTGATGTTGGAAGACAGCGAGCACGTATTTTTGTCTTAGCCTTGTTGGATCCTCCGTCTCTCAGGTGGACATCTCCTCACCATAGAGTCTTGAGATGCGTGTTGTGAATGAGTGTCAACAATTGCATAACTTGTGGCTTGCATAAGCGGATCGTATGAGCCACACGCTGGCACTAGTCAAGAAATTGTGTGCATGCACGACCTCACCGTACTACCTCCTATGCCAGTGTCTTTCATCATGCTCTTAACTTGTTTGACATACGCCAGCATATTCACCAAGATTTTTCAGAAGTCGGTATAAACTGCCTAAAGAGTCAAGGTGTGACAGGGCCTTACTGCAAATACTGTAAAACATCCCATAAAATTCCTTTCCCCTTTGAGTTAAAAAAGTAGTTTAATCTAAAAATTAATAAGTTGCTTACTCTTGTACATTTGTCATTCGCTGTCACGCAGACTTAAGTACCTTGATGTTGTAGTCTTGTGCAATTTTTGGTTTGTCTTTATCAATTTGTTGCCACCTCACGATTTTAAGACCTTAAAGTAACACTTCTAAAATATGTTTTTGGACTTGTGGGCAAACATATATAATACACATTTTTCTAAGAGACTGGGGCATATGAAAAGACCTCTGAGGATAAAAAATAACCTTGCACTGAAACAAATATTCTTTGTTTCGTTACAGAACTATTTGAGGGTTTCTCAACATTTGGAGAAAAAAAAAAACTTTTAGAAAACCCCAAGAGACTGGATGATGCATCTGTCTTTCAAAGCCAGAAGCAAATGATGTGAACTACATGTTATATATGGAACCAGGAAAATGAGTTTTAGGAGCCATTGTTGCATGGCTGTTCCTGGTGCATGCAGAGGTGCGACTGACCTCTAACTGGAAGATGTTCAGCTCCCAGTTTAGAGCGACGCTAGCAGCACAGCGAGGTAACGTCGTACCAAACAGAAGTTATGTTTGAGGCGTTCAGAAGAGCTGACATTTCCCATTCTGTGCAGGTTTACACCAACGCTTTGATACCACAGGGACAACGAAGAGCTGAGTCTGCTTAAAATATAATTGGTTACAGGGATCTAACACACCATGTAAACATCTGCTCATATGAGGAGTAAATTAATCTGCTTAAATGCAAACAAACACACAGCAGCGTTTCAATGGCCAGCAAATCGGCGCTCCCATTAGCACGTAGTAACCTTTTAGATAACTTGGACCATTTTCAATATGCAGCCCACTAGCTGCTTGATTCATGCTATAAACAAAATAAAAAAATAAAATAAAA
>JAOWBL010000021.1:0-26824 GCA_028564865.1 Zenarchopterus dispar | reverse complement strand
TATAAACATATATATACATATATATACATATATATATACATATATATACATATATATATACACATATATATACATATGAACCCAAATCACTAAATTAATGAGATGTGCTTTCTCACTGGATTAAAATGATCCCATGAGCTTCCCATTTACTTTCCATCTGATACACTGTAGGTAAATCAGAGTCAAAAATTTGATTTTTCAATTTGCACAATTGATATCACAGACAAACTCCACAATTATTACAACTCACCACAGAGTCTCAGGTAATACTAGTCCTGTGTAACTAGGGTATATTAGGTCCAAGATTTAAAGACTTAATTTCAGTTAAAGAAAAACAAACTGTAAAGCAAGTGAGCATGAAATCAGGACATTGCTGGTTAAAGCATAATATTAGCATAAATTACACCTCGGCTCTGCTAAAACTCTTTGTTAGACAAATGACTGATACATGTGGTCTCGTTTTCACTTTGTTTCTTGTACCAAAACAGGTTTCTACATAATTAAGATCCAAAAAAAAAGAAAAAGAATCATTCATGTGGTCTGTTGTCAGTTGCTATGGCTCCTGGTTGGTGTTTTACACTTTAGTGTGACCCTGTTGTAAAATGAATGATTGAATGAGTACATGCTCCCCTATACACCAAAGACATCATGGTTCCCACACCACCTAACATTGTGGTTTTAGGAGACACTCACAGTAGCCAGGGGAGGGTACAGTATACAATATTCACCACCCCCACTTAATGTGTCCTCAGACACGTCCTGGGTGCAGTTACACCTGCACTTGAGGCTGCCCACTAATGATTGAATCACTCAGAAAGGCTGGCCTAAACAGAGCCTTTTCCTGGTGTGCAGACCTGTCACCTTTTTTTATTCACAGTTTGTCAAATGCTTTCAGTCAGATTTTGTGGCGCATTCTTTCACACTCTGAGACTGAACCTCTCACATAGCAAACTTCAATTTAATCCCAGAATCCTTCCATAAGTTTTGAAATCATTCTTCAAAAAAAGACACACAAGACAAACCAGCTGTGTCACACCCTCAGCAAAGGTATCAGAAAAACATGAAGTCTTCTCCTTATACAAACTGCTTTATAAGAAAAGGGCTGTTTCTACTTTTAAGAGATGTTTAATAAATTATCAATACTCTGGGGTTTTAGATGTTTATCTAAAAAGTACAGCCTGATCTCAATTTTATGCTTGATGCCTCACTTTCTGGGACAGGGATGGCTTGACAAAAGAGAAAATACTGAGTTCTCGCTATATTCGTTGGAAAATGTGTGAGCATCATTCTCCCCTCCACTCTAGAAAAATTCTCAGCCCACTCTACTAAGCATTGAGCCTTTATAAAGATATAAGAAGTACTACGTAGGATATCCTTCACGCCAGAGATGTTCAATAATAAAGCACTTCTTTGAAAGTTGATTGAAAAAAAAAAGAGAGGCTGCTGCAGGCCTCAAATGGAAGAGAATGACAGTGGGTGGCAAAGTCATTTTAGATAATCTTTCCCAAGCAAAAGCCAAGTGTATCCAGCCTGGAAAAAGGCCTGCTGTGTTTGTGCCTTATAGTGCAGAGCTGTTTCTTTGGGGCAGATTATCCCACACAAAAGTGGTGCAGTGGAGCAGCTCAGGTGCTTCTTCAGATGCCAGTTTTTCAGAAATGAAGATAATCAATGCGATTCACATCTGGGTCATGCATCAAAAACAAATTATTTTTTACAAATGTCAGCTAAAGTATGCACAAAAGATGTCACCAAATCCATGGACCTCTCTCGCCATGTGACCTGCAAAAGTCCTGGTTGTTTCAAAAAGGGAACAAGGTGCTGACAGAGAAAAGCCTCAGGGTATAGATCTGGATTCTGTCTGTGTAACTTGTACCACTCTCAGCAGACTAAGCACGAGACATCAAAATGATTTAAGTGTTCTTCTCATGACCTCGGCGATAACCTTGTCCCACTAGAAAACAATTCCACCTGTGACCTAAAGCTATTTAGCTGGAGGGTACAAGCTGTATATCTCCTTGTCTGCAGGACTGCAGTCAGAGCACTTCATGTCACCTAAAACTAACATGACAGATTCAGGGGACAAATCAGATTTAAAAAAATGCATTTTCATCCACTGATAAATCTCAAATCTAGACAGGACATCATCTTTGCTCAAGGATTGTATTGTGACTGGCTCCCGGAAAGCCGTACATCACAACAAATCAATCAGACCACTGTCATTTCAGCACAGCCAAAGCAAAAGAACGGGATATCCTGAAATGGTTTCTGTATTTAGTTTTCCCCGATTCCTGAGGGCAATGAAGGGTTGACACCCCTACAATTGACGATGCCTGCCGGTCGTCAGACACTGACTGATATTGGACAAATTTATCCAGCAATGTCTTTGACAATGACATGGAAAGAAACATCTGTTCTGTTTGACTCTGCCACTGATCAATACAAGAAAACTTTACAGTATAAACAGACTGTCAGAGCACTCAGAGTGACAGCTGAATCTTCTGATTGATCCATTCCTACACTACCTTCATTTAAATGATTGTTATGAGCAAGATCTTTCTTTGGAAAAAAAAAAAAAAAAAATCAAGGACGAACTTCAGGTTGAACTTGTGTTATTTACTTTGATTAACATTCATTAATTATTTTTAGATAATCTGACTTGGTAACCTTCTTTATCAACACAATGCAAGTCTGACTGATCATTAAATACACGAATAAAGCCATTGTTTGGATTTTCCTTCTTCTTTGTTTTAAATAATGAGAATTATCCAACACAGGTGTATTTTTTCTTCAGGTCTGAGGTAAAAAAATAAACTAAAAGAATTCTTAAAAGTGTTTGAACTCTACCTGAAACTTCTCTTCATGACTGCATTAAATGTTTTAAACTGCTACCACCTATTGTTGTCTTGTTTAACACAATGCAGTGTCCAGATAAGTCTGAATTTTAACAATAAAATGCTTTTATTCATATTCAATGAGAAAACTCACACTCAGTGCTTCTGGGTTCTCTGGTCTTTGAGTTTCAAGTGAAAGGATTACCATCAGCTTGTAATCATGGTCTGCAAGAGTCTCTTAATGAGTCATTCATTTGAATCTTTTGTGTTGGATCAGGGAAACATCTAAATCACCCTGAGGAGCAGTCCTCAAGGACCAGATGGAGTTAGTTAATGTGGATTCTCATCAACTATAAGGCTATGGTAAAACTTTGATGCAAAACTCACTGATGTGTTCGTGACAAAAATCGACAGGTGGTTGGCAGTTAGGAGCTGGGACTAGATCTTTATGTCTGAACAATTCAAAGACTTGCATAAGATACTTGCTGATGCACTGCAGAGCCATTGCTGATGGCCAACAAATAATAAACAAACCAGATCTAGGGTGACACACATACAACGTGACATACCACAATACAGTAGAGAGGCGCTTTTACATGACAAAAGATTAAATACTTAATTTCTACACAGAAAACCTTCTACTCTCATCTGCTATTCCATTAACTCCCACTGCTCACCTGGACAACAGACTGGACTGGAGCTACAACATTGATGCTGTTTATAAGAAAGAACAGAGCAGACTTCACTTCTGTAGTTTAGGTACTTCAGCATTTGAAGCAAGATGTTGAGTATCTTCTAGAAGTCTGCTGTGGAGAGTTCAATAACATCTGCAGTCATCTGCTGGGGGAGGAGCATCAGAGCCAGTGACTCAAAGAAACTGAACAAACTGATGAAAAAGGCTGGATCTGTTCTGAAGCTGACTGTGTGAAGTTGGATACTTCATAAAATGAAAAGGATCCTGGACAATCCTGAGTATCCTCTTGTGAGAAGGTGAGCATGTCCACTTCTCCCCCTTATTACCGGTTTACTTATATTTTAGTAATGTGTGCTCGTCACTGTTTTTGGTATGGTTTGGTGCTGTCAATATTGTGTGGTATCCACTATTCTTAATAAATCTGTCATTTTCCATAAATTGTTTTTGTAAGAGAGCATTCTTTCGTAGATGGTCACTGCCCAAATGAGGTCATTTGGGTGGGACCATAAAGGAGGGTGGGTACCAGAAGAAGGGACTGCTGCTCACTGTGGATGATAGTCTTGCATTGCAGAATGATGATCTAAAAATAAAAAGCAAAACAAATGCCGTTTTGAACTGGAGATGGCCTCTCTGTTACCTTTTTTCCCCCACCTCAAAGTCCAAGCCCACATTCTGACTAGTGGGCGGGCTGCTCGGTATCTCCCACCTCTTCACAACACAGTGATTCAACAGCAGTGTTTTCAGTCAGAGGGTTTTTTCAGACCACTACAGGAGATCCTTTCTGCCCACAGCAACAAACCTCTACAATTAATCTTTGAAGAGATTTAAATCATGACTACAGTAATAATTGATTTGCCTCTGGGGATTAATAAAGTATTTTTGAATTTGAGTTGGAATTCAAGAAGATTAAACATGTAGAAAAAAAGTGAACGTCATTGGGTAAATAGATTGATAGCCATAAATGTTTTGTATTTCTTGTTTGAAATGAGCTGAAGAAAAAAATCTGACACTGAATATGTATGGCATTCCCTACGGTACCCAAATAACAACTTTATGAGGCTTACAGCCTCTGAAAGTCCTCCCAATACCTTGCTGACTTTCCCTGTGGGGCAGCATGGAGATGTGGTGTCATAATGCAGCCTCGGGGTATTACACTGGGATGTAGCAGACAGCGAGTGACAATGCCAACTTTTTAAATTCTTTATTGGACTCATGCAAAGTTATGTGGGAAATATACACAGGTTACCATGCAGCCTATTGCATGATAATACTACTGAGAACATCACTCCTGCAAGTGAAGATGTATATCCAAGGCAGGCACGGTGAAGATTGAAAACTACACGGTGTCAATTAAAAACACACAAAGAAACATGTTATCTTGCACACTTCCCTTTCATAGAATAAGAAACAAATTCACAAGCGGCGAAATTACTGTGGCAACTTGTTTTTCACTGAATGCAGGACTTTAAAATGGTGTCCCTGTGTGTATGTGTGTGTGTGTGATGTGTTCACAGCCCAGGGTGCACATAAATGTCAGATTACAAATAACTGCGTGGTTGCTTTGGTGAGGGTTAAATCCATTATGCATCTCTAGCGGATCAGTGTGGGTCTGTGTGTTCGGATGTGAAGTCATGTGTGTAAATTGACAGGGTGGATCTTCACTGCCGTAAGCAAAGTCCTCTTCTCTAATGAAGCAGTGTGTTCGCAGCTCTCACAGGACCATCAAAGAGCGCAGGAGCCTGCTTTGCATTTCCAACTAAAGTACCTGAACTATGTCTCTAATACGGACTACTAAAAAGGATGCCATTAAAAAAAAAGAAAAAAAAAAAGGACCAGTGGGATGAGCTTTATGCCAATGAAGTTTAACAAGCTTTTCCACTGTGGGCAGACCCGCGTGTAAAGTTCATATGTTTATCAGTCAGACTTCATTATACTTTGAGAGGCAATAATGGAAACGGCCCTTAAATGTGCTGGCTTGACATTAAAGTTTAGAGGCTTAAAAACAAAAGTTCTGCATGTTGATTACTTTCAAGTGACATCCATTTGGAAGTGAGATCATACAGTAAGTAGATTCACCAAACCTTTCCAAACTGCACCTGCTTTTGATTCACAGAAACTGTAGGTACGAAATTTCTGTCACAAACAACTGTAATCACAGGATTTGTGACCCAATATTTGCATAATGTTTAAAACAGAGATGCACCACTTGCTCAGGTGGTGACCGGAATCGGTTGAATTTTAGATTGAACAGCTCGGAGCCCAGTTTAATGCTCCTCGATGAAAAGACATGGCTGCTTCAGTCAAGAGTACTCGAAATAGCGATTTGAACAGTATATAAGGAAAAACAACAACTACATTTTATAGCACAAATCCAATATTTATGGCAATAACAAGGGCTTGAAGGATAAAAATAAAGCTAGTAGAGCCAACAGGTTCAGTGGTTTCATGTGATCAGAAAAAAAACAAAGGTTAAGGACGTGGAATCTGATGAACAGAGGTGAATATATACTCTTCATCATTTTCTGTAGGAGTCTGAACAAACAGCTTCTAATACTCTGTAGAAAATAGACAGAAGTTTCTTTAAGCTTCAATATAACTGATTGTAAATCTTTGAAAGAGAATCAGAATCAGGGGATCAAACCTTTAACAAAATATGCACTTGGTGCATCATCTGATAAAAAGTACTTTGAATCGCATCCTGTTGTTCATTCTTTATCAACAAATGCTCTTTGCAAATACATTTGTCAAAGAAATAACAAAACAGTACAAACAAATCTTCACTCCAACCTAAATAACACCTCCAAGGCACATAACGCATAACGAAGATGAGGACTTATGTACAACATCTGGTAACACCAGGGGTTCACAGAGCCCAGGGCGAAACGTGACTGGGTTTTCCAAATAGCTGTTGTTATTAAAACCACAACACTCTGGGTCTCCGGGCAGGTTTTTAATATGTGAAGTGGGCATGCTAAAGTGACCCACTCTGTAATTTTATCTATACAATTAAATTTTCAGATTCTGTACGACAGTTGTACATTACCGAGCTGGCACCATGAATCAAGGCTAACAAATGAAACAGACTGGTGATGGAGGCTTTTGTTGAGCAGGCATGATCAACCGGGCGATGAGAATCGATGTGGATTTTGACAGATCTTGACACAATCAAGAGCCATCGAAAGCCAAGTGTTAACTCGAAGGCGTGAAATAGAATTGGAGCAGGTAAATTAAGTTTTTGGGTTTTTTTTTTCTTCCAGCCTCTGAAAATCTGCTCCCAACTTCTAGGGCCTTAAATTGGTTTTGGCACAATATGAACTCAAAGCTCAGGCAGCAATCAGATAAAAGAAACCTAATAAGAACAGAGCTGTATCAACTGAATCTACAACACCTTTTAGGTTTAAAAAAAAGAGACTGTATCATTTAAAGAACACTTCTTGCAGGGGAAAACAATGTAAATGTAGAGAAAAATGCCTGAAAAGAGTGGCTCAGACTGAAAATTCAGATAATTTTCTATCCCACATTTAAAGCTGCAAGCACCAACTATTGTGCTGTTGTTTGTGAATTGTCGAATAAACAAAAAGAAAAATACCAGTGGCTGAAAGGAACTTTTTATTCCAAATATAGAGTATTTTACAAAAACAACTAATGCCATTTCAGCTATTAGAAGGATTAAATTCTCCTGTGATAAGTTACCTGATTTTTTATGTAGGTTTCAGGAGTTAGAATGTTGTCATAGTTTTTCCTGCGAACATTTATGTTTGTTGTTTTAAAATAGGAGTATAATTGTCCTTGCCAACATCAGTTGGTTAGAGTGTTTCTAAGAGAAAATTAATATTCACAGCAGTATTTTGAGAGCTTCATTTCAAGAATATTTTCTTTCCATGCCTCCATGCTTGGAAATGCATATTACATTTCATGTATATGGGTTGCATTTGATCCTGAAACAGACAAATATGAAACAGAAAGTTGTGTTGCTATAGACACATGATACAGGCTTGGCATAACAGCGGAGGACACAGAGGACCTGATCCAAGCAAATCAGGCAGCAAATTGGATGTCTGAGTTACTTGCTCAGTTTCCAATCAATTTTATATCACATTTTAAATTATTATTTTTTTCTTTTTTCAAATCAGCAGAATGAAGTGCCAGCTTTAATCTGCTGCAGGTTTATGATTTATGCGAGCAGTTTTCCAGAGAAAAGAGGTGGGTGGCACAATTCTCCAACCAGGGACAAAACAACAAGATTATACAATTAAAACATTAAACCCAAAACTAAAGTCAATAAACCATATAAATGGATTCACATGTTCATGCTTTAACCTACATTGACATCCATGGTTAGATGACACTAGAGTAGAAAACTTGTGTCAAAAGGTACCCAATTACTTTTATCTAATCCACAATACTTTATGATGAACTTCATTCATTACTGGATATAATTTAAATGGAAAAATAAAAATGTTGGCTTTTAATAAAAGGCAATACCATAAATAACTTAATTTGAGACTATCCATCGTCATCATCAAAAAAAAAAAAAAAAAAATCCACTTCAGGTCCCAAACATGGAAACATAGTCGTATTTTCAAGTTTCAAATCTTCCGTGTGCAATTGAGAAAAATACGTTAGAACTATATACTTCAATTTCTGTGTCTAAAATGACAATTAATAGTGGAGTAAATTAATAAAATGGTAGTCCTTCTGGAGATATGTTTCTGTGTAGATGAAAAGCTTTATGTTTACATAAAATGAAGGCGCTGGGCCTTACTTTTACATTCACAAATTATTTCACCACTTAGTTTCACACTGACATATTGATAAGTGATAGAGATCTGAGTTTAGAAAACTGATATGTAAACCAAACAAAATATTCATAAAAAATGACTTCCTTTTCTGGTTTCACTTCAGACGAGATTCCGCCAGTCCGATATGAATCTCTGAGTAGTTTTGGTGAAAATATCCAATTATATTATCTTGTCTTAGGGTGACGATCCAATATATACATACCTGTCTGTTTACTGCCGTTCGTTTTCAAATTTTCATTGGACTGAATCAACTCTGTGCAGAACTGCTGACAGGCTGGCCTGAAATTAAAAACCCGAGGCTGAATGTCAATATGTCCATGCCTTACTGCCTCCGAAGCCCAATATAAATGCTATTTTCAGTCGTCCCAGATAAAAAAAATGAACGACACAGAAGAAGTGTGGTGATATGCCCGATTGTGGCTTCAGGGGAAAAAAAGGCCACTGAAGTCTCACCATTTAGAGTTTGGGACTTCAAAGAGATTTCTTCATTACAGACGACCACAAACAAATTTCTGACAGTTTCTAACAATCATCCTTCAGCTTGACTGCTACTACTACCTACATCTACTAACCAATATCACATGGTCATTCACGTACATGGGTCGGGTGTGAACTGGTGATAGACACATGATGTACACTTTTGTATTAAAATATCAGTTTCAATGTCACCCAGAAGAATATTTGATTCTTTTCCAAAAGTATCACCTGACTCTCATGGCCTCTCATTCCTGCTATAAGCACAAATGACCCAGAGTAACTTATAGATTTATTTTCCCCACATACTTGAGACTACAAGGCCTTATTTATTGGTTTGCTTCATTGTTTATTCCTGAAAGACACACATGCTGCATGCAGCACACACTGATGATGTTTGATGCCCGCTCAACTTTCTTTGGACCTTACTGTGACTCAGCAGCTTTCACTGGACAGTCTGCATACTTAAAACAAGATGTCGTGGCCAAGCTCAGTGCATTTACCGTTTTGCTAGTTCTCACCGACACATTTTCCACCTTCACATGCTGCAGTCGGTCGTATGAATAAGCCATGATGGTGATGTGTTAAAAAGATAGCGCTTTACTAATCGTACTAAAAGTCCAGATGGCTGAAGCAGCACTGGGCCGTGGATGGACATTAAGGCCACTAATCATAACATAAGGCCCAGTGCACAGGGGCACACAGGGATAGCCAGCCATGAACGATACTAGGCACTCTGACCTGTGTTTGAACTGTGATGTATACTGCAAAAACTTAAAAGAAAAAAAAAAGGATTTGGGATGTAGCTTTTGAAAAGATTTATGCAGTATGCTGCAGCTAAACTCTATTTTCAGCATTTTGTGCACTGTGCCCATTGTTTTCTCAACAAAAGGTTGGGGGAAAAAAATAGTATGAAACATCCAGCAGTTCCCAGAGTCACAACTGCATTTTCTAATGGCTTGTCTTTTTTCAGCAAACTCCCTCATGTGATTTAAAATAAGAGCCATTACTCACTTCATCAGGCCGTTAGAGTGATGGCTTCCTATCAGTAAATTGTAGGCGTCTGTTATTGTAATGTACTTTTACTCAGACATGAAGGCCCATTATGAGAAGACATGATGCTCATGTAATCTGTCAGACGGAGAGAAAGGAAGAGGAATACAGAGAGGACGGCACATTAGACGGATTTTAAAACTTATTTCATTTCTGTCATCTCGAATTACTGACAAAAGAGGAGAATGAGGTCTGATTTACTGCTGCGTTCTTAAACATTAGTTTCTCCCTAAGCTTGATACAAAAACATTTTAAAAGGGATGTGTAGAATCATAATTTCTGATTGACTGCTGTGTAGATGTAGGTAAGACCACTTATAATATAAAACACTGCTGCCAGAATCTTCCTGCAGACTGAAATCTAGCACCTTTAATGTGCATGTTCAGTGAGCCCAAAATATGAGTGTAGATTGTTGGTACAAATTAACCACCTAGTACAATACTCTCAAGAAGCATTCAAACATTTACTTAACGTACATCAACAATTCTGTTTTTTTCTATTTACCTCCCCATGCTTGCGGCAGGAAGGGTGTCCCATGTAAAACTGGGTCAAACTGATGTGCGGACTATGATCCACTGTGGCGACCCCTCCAAAAGAGATTAAGCCGAAATAGTTAATCTGTTTTTGTTTTTTTTTTTAATTTAAGATATCTATTTACATGTTGACTGGTAATAATTATCAACCAACTTGAATGGGGAAACTAATTTAAGATGTATACAACTCAGTTTATCCAATAAAATACCTCAATTTAAAAGACTGACAAATCAAAATTCCTGTTAATGATGTTTCTAATTCAACATTTTTAGTTTAAATTACTGCTTAAATGTAAAATGTACTAGAGCCATTTGAGACTTGCAACAAGCCATACCGAAAACTGACAAATAAAAAAACAAGCATGTTGTTTAAAAGCAACAAAAATCCGACTTCAGTTTTTCCACATGAATTGCAAAAGCTGTTTGGTGAGTGAAGAGCAGCACTGGGACTTGTAGAAGGGCAGATGTCTTGAGTTATGATTCATTATTTAGTTTTCATAGCAGTCGCATCTGTCACAAATCATCAAAGAATAACAACTTGTGAAATGGATAAGTGCAAATATTCAGTTTTGACCTTTCAATTATTAAAAAAATGTTGTCCATGATGATTTTTGCGTTCTTTACCTCCATGATTTAATCATACTTTAAGAAGTAAAAATTCTTTTGTGGACGAGTTGCTATTTTTTTTTTTCTTTCCTTGCACAAAAAAAAAGGGTGATATCTCAGAAATTTCAAATCCTGCACATGATTGTGCAAGTTGGTTTGTGTTGACTGAGTACACACAAAGGCTAAAAGGAATTTCCACAAACTACAAGAACCCACTGTTTAGGCATTTAACATGAGAAGGTGAAGAGTGAGACCCGTTCAGTTCCTTTTTTCATTATTCATGGTTATGATTTTTAGGCTTCTGACTTCTCATTGGGTATTTTCAGGAAGCTGGTATTTGTACTAATCTAAATATGAATATGCTTTTTACAGAGATATAACTAAGCATAATGTACAGTATTTGAACTTTTTAATACATTATAAATAAAACAGCACCAACAATCAAAATGTAATTGCTGTGATGCAGTCCACACGCCGCTGATAGCATTACCAAAATGAACTAAAGTGAACTGAGTAACACTATTATTCCACTAAGAGATGTTAACTACTGAAGAGAATAAAATTAAATAGAATAAAAATTAAAATTTGTGGTCAATCTGTATGAAAGTGGTAAATGTAGCTAAGAGAAAAACAGCTGAATTCACCAGATGTTGACTTTATAACCTGAAGTTTACAGACTGAGTCCACATCCTGACATTTTCTGTTAAAAAGCTTTTATTCTCACCTCCTTTACTCTTAGCACTTGACCTGCATTCTCCTTCTGCATTTATTCTCTGAAACCTGTATAATGACGTTTTGAGTCTGGAACATGCTCCTGCAGATGTGTCTTGCTGTGTACTCATCAAAACTTCAAGGACGTCCCGATTATTTGCCAGAAATATCCCATTCCCTATGATGATCTGGAAAGAAAGGGTTTAAACTTTTCCCACTTGCTCTTCATTGTCCTAGAGCCTCAAAGTTTCCTCCTCCGTTTACGAAGCCTCATGAAGGACTGAAATGAAGGCCACCTGCTGACTTCTGATTCATTAAGAAACTCTTGTAGTGCAAAAACAAAGTGTTCTGAACAACGGAAAATGTTCCGTCTTCTCTGCTGGGGGTGTACTCCCCTGGAGCGAAGGATAATATCATCCATGCCCCTGACGGGATCAGAGCAATAGAAGCGCAGGAAGGAGGTGCAACAAAGTCATGCGAATTTAATCTGGAAAAAAAGTCTCACTTCTGCAATTGCATCACACCTGCTGCATCTGGAGCTCAGATGAAGGCAAAGGTGGATTTACTGCAAAAATGATGACACCCTACTTGAAACCTCAGCTTTGAATGTCATTGGTGTGAGACCGATGCAAGTGAGGGGAGGGTCGAAACATGCAGTGGAATAAAAGTGGCTCTTGATTTAATATACAAGCCCTTTTACTCAACAGAACGATCCAGCAGCTTTGGCTGTCCTCGTGCATCAGTGTTTTATCCCCTTCCTCGGTTTACCTCTAAACTGCATTATATCACATTATCCTCAGGCATCACAGGTTACAACTGGCCAGGAAAAAAAAAAACAAACAGAGTCAAAAAGGGCCTGATTTCTTTCTTCACACACCCCCGTGCACCTGTATGTTACAAGGTCATGACAGCCTCAATTGATTGATGTCAGGATGCTCACAGGGACAATATTCTCCACGCAATGATACACAGGTTCCACAGGCAGGCAATGACACCCACACCATCTCTCACACTACTGCTATGAACCTTGGATGACATAATTTACACTCAAAGACAAAACACACACACACACACGGTATCCCACGTCCACCCTCAATCCCGTTCACTCCTCCCCTTCAGCCGACAGTAAACATGGATCAACTTGCAATGACTCAAAGAAACTGCTAAAAATAAAAGGTGCACTAGGTAGGATGGAAACATACAATGCAGAGTACAGTTCAAAGAAACAAATAAGTTATTTCAGCAACTCCACCGTGCAGAATGTAACTGCTGAAAATAAAAGTGTTAAAATATACACCGTTTAGTGACGTGAATCTCTGAGTCATCGAGGCTCTGCCTCACCAAAGCCAACGATGTAACAAGGCACCAGCCTGAGGGAGCACCTGATACTGGCCTGCAGAGCCAGAGTATCTCGTTTCTGATGAGCTGACTAAATAGAAACCCCACAGTAAAAGTGAAACATCTTAATCCATACGGAGCCCCAAAGTCTACAAGACTCAATAAGATATAATTAACCTGTCTATCATCATTTTATACATTTCCCAATTTCCCAATCCTGGCGACGTTTAATTTGTTACATGCACACATTTTTCTGAGTTCCTGTTTCAACAGTGACCATCTAAACCAAAATGACCAAGTTCAACCAGCTGAGTAACAACTAGAAGAGCAAAGCTTGTGTTTCATACGATAATAATGAAGAATAAGAAAATTAAAAACACTGAAATCCCTTCTTTCAGTAAAATGTCAAAGAAAGCAGGATCAGTAAATTAAAAAAAAGAAAAAGATTATTTCTATAAAAACCACTAAGTTTTCTTTGAGCTTTTATTAAAACAGATAAAAGTATAAAAGGAAGTTATTTTCAGGTTCTTTATAGACCAACCGCACTGCATTTTATAGTTTTTAGAAAAATAGAGCAAATCTAGAATGATGCCAACAACAGTGCAACCCCCCCTCACCCCCTCAAAAAAAAAAAAAAAGGGGAGGGGGGGGGCATGTTTATCATTATGTTTTTCTTCCTTCTTAACTGCGCTGTTTAGTTGTTTGGGAACTGACAATACCAGTTGCAGCTTTACAAGATGAATATGCAGCTGTATTTGCTGATGATCAGATTTCAGTTGCTCAGCAGCCCGTGGTGATTGTCATCTGACTCATCTTCGTGGTGTATCATACTTTTCCATTAGCAGACAGAAGGATCTGGACTACAGCAAAGCGAATCAACCACACACAGTGTCTATATGAAGTTGATCAGAATGTCCGATTTATCCTGCTGAAATAACCACAGACCTCCTGGGAAAAAAAATGGCACCTTGACGATAGCATCTGTCTCTCCAAAACTCCAGTATATGCCTCTGCAACAATGGTACCTTCACACATATGTGGGTCACCCGTGCCATAGGCACCTATGTACTTCTATATCATCACGAATATTGATATTTGGATTTTCAGCTGATAGCAACCTAGATGACCCGTCTCAGATCTGGTATGTGGGCTGTGATGTCAGCTTTTCTCAAAACTCATGACCACAAAATGTGTGTCTATTGCCTTTGTGTCCATGAGCTCATTCCCAGAGAATCAGTGATGTTTCAGTGCAGGTTTTATGTGCACCTTCCTGCATGATTATTTCCCGTTACATCACGGGACGCAGTGATGGATTTTGTTGAGTAACGGTGGTTTTCAAAGGTGCCATTGTACCCATGTGATGATTCTGGTCAAGGTGACATGATTATTTTGCTCATTGTACCACCTTCCAGGTGGTACAATGAGCTTGCTTTGATTTTCTTGCAACTTTTTGTGTGTTACTGACATAAGTTTCTAGATTTGTTTATATTTCTTGAAAACAATAAATGTGATCGGCTTTGCTTTGTTTTTGCGTCTTGTGCGTGGTATTCAGCACCGTTTCCTTACAATTAAAAGGTTCCTTGCTTGAGTCTCAGACTGGGCTTTTCAATATGGAGTTTGCATATTCTCCCTGTGCTTTTGTGGGTTTTCAAGTTTACCATCATATCAGGATAGCTGGTGATTCTAAAATGATCACTATACATGTGGTTATGTCTCTGCGTTTCTCTGCTATAGACTGGCAACATGCTCAGGGTGTACCTATGTCTTTTGTCCCCTGTAACCATGAACAGGAAGAAGTGGAAATAAATAATGGATGGAATTTTTGTTGCATTTTTGACAACTTCAAGATTTCTCTGGAACAGTTTTTTATTTGTTCAACTCCGTCCCTATCATTGTGATACCCTAATTCAAACCTGCGTGTCGACTCTGCAGTCTGATCTTTTCATATTAGCAACAAAGCATAAACACATAAACACATCAGCCCCTGGCTGATAATGTAATCTGGCATCAGCTCCGAGGACCAAGCAGAGTGAAGGAGAGGAGTGTGGAAAGCCCTCCTGAAGCTAAATTTACTCACCCGCTGTAACCCTGGAGCACATGCAGATTCTATTAGGCCTTCCAAACAGTTCAGAACGCCATCACTCTGCCATTCTCCATGCTAATGATGAGTGTGCTTTTATCACAACAACATCTCTGCATAAAAAGGAGCTGCACTCAGGAGGGTCCAAAGTGCTGCATTAGAAAATACTAATGCTAGAGTAAATCTGAACATACAGGGAAGTAAGTGCATATTTTCAGATTAGCATCTCATTCTTTATCAATCTAAGAAAATAATATCTTATACTCATTTTTTTCAGAAAAAAAAAAAAGAAAAAAGAAAAGCAGTGCTGAATGACTGCAAGAATACAACTCCCTATCTGGAGCAGAAAGTCTCTCAAGCTTTAAATGACCCAAAATTTGGTGTCCATAGGTTTAAAAAAAAAAAAAAACCACGAAAGACAATGAAAAGCATTCCCTGTTGAATTCTGTGCAGCATGTTAAAAAGTGATCATGAGTCTTAAGTCTGGTTTTAAAGGTCAATGAACACTAGATTCAGTTTCACAATTTAGATCCTGAATAATGAATGCAGGCGTAGCCCAGTTCCCTCACCGCCCAACCCGTTTCAGGCCTTCCTATGCCAAGTTTGTAAGGATAATAATGTGAGAGCAAAACTCAAGAAAAAAAGTATGACTGAAACTGATGCAAATGTAATCTTTTCTGCCTCAGTAAACAAAACCACTGCACGTATATACATATACACACATATAATACATACATACATATATATATAATATATATATATATATATATATATATATATATATGTGTGTGTATATGTATATACATATACATATACACACACACATACATATTATATGTTCTCAGCAAACTTATCTGAGACGTAAAATTGTTGCAGAAATTTGTCTCTCTCTGAGATCTTAGATAAAATATGACCCTTAAATTTCCAAGTATTGGCATTCAGACTTTGGGGCATTAAAGAAGAGTTCTGGCTACACAGACCTCCAGTTTTAATCATCTCACTGCTGCAGCACAGAACACATTTCTCCTTTAGCCATTGTTCAGTTAGTGAGCTGTGTATTGTCCCATTCAGTGGACCATGCACGAGAAGTTTATCCCACTTCCTAATTTGTGTAGACACATTGATGTGCTTCTCAGTGGAGAGTAATTAAACTTGGAGGATCCAGAGGGAGCTACCATTCCTGTTTGTGTATCACTGGGACATTTTGTCAAGGAACTAAATCCTTTTTCTAAACAGTAAACAGAGCCGTTTCAGGGCTTGTTTGGCGTCTCAGTGAAGACATCTGTACGAGCTTGTCTAGTTCCAGCCTCAGTGGTGTTGCCAGACAACTGACCTAATCCGATTTCTGAATTTAGATCAAAAGTTGGTCAGAGAGAGCTGCAAATGGGGCGATATTGCAAACACAAATAGTCCATTAAACTAGGACACCTACCATCAATGGATTTGATGTTCCACCACTCAATTTAGACATCAAGACTCAAAATGTATCAGAATGAATCAATTACTTAGAACAAGCACCAAGTACAATTTCAAAACCCATTACAAGAATGACGAGGAATGTTGTAAAACTCAAAGTGAGCCTGTTAAGTCACCTCTTTCTTTTTCCTGTCAACATCTTACTTGAGCTAATTGCTGAACTGATCAATAGAAAAATCTACAGTTAGAAATATTTGTGAGTTTTCACTCAACAAGATTTAAAAGCTTTAATAAATTCAATCTGATCCAGATACATCAATAACAATTTTGATTGATTTTCAGCAGTTAAGAACTTCTTTTTTATCACCACCAACTGCATCTGAAAATGTATTTACATGTCCATTTTTATTGGGGGTTATTGTAAATGAACCTTCAGCACTGACCATGAATAACGATTTTTCCCAAAACTGCAGATTACAGGATCTTTCACTGTCTCATTGTTCATGGACATTAAATGTCCAAATGTCTGTTGTAACACTGATTGTTGGACTATGACTGGCTTTAGGCAGGTTGTGTATCATGAAATTAAAAAGTTAAAGCAAAGCGAGATCAGAGATCCATCTTTTGTTCAGTTATTGTGTGTTTTGGGCTCCTGTGATGCATCAGATTTCTAAAAAAATATATTAACTGATCATCCACTGCCAGGATTTTCGTGTTTTTCCTTGGGATGGTTTTACTTTTTTCATTGCTGACAGCAGTGAAAGATAGAGGCTGCTGGTTGTGTAAGTCTTCGATTTTTATTCCAACTTTATGACATTTGGCATTTTCTGCTGGGTGATGCTGATTTAGGTGTTGGATTAGGTTTATTACGCCAAATGTTTTGGCTGTTGTTCCTCCACAATTTACTTTTACTTTATAGCATTGTTCTCAATTCTGCTCCCTATTTCAGAAAGGAAATAGTACTGCTCTCGAAAATAGAAAAAAAAGGAAATCTCACAAACAAGGCAACCTAATGGGTGTTACTCACTTTAATAACATTTTGCTATAGAAAAAGAAAAACAATTCAGAGAGATTTGAGGGTAATAAGGATGCCATCAATGCATCCAATCACACTGGGAAATCCTGCAGGAAAACTGTTTAACTCACAGAGGTGGGCACAGCAGGCAATTAAACAGCATTATTGTAAATCATTAATGTCATTGATTTCTAAATCACGTACCCGAAATCTTGTGAAATTATTTGTTGATGGATCTTACTCGTTTGTGGCCAGAAAAAAAGCCACAAATCGGCAGAGCATGTTTGGGAAAAAAAAAAAAAAAGAAATATCAGAACCCACCTGGCTGAGAACCAGGGTCACTTTTCTCCCATCTCTGCCACACATTTCCTTTTCAAAGAGGCTATGTCTGACATCTCCAACATTAGAAGAGAAATCAACGGTATTTGGTGTGAAGTAAGGGCATGGCCATGATGAGTGATACGCAGTCAGATAAGGTTGTGTATGGCTATGTAACTATGCAGAAAAATGATAACACACACATCCAGGTATGTCAAACACTCTTTGGAGCCTTATACTTTTGCCACAGATACATCTCCATTTTAACCACTAGAGCCTCTTCAATCAAAATAAGGATGTCAATTTTTAAGACATCTCCAAAATGTACATTGTATGGCTAATGAAATTAAATCCATTTCAGTTTTATGAAAGGGAGAAAGGAGAGAGAAACTCACTATTTGTGGAACAAAACTCCTCATAGAATAAATTACCATGGTAACAGACTCCAAGGCTAAACTTCCTCAGTTTCCAAAAGGGGCTTGACTTAACCCTCTTTTTCAAGTTTAAGTTACTTCGGTTGCTAAGACAGAAATCCTAGTTTCCCTCATTTCAGCCCTCCCTCCTGTGGCCCCACCCACTAAGAAAATAAATACATGATGAGCTATTGTCTCATTTTAAAATTACCACGTATGCCATTAATTCAACTTTGTTCACATGTGTGCCTTTAGCATCAATCCCCTTTTATCTGGTGAACTTGCTTTGGTAAACGCAACTTGTTAACATTTTTCTGCTGACTGCATTGTCATACAACTGGAACTGTATGAAGAAACGTTTCTTTTGACTCACCATTATATGAAAAAGCACTGCAAAACAGCAGCCTCAAGTAGAACGTCGGGTTCTAAACTACAGAATAAGGACCCTGCACAAGAATAAATGTCCAGATGAGTGTAGCTCAACTCAGATCACAGAGCCTCCTCAGAGGTTCTATATCAACCTGACGTAAAACATAAAACAAGCTTAACAGTGCCATCTTTACCACCAACAGGTCGGTCTAAGACAGTCCTACCAGGAACTGAAATGACCTTGAGCATCTCATCTCAAACAGAATCAAAAAGAGCTGTATGGAGGTCCAGCAGGTACAGAAGTGAACATTCATGCCCAAGCAACACGATTTCAACAGAGAAAACTTTTCACATTTTATACTGATCCCCTCTGCATCCACAAAAGTCCCCCACCCCACATTAACCCACACATGTGATCCCCAAGACCCATAAACCATCTGATGGAGAAAACTGGAGTCTTGCTTTAAGCAAAAAAAAAAAAGCCTCTAGTGGGCAAAGATTTCCTGCCTGGCTTCTGAATAATGCAGCAGGGAAGACCATTGCTGGGAGCAGAGCAGCGTAGTGCAAACATTTCTAGAACAATTAAACTTAAGGATTGTGGCACCCACTGGTTTTCTGTTTTTGGAACATCTGACACCTCTTTTCACATTCCTCTGGCTCAAATGTGTTTGTCAAAGCAGGCTGAAATTTCCAGCTCCTTGTGCACATTTTTTAAGAAGCATTTTTTGAGCTTAAAATTGATTCCCAGACTTTTCTTTGAATAGAAAGCATGATCGACTATATATTTAGCGCCATTTTATCATGTCTGGAGGGGACTATTACTCATATTTCTATGATGCACTTTAGGTTATAATATTGTTTTGTTGGGTGCAATTGTGTCTCTTTTTTTTATCTTACTCTCTCAGTCTTTAAAGTACGTTAAAAGAAATTGCTTGGGAATTTAAAGGTTGCACAGTAGCCGCAACCTGCAACAGATGTCAGGTCAGATATTTTCATTTCCTCTGTCACGTGATCGTTTCATCTATCAGCTTGTGATATTAAAATAATAGGGCAACATTGTCCATTTCAATGGCACGGACTTAATGATGGTCATTTTTACCAATAACGGTCTAAGAATAGGGGCAAAGTTCCCTTTAAACGAGCAGGAAAAAAAAAAAAGAAAACAGTGATAAAAGTATCCTTTATAATCAGAAGCTGCTTTTGGTTTATTAAGACTTCAGACTTTCACAAAAGCACCACCGTGATGTGCTGACCTTTGATGTGCTCGTTCACGACGCTCTCCAGCCGGTCCAACCTCTCGATAATCCTCAGGGTCTCCCCTTTGCTGTCCTCCTCCAACTTTCTGTCCGCCTCGCCGCCGCCGCCGCTCTCCGCAACTTTGGGACCGCTGTTGGCCACATAGTTGGTTATCCAGCCGACGTAGAGGAGACACACGATGTTGGTCATGCCGCTCAGGATCACGCATGTCGACACCAAAGTTTTAGTTCTCCTTGTGCACAGCATCGCGGCATCCCTGCATGGGCTCCTGGATTACCGACGCGCGCGTAGGCAGGTGGCTGGAGGAGAAGACGCAGCTGAGAAATGTGTCCAAATGTAACTGTCAGAGACGCCTGCCGGGGGAGTCGGTCTGCCTCTGCGCTCAGGAGGCATTAATGAGTCCACCGGAAGCTTGGGATGGTTCTTAGAGCCGCTGTGAAATGATTCAGAGAGTGAATCCCTGCTGCGCAGCTGGAGAGTCACGCTGAGCTCAGCCGCTGTAAAGATGTGAAGGCAAGGTGCCAACCCCCTCTTCACATTGGCCAATGAGCGTGAAGGGGGCGGGGTTTATCGGCTCCTGCCGGCCCTTCACAGTTGGAGAAGGATACCGTGTGGAAGCTGGCATGCAAAAAAACCAAGCAGCTGTTGATATGTCTTATCAGTCATCTGAAAACACCGTTGTGAGATCATTTAAATTAGGCAAGAATATTGGAATAAACATTTGCATTGGAGTGCCAAAATATATGCTTCAGCAACGTGTGATGTTTGTCTCTGTGTTGTAGATCATGGGAATATTATTTGTGGAGTGTTGCAAACTATGAACACGTGTTGTAAAAAAATAAAATAATAATTAAAAAAAATAAAGACGTAGTCATAAAGAACACTAAAACATAAGGAATTGTAAAAGAAAACTAATTATGGTACCCTTGTTAAATGAATAATTGGAAAGAAATTATTCCCCCTTACAAAAGAAGGTTTACATAACTTCTTGAGTTATAAATGAAATATCTGTGACATGCTTTAGTGAAAATACTACAGAAAAATAATATGACAGCAACCTTTTCAAAGTGTTTGGCCAGCTCTGTCCATAGCAACTGGTTTTGGGGGGGTGGAACCAGCCACTCAATTTGAGTCCACCCCACTATTCCAGTGACAAATGTGGATCGTCCCACAACCGGACAAAGTGGTGGTCATAGACTCCAGAAGAAAACACTGATGATTGATGTGGCAATTCCAAGTAATAGCAGTATCAAGAAAAAGGAACACCATACTTCTCGTCTTCTTGGAGAAGTGCCAGGCGTTGAAAGGGGAGATAGAGAAGATCTGGAAGTGAAGACAACAGTGGTCCCAATAGTAGCTGGAGCAATTGGAGTTGTGCCCTCCAAGCTGAGAGTCTGGCTCCATCAGATCGCAGGGACAAGATCAGAGATCTCGGTCCAGAAGAGCACAATCCTAATAACAGCATAAACGCCGTGCAGAACTCTCAAGCTCCCAGGCAAGTGGTAGAGGACCCGAGCTTGAAGAGGGCAACTCCACACAGAAGAATGGGCAAGAGTGGAGTTCATGTATGTATGTATGGATGTGTGTTTGTGTATGTATGTGTGTGTATCTATAGATAGATAGATAGATAAAGGGCATTGCAAAAATATGTTGTTCTTATTTAAAGCGTTTACAGCTTTTGAACTTAGTGTAACACAGAAGTTTCATGGCAAAACTTGATAGTGGTCAAGTGTCTTTGTGTTGTCCTTAGCTGATGCTATCATCATACGAATAAACAACGAATACAAATCTATTCCTGCTTTGTCACAAGAAAGCTGGGTGTTTTTCAGATTTAATACAGTCCTTCTGGATAATGGATGACAACTTTGCTATGACAGTGGAGGTTATCAATGCTTTTCATAGACAATGTGCCCGTTGCCTTCGGGTGCATTCTGTTCATCAGAAACTCAACGGTGGGAGAAATATCACCAGATTATGAAAGCACTCCACTTGGATGATTTGATGCCGATATTGAGAAAAGTTACCTGCAAGGCACCATATAATATGGAATAGAAAAGTATCTTGTATCCAACCACACGTGCAAAAATCAAACCAAAATTAGTCACCACTGAGGCCGCGTAGCTACATCATGACTGGCTGGCACTGTCGGTGAAACCTAAAAAGTTGAATTTTTCTCAACTTCTGATGTAAACCAGGCATACAAAGTGGAGCAAAAGACCCACAGTTAAGTAATGCATGACATTATCCCATGTAAAGTTTGATTCAGGGTGGATCTGTGTATCCTACAAATCTGAGCAGCTGACAAAAAAGGAACAGGGTTTTATCTCAGTGTTCTTTGTTTTTTTGTTTGTTTGTTTGTTTTTTTTACTTGGTAGTCACTGTGAACCACAGAAATAGTTACAAATGCACAGAAAAACGTGGGTTTCTGCAGGCTGAGAAGGGAAACCTGGGCCCCCTACTAGAAGCTGGTAGCTTCTGTGTAGAGGACACCTGCTCAGCCAGGTGACGTATCTCTGCACCCCCACAGTATGTCTCATTTAAGTCATGATCAAATGTGAATTAAAAAAATAAAAATTCAGGTTTGTTGTAAATTTTTCTGAAAAGGTTATTATTGAAGTGAAGTTAAATAATCTAGAAGACTGTGACAGCCAATCAGATTATCTGTGGTGAATTCAAAGGAAATAAATCTTAATATTATCATAATAATAGCATAGACACTATGTTATTGTTAAAGAAACTGAAAAAGATAAGGCCCTCCTACAATTCAATTAAAGCTAATGTTTAATAATAATACAATCATACAATTCAGGGTTCTGGTATATAAATGTTTGTTGAGACAGGCTGTTGAATCAAATTAAAACTGTTGTCCCTTGGGTGTATGTTAGGGTAATTTCAGCTTTTTGCTCACCTTCAAAGTTATTGTTGTCTGGAGCAGCTTTCACCTCCACAAAACAGACAAGCTGTCTGTTTGAGCTTGTGAGCTGATCCTTCACTGCATCTGCGTGATTGTTTGTTGTAAACTCCAGCAGTCAACATGGGTGAAAGTTCTGATTCTGTGACTCTGTGTGAGGTTAATTTTCATCCCTGTTCATTCAATTTTCTCCCCTTATATGACAAGTTTGTTAAAAACAAGTAATAATCTATGTCAGGGGGAAAGGAATACATAAATCATTAATTTTAAGCACCTGCTTGTGTCCTCCTCAGGGTCTTAGGGAGGAACTGAAGTCTTTCCTTGATGTCACTTGATGAGAGGCAGGATGTACCCAGAACAGGTCAACAGTCCATCACAGGACCACACAGACACGAATGAGACAACTATGGCAGATTTAGCCCATCCACCCGAGCGGCACAGTTAGCTGTACAAGCGAGTGCACTTGGGTTATCCTCCAACTGTAAAAAAAAAAAAAGAAAAGAAAAAAAAAAAAAGCTGCTATCTGTAATGTGAATAAATAATAGATGCAGTATAGTTCAAACATGTTTGTGTGACAGGGTGGATGAGGGAGAGATTGTGAAGTGCTCTGTAGAACCTAGATAAGGTTAAGAATATAAGTGCATACTATTTATCTTTTAGACTCAACATCCATCAACATGTGAGTTTCCAGGCGAGGCGGAAGAAGCTTGAGTACGCAGAGAAAACCCACTTTTTTGATATTTGCACAAAACCCAAATATCGAAAAAGAAATCCTGAAATGACAGCCGCTCTCATTAAAAAAAAAAAAAAAAGAAAACTCCAAATATTGCAAAAACCTTTTTCAAGTTTCACAAGCTGGTTTTTCATGCAAGTGCATAATCCAGTTTATCAGAGAAGTGTAATGGAAACACTTTTTGTTCATTTCCACATTTCTGGCAGTGCTGGATGTGACGCAGTTAGTCAATCTAAAATAATAAAAATCTACTTTCCAGCTGTGTTTGGCCTAAATGATGTAGCTGTGCAATAATACTACTTAATCATTATGTATTACATAAAGGCTTTTGTCTGTAAACAATCATTTGAATGATCATCCACTGACTTCATCATCTGACTATTTTCTCAACAGTGGTAGCAGCGATTGCAATAATTTGTCAAAGACTAAATATGTTTTTGTTCATCTTCTTCAAACTGAGATTTTCTTTTTTGTTGTTTTGAAGACAAGTCTAGCAGGATGAGGCACCGAGAGTTATGAGAATTACTCTCATTCAATAAAGATTGTTCAATGGAAACATGTACCTCCTGCAGCTACCTTTATTGCAGATTTAGAGTTTGGATTTTCTCTTATGAAAAAGTGTCATGGAAACGCGACTGCTGGCACCCGCAGAACATGTCAGCTACACAGAATGGCCTCAGATTTGAACCACATAGCTTGTAAGTGATGCAACAGTACTGCCTACCACATTCTGTTCTCCCAGAGAAAGGAAAAAAATCTATATTCTTAAATGAAAAGTTTATCTTATTGTGGTTTTAGAAAAATATATATCTATTTCTCCCATAAGATAGCCCACAGTATTCATTAAAAGTTTATTTTTGATTGTGTTCTAAAACAGAGAGGATGCATTCTCTTTTAACTGGAAAGTCATCATTTTGAAGTTCTTGCTGTAAAAGTTCACCTTGATCACCTTCTGAAGTCAGATTTTTTCATTTGTAAAGTCTGGAGAACTTCATCAAGTCTTTTTTCAAACTCCAGCGTGGCCACACCCTTAAAGACTTAAAAAGTTGTTGACTGCTGACTGCAGCTCTTCTCTCCATTTTGTCAAGTTAAGTTCCGTAAGTCATCAGTTTTATTGTTGGTAAAAACTGATTGAAATAAAAAGATTGAGTACTAGTATTGCTTTGAAATGAACATGGACAAAAGTGTTGCAGTTTTTTCAAAGTAAAGAAGGGGGGCACAAAGAAAATATAAAGTAAGGGAAATATCCAGAAAAAGAGAAAGGATGACTTACTGTTCCCAAATATGTGTGCATGTCTGTTTATTGCTCAGTAAATAGATATTTCACCATCTTGACTCTGCAAGGTGATTGTCCAAAAGCTTCTGATCTGACTCATTCCCCAACTCCATGGTTTCCTATGAACACACTGGCACATACACGTGTCTGATCATTGACCTCCTACGGTGCCAACCTCAGAGTTAAAGTAACTTCAAGAGCATCTCACCACCAACAAATGGATCTTGCAGTTAGGGCCTCTAGGCTGCTACTTTCATCTTTGTCTTTCATCCACTACTCAACCAATCACAGAAACACACACACACTCCTGGTGCAGAATCAAAAAATCGCCATTCACCCAAGAGCACGCTTCCAGATTCAGCCGACTCACCCGTGGTATAAATAATACATTGGCTCTGAAATATTAAGGCTCTCTGCTGCTTTCAATCTTGTCTGACCGTCTGACTGTCAGTCTGTCTCATTTTAGCTAAAAAAAGAAAGAAGAAAAAAAAAGGGATTGTTCATCTTGACAGACTGAACGGACATCCCCCCACCCCACTACCACGTGGAGGTTTTTTTGTATATAAGAAGAAAGCAGCTCAGCAGAAATAAATTATATACTTGTTTACCTGACTGGCCATATATAGCAGTCAGCATTTGAAGTGGATCAAAACATTTAATCAAAGTTGTCCTAAGACAAGAACAATATTCTTACCAAGTATATAAGTATGTTTCTGATCCACTTCAAATACTGAGCACCAAATAGCTACAAAGACACACTGTAGAAGTTTAAAGCTGAAGTTTAAAGAAGTTAATGTATCAAAGAAAAATTTTCCAGGTCTGTTGTAAAAAAAAAAAAACCTTATCGATACCTCTGTATCACTGGTCTTAACCACCAAGGTGACTATCTGGGTTTGACTAAGAGTCTTTGCCTGGTAAAAATAAAGACTTGAGAAATGGTCCAGGTTCAGCAGATTTAATATGACAATTGCATGCAAGAGGGTCAAAACATACATGCAAAGTTTCAGTGCAGAAGTGACAAAGTAATACAGAACACACAGAGTTTTCAAGCTTTTGGGTTAATCTTCATGGTGTGTCAAAAGACACACAATCTGAACGTAACAATCTTGCAATGTAAAAATAATAGGTGTCAAAATAATAATAATCCCAGACACCAACCCAAGGACAGAGAACTGAATGTGCACAAACAAGAAGAAACAAGACTAAATTTCCATAACATTTTTCAAAAATACACACTAAAATTGTCTCCATAAACAATTTTTTTTTTTTTAAGTAATGAAATAAGCAGTCTTAATATGATCATGTTGAGGACAACTCTGATCCCAACACTGAAATATAAGACTGACTGATAGACTCTACGTACATCCCACAGGGAGTTTTAGTGTTGGAAATGTTTTATTGGGATGATAATCAATGTTTCACACTACTGCTGCAGACGCTGAAACCAGCAGGCAACGCTTATGCTGCTTTCAGGCACAAAACCTGTTCATTTAATACTTAGCAACACAGCAGGCGGGGAAAAAATGTGACTATTCAGACAAGAATTTAAATATCATTAAATTAACATGAGTCAACATTCAGACTCATTTGTGCCAAATGGGATATTTAAGAAAATCTAGACCCTTCTTTCTTCTGAAGCTAACTGGCTGCTCCTGTTGCTTTATTCTCAACTTTATATCCAAACTGCTCACAGACCCGCAGGATCATTTCCTTTCATCCTCCTTTTGTTTTTTGGTTGCGTCTTGAATCAGTGCTCTGATGAAACTTCTACATATTTATTTAGGATTGTTTAAACTAGATGGGCTAGCGGGTCATGAGCTGTACCTATGTTCAGGTTTCGGATAGATTCAGACAGACCACTTTAGTGCTGGATTAGTGGGTTCTGGCCTCTCTCTGGAAGGGGTACTGGTACTACAGACTTACCAATGCCAAGAGGTGAAGATATACATCCCAGTTCTACTCCTGCTGGAAAACTATAACCCCCCCCCCCCCCC
>JAOWBL010000020.1:16772855-16785797 GCA_028564865.1 Zenarchopterus dispar | reverse complement strand
ATTATTATTATTATTATTGTTATTATTATTATCTCTTCCTCACTATGAGTGTAAACTCTACTAAACATTACATATGTCTCATTTCAGATGGTTGGAAAGGTTTAAAACTGAAGATAGGTGATCTTTAGTCAGTTTAACCTCGTATAGACCCAAAGTTTCCAATTTTTGATTCATGTCATTGTTCAACGACATAGAGGACTTTTTTTTTCTAAATAAAACTCTTTCTTTTGCTTGCTTGTGCATGACTCAACCCGGAGTCTTGAAGGCAGTGAAAAAGGTGAGAACGGTTTGTTTTCATTGAAAAATTTTAAATAAATTTTCGTGAAAACATTGTTCTCATCTCATCTATTAACTGGTGGCTGTACTAAACAAAACGGCTCGTAGCGCTCATGGCTGTTCTATTGTCTCGTCCAGCATTGATTTAGTCTCAGCTGTCGGCTCACCAGAACACAGCAGGGACATTTCTGGAGCCATAAGCAGAATTAGATCTCCACCCACGTCCCTCCACTCCACCCCATCCCATCCCCCCTCCACCCTGCTGCCCCAGTCCTGAAAGCAAGTTACCTGGAAGTGGAAACTGAAACTTGGTGTTCTTATTAAAATAAGTGTTAGTGATTTTGGTGAGATGCAGCGGTGTTGTTAAGAATACGGTGCTCAGAAAAGTAAAGTAACTTCAGTTTAGCAGGAAGATGCAAATGCATAACAATAAAAGGTAAAAAAAATAACTTAAAAGTAGATATGAGAGAATGAGGGGGAAAATGCTTGTCTCAAAGCACAAACCCAGGTTTAGCAGCACAGCACTGAAACTAATATCATTCAGCACCTGTAACACCTGTAAAACTTCATCAGTATGACCATAACATCCTTGACAGATGAAGTTGTCACTCTGCTGCATGGCATGGGAGAAAACCAAAACGTCCAGTAATTTTGGAAAGATGTAACCAGCATGGTTTCACATAAAGTTAAAATGGTGGTTCTACTTGAGGTGAAGCTCTCTGAAGCAGGTATCTATCCTGATCACTCTGCACCGGGCCCGAAATCAGCACCCATGATGGATTTTTCCTTGCTTCAGGCTAGGAGAGTGTTTTCATTGAGGTGTAAAAGAAGGGAGGTTATGGGAAATGGCGTCATGTTTATCCATCTGTCCATGATCTATACTCACTTATTCCAATACAGGATCAAGCAGATCTCCTGGAGCCTGTATATCAATAAATATGACCAGTAATGGTTTCATTAAAAGTTTTTTTTTTCCTGATTGTATATACTGGGTGTGGGTGTGACTGGGAGAAGAAGTGTTCATCTTGACAGCACTTTTTCTCTTCCAAAAGCAAAAAACATTTAGTTAAAAAATAAAAGATCAAGACGTAACGGTAAAACATTACTGCACAAGCGATATGCATGTAGGACATTTTAACATTTTGGGATAAACACTGTAGGAAAGGAAAAAAATGAAGTAGAAGGGCTGAATTTTCTTTTAAATGTAGGTGTAAATGCTGGGAGCTGAAAGTAAACTGAACTCTGCTGAAACAGTACGAGGTGCAAATAGTAAGAATTAAAAAAAAAAGTAGACATTTACACTTCTAAGGTACATGACCATGGTACATGAGGACAGGTATGAAGAAAAATCTTCTTCAAAAAAGCAAAAAATAATAATAAAATAAAATAAATTTAATTTAAAAAATGCATGAACAGGATTTGCAGAAAATAAAGTATAAAATACATTCATTCTACAAATTATGTAAATTGTGTAAATGTTTGAATTGTATGAGGATTTGCAGAATTAAAAGAAATCTTTCGCACCACCCCATGGTCATAAATACATACAGATTTCACTTCATTCATTTCCTATGTGAAAAATAATGATAAAAAAAAAAAGCAGAATATTTTCAAATCTATAAGGATCTGCATACAAAAAAAAGTCATATCACGTGAGTGTGGAAAAAGCTTAACTTTTTGATACCAAAATTGTTGAAATTGCACCATCTATCTATCTATGTATCTATCTATCTATGATGATGGTGATGATGAGACTCGGGCCGTGAACGCACCACGCCTTGAACGCACCACGCCTGTCTCTGCGCTCTAGTTTCAGTATGGCGGCTGGGACTTGCGGAGGAGGACAACTTCTTCTACAATTCTTCCACAAAACTGTGGGACGGCGGCAGCTGTAGCCGTAAACCCGCCGCCGCAAACACGAATTGGACTAAGACAGACATCGGGCAGCGTAACTGGTTGCCTCTGGCGAGGTTTCCTCGGAGGATAACCGCGTTGGTGGGATGAGCGACGACCCGCAGTCCAGAAAGTCGCCTGATTTTCCGCGTCCGTCTCCGCTCCGACTGTCAGTTAGCCGGCTAGTTGCTAGGTAGCTTCGCCGTCCTGCTAACGCTCCGTTGCGGGTCTTTCCCAGAGCCACGGACGCGTCAGCTCGCTGGTTTTGTTTGCTACAGGAGACAGTGATGGCATGTCGCATCCACTCGGTAAGCGAACTGGTTGAGGAGGGTGGGGAGAAAACATTTAAGGACACGAATGACAACTTTGTCGGCACTCGTTAGCTTAGCTTAGCTTCGCTTGTTCACTAGCCGGCCAATTAGCGTTTTAGTTACACAAGACAAACTGCTAATGCCAGATTCATCCCGGCTGAGTATTTGGGGCGACTAATCCAGACTGAGCGGGTAATGAACGGGTTTCGAGCTTAAATCGAGCGGTAACGTTTAAGAACTGAGGGGCTGTTTCTGGTATTGCTAGCTGTCGTTAGCGATCGCTTAGGTGTGTTTTTTTTTTTTTTTTTTCTCAGCGGAGGGAGCGGTGACGATTAGGTTGATCGATAAGGCTCCCTGTATCAGGGCAGCAAGGTCACTGCGATTATGACGGACTGTCAGTGACTAAAAGACCTCGGATGACACCTCGCTAAACGTATGTAAATCGACTAGGGTGTTGCACGCTGGTTGTGTGTGTGCGTGTGTGCGCCCGTTTGTTAGCGTGCTGCAGGTGAACGCATCGTAGCTCAAAAAAGCGCGCAAATAATTTGATTGAAAACCCATCAAGAAATCAAAACATATGTTTCGCTGTACTTTTGAATTACTAGCGTGAGCTGCCGCGGCTTCGAGGCGGTAAAAGCCGAGTTTGGTGGCCGTTTTCCCGCAGCCGTTTGGCCGATTCTCTGCTTGAATAGTTTGATGGACGTGAGGGGCTGTTTGCCAAACTGTCAGAGCCATACTCAGTCATGTTCGTCCTGACATATGGCACCTTGGTCTGTACATAGAGGTTTGCTCTCAGATCTAAGTGTCGTTATGTAGCTTTATTGGGCTGTCAGTGAAAGTAATGTCTTGTCTTTTTTATACCTGTTGGTTTGTTTTTTATTTTCATTTGTTTTCAAACGCAGGAGAGTCTGGTTGACTCAAAGTGGGGAAGCGGTGCTGTCCGGGGTGCGAACAGTGGACAATGCTTATCAGTCAGTGCCTAAAAGATTAGTGGACCTAGAACCCTGCCTACATTTAGGCTACAGATATTGTAGATTATTCTTTAGAGAGATTGCAACAAAACCCTGCCAATCTGGATCAAGAAAACCTCTCCCTTGTGTCTGGTTGGAGTAATACTCTCAAGCCAAAATCAATGCCTTCAGCGCTGGCCGTGTTCGCCTGCCGACCCAACTCGCACCCATTCCAGGAGCGGCATGTGTACCTGGATGAGCCAGTCAAAATCGGCAGGTCGGTGGCTCGGTGCCGCCCTGCCCAGAACAATGCCACCTTTGACTGCAAAGTGCTGTCCAGGAATCATGCTCTCGTATGGTTCGACCACAAGACCGGCAAGGTAAGACAACGTGAAATCATTTCATTGCTGTTCCACTCATGATTTGAATTCCCTCTGGGATTTTAGATCAAATCTATCCGAAAGGGGAAGCATGTTGACGTTTCTTTGTTCAACATGCTGAACCTTGAGTTTTACCTCACTGGTGTGATAGAAAAAGTTTTGTATGTACGAATTGTTGAACGTGCTCAGAGTCCTCTGTAAATACAATCCACTCACAGGCGTCTCCGATGGTCTCGTGAGCATTGGAGTTACACATTGCTCACCTGTCAATCAAATTAAAATAGCTTACACTTTTACAGTCATAAACTTAGCACGCTTAAAAACTTTTCATTCATACTACATGGCTTCCTTGATAGCAACATCCCTCAGGACAGAAGACTTGAAAAGAAAGTTGTTTTTATTTGAAACGCCAAAATAAAGCTCCCGGTTCACTCATCCTCCAGATTTGAAAATCCACCTTGTCTTTTGGAGGAATCCAGCAGTTCTGTCCTTTTTTTTCTTTCTCTTCAAGAAAACGTGCATCTTGTGAGATGCAAGTTATTTCTGCTAACAGGAAACGTCGGATGAGATTGATTTACTGCTTGCTTGTTCGTTTGAGCAGGTATAGAGAGGCACCAACTGATCGACTGGTGATCAGAATCCGACAATCTTTCTATGATGGCCTCTGATCGGCCAACACTTGCTTTTTTTTCATTCAGTACTTTAATCAAATTCACAAACTTAAAAATTCATATTGTATTCATTTGTTTATTTTAGGGGAAGCGAGGACAATAATTGCACAGCGTAGAATACTGAAAATTTAAAAAATTTCCCAACCAGTAAGTGACTCGCGTGTTGTGCAAGTTTTTCACTGCGATTAAAGAACAGCAAAAAAAAAAAAAAAAAAGGAATTTAAATAGTCTGTTGTATAAAAAATACTCATGAATCAATAACAAAAAGATGTGAGACAGCAAATGTAATGCAGCACAGCTGATCATGCTTAACCAAAACTTTTACATTTTGTAAAATTAAAAAAAAAAAAAAAAAAAAGAAATGGTTGCACTGGTCTGACTGAAGTCATCATTTTGAAATGCAGGTAAATCTCTTAGTCCAACTGAAGCAGAACTAGACCAAACTTGTCATAGGCAGGCTAACACACCCAAATCATGCAGTTGAAGTCGCGCTAATCCCTGGATTTAAAATATTCAACTGTTTTTCTGTTGCTTTGGTGTGTAGTGCAATTTGTCAGCTGGGAAAGCATAATGAAAGTGGACGCTATCGACACCTATCATTACAGAGTGTAGTATACTCTGGTTGGTAAATCAGTTCCCTTCATGTGCGTTCAGGGACTTTTCTAAGCTGAGCTGTAGCCATAACTAAAATAACTCAGAATATTCTGAAACTAAAAAGGCTAAGACGCTAAAAATAAAGAGCCTGCAGACGCTTGTATCATTCATTCTTGATTAAGTTAATGCTTGAAGTTGATTATGGCTCTAAAGAAAGAAAGAAAATTGAAATTGGATAAAAATTGGTATCAGCAGAGCAGACCTTTTAAAAAATAGATATTGGCAAAGAAAAATGGCAGTCAATTAATCTGTAATTACATAATTGAGAAGCAAAAGCAGCTGGATAACCACAACCAAACAACCTGAAATCTTGAGCCCACAGCTGGGAGATTTGGTGGCTTTCTTACGGTCTGTGGGAGTGGGGTGTTCCTTGACAGACACCAGATCAGCTCAGTTAAACAGCGATGGGAGATTTGATACCGACTCGAGAGTTTTAATCCATCACAATCATCGAAACCTCATGTAGAGAAAGTCTTCTCTCTAGTCGAGGTGTTGGGCTTTTTAAAATTAGATGATGTCAGTTTGTTCTTTTACTGGCACATTGTGTACCAAAACGCTACTAAAGCAACAACGTTTGTTTACAAGGTAAACAGGTAAACTTGGTTCAGGACAAGACAAGTGATGGACTCAGGCCAGTCTGGTCTGGATTAAATTTTTTAAACTCCAGAGACGTGAGGTCAAATCTGTGCATTTTGTTTGATTTTTTTGCATCTTTTTGGTGTTGGTAGTTTCTCCGGCGAACAGGCTGAACAGGCTGAGACGGCGTCGGGATTACCCAGCTATGTGGCTCGCAGGTTCTTTGAAATGCCCTGCATGTGTTTGTGTGTGTGTGTGCACAAAGCATAAGCTATTTATAACAATGCTAGTAGCGTCATCCTTTCCTCTCCTCTGGGATAAACACACATAGACACACACACATGCCAACACACACACACACACACACACACACACTTGCACTGATTTATTGGCACTTGAGATTCATACAGTACTTGTCAAAAGTTTGGCCTCGGTGAATGGATAGGTGTGTGTTTACACTAGTGAGAGATGCTGCTGCGAAGAGCAGGAATTAATTCACTTTAGTCCCCTGGTTCATAAACAGGTTTTAAAATAGATTAAAAAGAAGCGTATTGGTGTTTTATTCTGCCAGTTAACAGATTAAATCTCAGTATGGTGAAGCTGGTCGCTGACTGGCTTCAAATATTTGCATTTTAGTAGTCGTCTGATATGAGGTTGGTTAAACTACAACAACCTGATTTATTTAAGAGATTAGACCACTGATTTTAGTTTAATTTTCAGATCAAATGGACAATTGAAAATGAGTAATTATTAGAGTTTTCATTCTTCACAGGCATGTTTAGACCAGGGTGTCAATGGCCAACAGACCCCAATAATTTCTTTATTTTCACAGATGTGAAGATGGTAGAAGTATTAAATCACTTAATCTTTTCCAAACACATATTCTCCTCTGAGTATTAACCATAAAAGTGTTTATTTTGTTCAGTATTTTACACAGTTAGCATCTTCAACCCACTCACTGGTACCACAGGGTGGGAACATGCACAACACACAAAGAAAGGCAAAACACACACCTGGCAGGTAATTGTTTAAACTGAGTGTGTTATGGATATATTTATAAAAGTCGATGATGTGGAGGTGGGCCAACCAAAGGAGATGGTGAAGAAGTTGGACTATTTTTATAACAGATAGTGGTGTTAAATGTAGATTTCCACCGCACATATAGCACACAGCATTTTTTGACATAAAAGACTGCTTTTTAATTTTTATTTTTGAGTTTTACTATATGTATTTTCAATGTAATACTAAGGACACCACATTTGTTAGTTCTGGTTAATAATAATTGTCAGAAGACACTCGATATTTCAAGTAATCTATTACATTTGGTCAGATTTATTGTTTTGACGCTGGACTGAAAGTTATGTTTGATGCTTGCTATAATGCACTTCGTTTATGTGCAGTGGCCTGCTGACATCGCGAGCCGCCAAGACAGCTGGTGTGATGAGGAACTCTCGGTGAAAGTGATAGTATATTTGAAATGGCAGGACTGATGTTTGTTCGGATCAGACTCAGCTGCTTCTCTCTTCACCTCGGAGATCCTTCAGCTTGGAAAGCACTTTAGTGGAGGCGCTGAGGTCCAGCCCAACAGACTTCCTGCCTGTGCGAGGACCAGTCAGTTTCTCACTCAGCTCGCTTGAGATGTCACTGGCTTTATTCTCCTTCCGTCCACTACAACTGTTGACAAATTGGTTTGAAAAGTAAATCATTTTTCAGTCAAATGTTTATGCTTTTCTTACAAGTTTTGCACATCCCCACCCCCCCTTCAGTTTTGGGGTTATTAGTTGCGTAGTACTTCTCTTTCTCCGTTACCACAAACATGTCTTCGTGTCCTTATTGTAGCTAGCTGCATATTTCATAATACACATTACATATGTCTTCAGGAGGACGTAGTCTAATGACACAGAGAACCAGACTCGTCAGAAAGAAATAAGATGGCTGCTAATTTATTTAAAAAAGCACCTTACAGAATTTTAACCAGTAACATAGAGCCAATAGTGCCAGCTTATGATGATTGTTTTAAGTGCTATCGTGCCATCATGATGTTGCACATGTCTGCACTCAGAACTGAGCGGATCTTATACTTGTTTTATGACGTCTCGTCAGTACGTACCAAGAGAGCGTGAAACAGCACTCAGGTGTCCTCGGACTCAGACTCCAGGTCGACACACACATGCAGGTTGTCATCGAAACATACCAGAACTACGTGTAGTAACTCCACCACCAAAAACTCTTAAAGCAGCGCCGTTTTTTTGTTTTGTTTTAGTTGTAAGAATTAAACTTCCTTTGCCCCCCCCCCACCCTGAATAAGAGTAACCAGATATGAATGAAGATGGTTGAATTTACGTCTGTAGTCAAATTGTGATTTTGGTTTGTTCATGTTGCTTAAACTTTTATTTGTACGAGCAGTTGAAGGTAAAATGTGAAAACACACTTCCTTCCCATTTTTTTTGTTCTGCTGGTAAGTCCGCTGTTGCATTTGTCCTGAGGTGTTAAATCTTTGACTGGATGAAACGATGTCGGCGCTAAACTCTTCTTAGGTTATGTTCCATGTTTTCTGGCAGCGTGCGAATCTCCGTGCTGTGCTTCATGTCACCATCTCCACAGCTCTTTTACTTCAAGGTTTAGCGTTGAGAGAAGAGACGGCAGCCCAGGAAACCCAGATGGTAATTAGACTATCGATGAATAGTTTATGAGCCTTAAAGGCTTGAAGCCTTTGGTTTGCACAGGTGTAAATGTTACTCAGAAGGAAATCCTGTTTCTGGGTAACACTGAAGGAAGATTCAGGTAAAAACAAACCTTTTCATTTTAGACTTTTATCCTTGATAAATTCTTGGTAAATTATTTCCAGCCTTCAGCTTTATGCCTGCTGCTTTCTTAAAACCTGCTCAAGTCTGATTTTATTGTTAAGTTATAAGATATTTGGATATGATGGGCAAAATAAGTTGGTTTTTTTTTGTCATCATGTGTTTCCCAAATTAGGATTTCACTTTGATGCAGGTAAAACAAAGGTTTTTCAGATTTCATTTATATTAGTTGTAAACGTTAGTCTCAGAATATTTCCATCAGCTCTGGTAAAACTTGGTTTTATTTCACACTGCTCTCCTGACGTTTAAATTGACTTCTAAGATGAAAAGGGTTTTCACTTGGCCATCACTGGAGACCGAAGAGTTTAAGTGAATTTAGTGACATTTAAAATCATCACAACTATAGTCTTCGTTTCTGACTGGAGCTGAGAAAAGTAAAACAGTTTATGTTGTTTCTCCATTTGTTGCCACTGGTGTTCTGATAAAAACATGTACTCTTGTTTTTATTTGAAAGAAAACAAAAATCCTGGTCACAACGCTTGAAAACTCTTTGACAAAGTGAGCATTGATAAATCATTATTTATCCCACAGTGTTGTTGTAATCTATTTTTCAGCAAGTAAATTGCTACTTGTTGTTGAGTTTAGGGTTGCAGCAGTTAGGATTTTGTTTTGTAGATAAGAAATCGTTATAATTGTGGTTTATAATTTTTTTCTTTTTCTGTCTTTTCGGCCATTATTATTGGAAGCATACAAATACCTCAGTTATAAGAAATAAGCTGTCCTTTGGCTTGCAAAGCTGTAAAAATACAGATGTTTTATTTTTCAGACTTTATGAATAAAAACGAGTCTTTATGTCGCGTTCACAAGAAGGTGGGCCCTAATAAGATTATCATTAAAAGGGTTTAAATGTCCGTGACTCGATCAGGCTTATTAAACTGTGAAAATCTATAAAACTGTGATATTTCAATTAGTTGCAGATATTTTCACGCAAGTGAATGAAGATGATTCTGATGTTCGTGCAAACACGATTATCTGAAACAATTGCAGTTGCAGAGTTAATTGTGGCGTTGTTGGCTGAGATACCAGAAGAGTCTGTCAAAGATCTAAGTCCAGGAAGTGGATGCTCTTCTTTTGAATGAACTTTTTTTTTTTCTAATAGTAAAACTTTTTTGTTCTCACAGGTGTGCACCTGTAATAGTTCAAGCAGCACGTTGACGAGTCGTGCCAAGTTCTTGATTGCCAGAAGCGTTTCAGCTTCTGATGTGTGTGCAGTCTTGTCTACCAAAAAGCCATCCTTTTATACTTCATCAGCGTTGTTTTTATTTATGGGTAGATAGTTTTAAGTTTTCTCCGTGATCACGTGCACACTTCGTCGCCAGTTATTTTCCATGATATTTTCTCGTACGCAGACTTCAGGTGTTGTTGAGAGACCGTGCCATTGTCGGACTAGTTGTTGGGTTAACAAGGACGCAACAGACGCACTCCCTACAGTAGATGAGTCACTACGTTGCTGTTGGCGTTGGGCGTGCACTCTCAGACGAGGAAAACAAATCCTCAGTCCCTACACCTCCAGCTGCTTTCTGAGCACCAGTGTACCGAGTACGTGTATATGAGTGGCAAGGTCTCACACAGGTAGTGTTACATAACAAACAAACAAACAAACAAAAAACTTGATTATTTACAAAAGCACCAAAGAAGGCAAAAAAAAGTTTGTGTAGTTTTGTGAAAAGGTTTCAGTCCCAGCATGCACTGGGGCAGAAGCATCACATGCTGTCTGAGGTAACGGGACCAAACGTCCCAGGTCCACCTGCAGGGTCAGAAGTCTGCATCCAGTCTGAAGGTGTTGTCTGTGGCGCTGGACGGGACCATCCTCTGGTACTCGCCCAGATTTATACTTTTTTTTTTTTTTAATATATTTTGGGCCTGAGAGACAGGTTTCAGGGGTTTTTGTGTATGAACGTCGCTGCCGTTCTGAGCTGCTGCTGTAAAACACATTCACATCAGAGCGTGAACACCTTTCCGAGATGATGGTCATATTCAGCGATGAAGGCAGTTTGAGTGGGCCAGTTCAGGGTTTTACCACTGCATCATGGGTAGTTGGTTCGTGATAAAAGGCTGCCACGGTGCTGATGGGTGAAGCAGGCAGCTGGTGGAGAGCGTTGCTGTTTGCTGATTTCTTTGTGTGTGTTTGTGGGGACAGGTAACGGTTGATATGGAGCTCAGATGAAGGTGTTACATCCAGCTTCAGCAGCATAAAGGAAACAGTGATGAAGGGCGTAGCAGCAACTCAGGATTTAAATGCATGATTTTGAGTTTTATGTATAATTTCTGAAAAATTCCTAACCACTATTCCTCTTAGATAGGGATTAAACTCCCTAAAAGTAAAGCTTGTCTTTGCAAAAAAAAATTACTGTTAATATTGTTAATAATTACCAAAGAAAAGAACAAACTCCTATTATTTTAGGAGTTCTCTATTCATTAGTTGTTAGGGTTTATGCTGTGAAAAAGGCCAACAACAATAAAACATATTCAGGGCACACTGCTGGTGTGTTCACTGACATGACAAAGTGCGTAATTCCCTGGAAATGAGGGAAAATGGAGCCCCCAGACTGTCACGGCAGGACAGCGAGCGTGACAAATTACAACACTGTATTTAGTTCAGAGAGAGTCTGAAAGTGATAAAGTGCAGTCTAACACAAGAGTAGGACAGCAAAGAACGAGGAGTTGAGGTCACAGCTATGTCTTTCTTAAAACATTATATATATATATATATTTAACAGATACACATGTATAGATGCAAAAGCCTGTTTGCTGTCTGTCACATCACCCGTTCTCTACTCAAACTCTATTTGTGCACAAGTTTCCTGTTGCTTGCTAAATAAGTCCAGATATATTCTGAACCTTTAGAAAAAATAATATTACACCTCCATCTGAACATTATCCAAGTTAATGTGAAGTTTGTCATCAAAAGGGCTGCAGAGCAAACGTGCTCTGGGTATTATCTCGGTTTATTTGTGCCAAATAAACTGAAGTTGCAGGTGAGCCACTTGGTTAAACTACTGATGATGTAATTCATCCTGACTCGGCTTTTCAACACTTCCTCACACACAGGAAGGACGATGCTGTCAACACTATCTGCATTTCTGAGCTTATTCTAACACCACATGATGCTTCAGTGATAACGGACATGAACCAATAACGCAGAAAAATAAGTCATACTGAAGTTGTCAATGTAGGAGACTAAAATTAAACATTAATCTTATTTCAGTGTATTTAGTGGTGATGTGAATACATGCATCTTGGAGTATACAGATTAATATTTAAAAAAAACAAACAAACTGAAACCATAGAAGTCAGTTGGAAGTAACCAAGTGTAGTGGCAAAAAAAAAAAAAAAAAGCAAAAATATAAAAATATGCTGCATTAAATATCTACGTGGCCTCCAGGACTGCAAACTGCTGACTCTGATTAGGGTTTGTCAAAATGATGTGTAAAATAAAGACACAAGAAATAACAATATCAGCACAGAAATGTTGAGTTTGACTACAAGTGCAAATTAGGTGAAAATTGGATTACATTTACAGCAAATTACAGCAGAAAACGAGTAAATTCTGGAGGGTTCACATCTATCTGGCTACTGCGTATTATCTGAAAGGAAGTCTAAAACAATAACATGTAATCTTCTTTAACATTGCTACTCCTTGCACCTTACAACTAGACATTTTTTCCGACTCTATCAAGGACATGTTTGCGCTCTGTTTTATTTGTTGTTAAATTAAATACTTTGAAATAGTTGGGGTTTTATTTGACCTCATTTGGGTACTTGGTGCTTCTGAAATGGATATTTGGAAATAAAATCAAGCCTGTTTTTTATTGTAGTCTTGTCACGTGACCACAAAGTGGACGGTGGGATCTGCTGCTGAAGCGCACGTGCATTCACACTCACCTTTCAAGGAAATAAAGAATTAGCTGCAGGAGTGAAATGCTCTTTCTGTTTGCTGTTAGCGGCTCCCAGGCTCTGTTGAGGCGGTGGCGGGCGTCCAGGCTTCTGGGAGTTGGCTCTCGACACCGTTACGCATCGGGACCAAAGTATCTCCTGCCTTCTCTCACTTTTCCAGCTTTTCTCACAGATGAACCGTCACCTGCATGTGCTGTCCCAGTTTTAAAGGTCTGACTCAAGTCTGGAAAGCATGCCGGTTCAGGGTGAAAATCAGCGACTTGGGTGAAATTAGGATGAGATGTGGCGATGGCGTCTTTATAAACCGACTTTATATTTATCTCTTAATGCCGTTGCGTTTTAACAGGATACGTCCTGAGCAGATCTCCTGTCAGCATGATGATTGAAGTATCTATTTATGATCTGCTTATGAACAAATCTTAATTTTAATAAGCTTTACTCTTGCTTCGTTCATTTCCAAGAAAAATGAC
>JAOWBL010000020.1:16761158-16771691 GCA_028564865.1 Zenarchopterus dispar | reverse complement strand
GTTGCTTATTTTGTGGTTTGACCTTAAACATCCATCCTCACAAAGGGCTCTTTAATATTTTGTTTCCAGCAGTTATTAATGGAAATGTTACGACTTCTTAGTTCAACATTTATCATCCAACTTGACTTTCTGGCTTTGCTAATTTTTTAAATTTTATTATTGTGGCCATTGCTTTCTTTTATAAAACATTCGTTTAAAATCTTTGAAGTTATTTTAATGCAGCCTCTTATGTTGGACTTTGTCAGTTCATAAAAAGGCTCCGAAATGTTCTCAGGGAAAGAATAAGTGAAACAAACCAAAAAGATCAGCTGCTTTCTTTGTTGGCTGAACTGGAAAAGAAAAAAAAAAAACGGGTGGGGGGAGGTGGGGGTGGGAGGACAATTCTGAACCGATGCTGAACATTTATAGTTATTGACTGGTCGTAATGTGCAGACGGATCTATTTTAACTCCATCTGACTCAGCTGCTTTGCTTCGGTGCCTTCGGGCTGCTCATGAGAGGTTATGAACATGTTCAGCCTTTCAGAGTGGGAAATATGTCCTGATGGGGCCCCCCCCACTCTTTTTATTTTTTTTTATTTTGTTAATCATCCTGCGTGAAGTTATTGCATACTTGAAGAGTCAGCATGCCAGAACAGCTTTTTCCCCTCACAGCAGATTCACAGATTTGAACCTGCTGGATCGAAGGCTCTGAAGCGTAATGTTGTTAAAGATAAGGAGCTCGGAGCGTTATTTAATGGAAAATGTTCTTTGAACGTTGAGCTGAATTTTACCCTCGAAGGAAAAATTTGAACAATGTTCATAAACGTGATGATAATTATAGACCGTAGAAAGGATGTCAGGTCTGAAAACGGGATCTAACCCTGAAAACTGCGTTTACTGCAAAAGTGCACGTCATAACAAGAACATAAGACATCCACAGTCAACAAAAACAATGAATGCATTCATGATTTTGAATTCAGTGCACAATTCTGTGGTAAAATCAGCCTTTACCTTCTTCGTATACTTTGAATAAAAAGAAGCCAAAGCATCTACCTCTGTTTATAATTCTGCATTAATCAAAATAGTCATTCTTGATTAAAGGATATTTTTTTTCCTTTTACAGATCAGAGTTAATTTAGGATGCATGCTCCTCTGAGGGGGTTTACTTGTCCTTGTGGTAAACTCCCAGTGGGCTGCTTACAAGTGTTTCTTGTGTCATATGACTGGTAGTTCCTCCTGTCGCGTGAGTGAGTGTTTTCATCCAAACCAAACTGATGTCATGTGTCCACCTCCTGACCGTCCAAGGGGCTGTTGTGCCTGTCGGCTGCCAGCTGATGGTTTTCCTTGTTTTCAGAAGCTGGAGACGATTTTAAAACGCACTCGTCGTTCCTTTAACTGACACCGAGGAGTGGGGTGGGGGGGTGGACTGGCTCATTGAGACATAAAGAAGTACAGTGTTTTCTATAGAAATGCTGTCAGTGGGTGGAAATGTTGGAATGTTGGTCGAGAAGCTGGAGATCCAGTTTAAGAAGAACATTTCTGGGTTTGGCAGTGGGAAAAACTGTTTTAATACTCCACAAGTATTTCTATTAGGCTTTAAAAAAACAAAGTGCTTAATTATTAATTTCATGATCATCAAACCCGGGGAATACAACAGTTATATCAAATTCATGGATTCTTTTGCACCTCAAAGACTTTACAGACTGTGTTAGATTATTTGTTGATACGTGAGTGATAACAGGTATTGATCAGTCACTAACTATTAAAGTTGAGAAGCAGTGGGACAGAAACATACAGATGGGAAATACACAACAGTGTTTGTGACATTTGAGTATCAGTAATGCCTTTAAAACTAAATGACCAGTATGTTGTACTGAAGTGTTCAGTAATGTAGATAAAAGTTCCTGGACTTTTGAACATTTAATTTCCTCTTAAAGGAGCATCTACACTCTCAAGTGACAAAGTGGTTCAGGATATCTGATTAGATATGAAATCGGCAGGTGGTCTCTTATTTGAAGAGCCGGTCATCCTTTCAACATGAAATGCTCGAGCGTGCACGTGTGGACAAATTTATGGTTCCCTTCCATTAAAGACAAAAAAAAACTCCGCAACGGTCACTGAAATAAACTGAAACTTACAAAAGTAATAATCAATCACAATTTAATGAAAGTTGATGAATGAAAATCAGACATTTTTTTAAAATTGGGGTTTAACAGAATTAAAAAAAAAAAAAACACACTAAGGAAACTGGCCTGGATAAAGTAGTCGGTACCCTAGAAAATAGAAAAAGATAATTTGACCATAGTGACATGTTAAACTGAAGCGTGTCCTCTAATTAGCGTCACAGGTGTCCTCAAGCCTCCAGTCAGTCTGACTATTTAAAGGGTGAAATGTAGTCGCCCTGCTGATGGTATCACCACTGAAAGCAGAGGAGCGAGTTGTCTGAGGAGATCAGGAAGAATATTTCACATAAACATGTCATAAACTGCTTCAAAGGTACATGCTTTAATCCTGAAGCAGCTTGACGGTCCTGAGAGTACAGCTGCTAATTTCATTTAGAAACATGTGGTCCACAGGACTCGAGCCAACATCCTGTTTCTGAAGACGAAAGCTGATGACAACTTGAAGAGACGGATAACGTGAATGATTACCCAAGAGCCTACAGCAACGTCCAAAAAAACCACACTGGTATCAGATCACGCAGTCCGTCAGTGTTCGAGTCCAAGAGGGATGCCGCTCTCAGAAACAAACCGTTAAAAAAGCCAAACTTGAATTTGTCAGTTTTCAAAAAATAAAATAAAATAAAATGACTTTTGACAGTTAAAACAGTGACCATTGTGAGCGAGAGAGGCTACCAACAAAGGGCAAACATGGCACTTATAATAAAAGTTGTGTATTTTGTGTACCACACTTGTGATGCTCGATGTGGGTTGGAAAACTGACTCAACCACAAATCTTCAGCTTTCACCATACAAAACCCCGGCAGGAGCAGATCTGAACTGCAACCAATCCAGCAGCAGCAATTAAAAACTAATTATCTCGAACAGAAAAAAATGACAATAAATTGGTGTTCAGTAAACCACATTATAAAGGAAAAGCACAGGCCAGTAACTCAAAAATCGTCTGTGTACAGCTCATAGGAAGCATCACTAATTTATCAACCAAATAACCCGTTATATAACTTAAAAACAAATGTTTTTGTCTCCAACACAGGGAAAGAACAGACTTTTAGGTGCCGTGAGAATAAAAATCCCCACTTCTCTCGCCCTTTCTGCACCTCGCAGACGGCAGGAGAGTTCATTTAGAGATATTAAAACATCATCACAGGGCAGAAAACCAAAAGCGTGATTCAAAATTCAAACAAGAAGAAGAAAAGAGCAATAGGTAAAGACGGTAGTTTAAAATATGACATTTCAAATGCAGCTGATAAATACACTAGGTCCAGATGATTTGAAGGTTGAAGGTTCTGCGATACTTTACAACAGTTGTTACATATGGAACAGTCTCATCCGTGGTTACTATGGCGATGCTGGTCATTGATGCACTGATTTCAGTTTATTAATCACTTGTGATGTGCTTCTGTTGATGTCTCGCCAGAAAGGGTTTCAACACTTTTAATGCAGGTGACTGGATCTCGTAGAGAGTCTGAGCTGCCAGTACTTCCTTGGTTTTTTTTTTTTTTTTAATTTTAATTTCATTCCAGCTTCCTCCCATCTCTTTACACATTTCCTGCATTCATTTCTGAATGCTCTGATGGATGATGGTTCCCCATCTGTGGCGGCTGCACATTCAGATAAAACGCCTCAGTGCTAAATTCAGGGACTCCTCCTGTCTGAAAAGGGTAATAAATATTCAATTTTAACTCTAAGTTGTAAATTCTTTAAAAAAAAAAAAAAATTAGCCTGCAGAAACACTAAACTGATGCCTTATGTAGTAAATGCTTAATTTTAGTGTTACTGAAAGCTAGCACTAAGCGTTTAAAAAAATAATTTCAAGTTAAATTTTTCGTTTTTGCGATACATGTGTGCACTGTTTGGTTAACAAAAAACAAGTCTTGTAAATTAGTAAAAAATGTAACGACGTAAACAAAAGTTGTCAGTGCTTCTAAACGAAGAGGAAGGAGACGAAAACGAACCCCAGGATTTGTTTTGTGACGCAAAAATTTTGACTCGGTTTTCACCGTTTTCCCACCCGCTAGCCCGCTGCTCAGAGATCGATGATGTCACGCTTCTGTGTGTGACACAAAACCGTTGATGTGCGTGTGTGTGTTGTTGCTAGGTGAAAGGCTCTATAGTTAGGTCCCTCCCTCACTCTCTCTGGGTTACCATGGGGACAGGAGGTAGTTGTGTGTTTCTGCGTGTGTGTGTAGAGCCATCAGGAGATGTGATGTGGTCGCCTTTGACGGCGCTCGGACGAACGGCGACCAGTGAACGAGTCGATGTGGGCATGATTCTGTCGGCCGTCTGTGTTTTTGTTTTTTTTCCTCCTCCGTTTCCTTCTTCCTCTCTGTTGAGTGCGTTGTCTGGTCAGAGGAGCAGGTTTTCAGTCATGAAGAAGAGCTGATGAATGAAACTGGTGGAACGTCAGACAGACGTGCTCAGGCGTCCAGATCACGTGTGTGTGTGTACGTGTGTGTGTGTGTGTGTGTCCTGTAATGTTATTTTATATCTGGTGTGTTTCTCTGTTCAGATATTAACTTGTAATCTTTGGACCTGATGGGGTTTAACTAGTTTTATGATGAGATGTTTGTGTTGTTTTTTTTTTTTGTGCTTGTTTGTTAGGCATAAGAATCTCACAGCTGTTGTTGTTGTTGTTGTTGTTTGTGGCTGTAGTAGTGATTGCTGTTGTTGTCATGCTTTCCTGACTGTGTCGAAGTGTCTAAATGGTGTGAAATCTTGACGATCTCTCAGTATAATTGCTTAACTTCAGAAAATAACCACAAGATTTGGTTATAAACTGTAAATAATAACGCAGCCTTGAGAGGTGGAAAACAGTGGGAGTGGAAAAATAAAAACCAACATCTGTTAACAACTATAAAAGTCTAGTTTTGTCAATCACAGTGATTAAACATGGAGGATGTTTGTTTGCTTGCTGGATGGCTTGTTTACTTGTTCATTTATTTATTTTTTACTCCCCAGCTTCATTTTCTCATCCAAAGATGAAAAACTAAAGATGAAACTAAACTAAAGAAGAAAAATGTCGCTTCCAAAACCTTTGAGAAGTCATGACAGCTGGAAATGATTTGAATGTTTTTTTTTAAATGTCTTTTTGTTGACATCCTTTTAGATTTTTACCTTTTCAGTGTGTTTTAATTCAAGTAACCCGTTTCTCCTGCAGGTTGAATTTGTCATGCGTTGTGGTTGTGAATCTTACCTGTTGTTGTTGTGTTTTTGTCTCAGTTCTACCTGCAGGACACTAAAAGCAGCAACGGCACCTTCATCAACAGCCAGAGGTTGAGTCGCGGCTCAGAAGAAAGTCCGCCCTGCGAGGTTCTGTCCGGTGACACCATTCAGTTCGGCGTTGACGTCACTGAGAACACCCGCAAAGGTCGGTGCATAAACAACACGTACAACACCGCAAGAACGTTGTTGGGATTTGGTTTCGTTTTGGTTTCGGGGTGAGAGAGATCTGCTTTGGAAAGTGAAGGTTTTCTTCTTCTACCAGCATTTTATTTGATAACGCGCACACACTCCTGAAACAACGTTTGACAAGCCACCGCGAGTGGCCTTGAGCTAATGTTGTTGAGGTGGTACGACAACGCACCAGGGTGTTAGACGCACACTCCAGTTCCCATATTAAGGTCAGATTTTCAGCTCTACATCCCAGCAACCCAGCGGGCGTTCAGCCAGCGTGAAACCTTGGTCATGTGACCCTGTTCTTACAGGTGAATGCTCAGCAGAGCCATGTCCATACTCTGACAGGATGGAAACGAGTTTAGAAGCTTCTGAAACGTTGTTGAGTTTAAGTTTCTTAGCAGAGAGAAGTTCATCAGCTCAACACGAATATAACTCTTAAACCAAATAGTTTGAGTTGTGATCGGACATTTCTAAATGTTTCAAAACAGAAAAAAAAAAATTGTTTCCTCTCTTTTAAGCTGAATACTTGTTCTGCTTGAATTTGTACATTTATGTTTGGACTTTAAGAACAGATTTGAGAATAATTTGTTCACTTCGGCGCCGTCAGTCATGACCTCAGTGCGAGAAGATGTTTTCAAACACAAATCGGTTAGTGGTGGGAGTCAAGGGGGGGTCGCTCTGAGATGGGTGACGGCGGATGCACGTTGACGGTAAAACTTAAAATCATCAAAGAGTTGACGTCATTGGTCCCTGAATTCAGAGGTTTCCTAATTCACCAGCAGCGTAGGCGGTGTCGGGCTCATATGGCGAACTGGGCGGAGCCTAGACCTTCTGTAAACTTGGATTGTGACGTAGCCCCCAAACAGAAAATGTTTTTCTCCTGTCACACGTAGAACTTTATTGTAAACAATAAAAGTTGAAAGTCACACATCTCTTCTCAGGTGAGAGTTAAGCACCTGAGAAAAGCCTAAATTACAGTAATTTCTGAGATATTTGAAAGTGAGGTCTCGACAAGCGTCTGCAGGAATCACCGGCGGACTGAGCTGTAAGCTGCTGCTGGTTAAGAGCTGATGAATGAATGTTTTGTTCTGGTCTCATCTGCGGAGCCTCCTGATGGTGGATGTGCACTCGAGCCCGTGAAGGACGGTCCATTATTAACACGGCTGTATGTTTCTGTCCTCAGTCACTCATGGCTGCATCGTATCAACAATCAAACTCTTCCTACCTGATGGGATGGAGGCCCGGCGACGAAGCGAGTAAGTATTATCATTAATCAGAAATGGCTACTCACGGAGCTGACTGGCTTTTCTTCTGCCTTTTATCAAATGGACGTTACATTTGAATCGAATAAAACCGGTGATGAAAGGTTTAAATGGTTCTTTAGTCACAAACACTCGACACCAAGCTTCTGTGATGCGATCACTGTCGGTCTAAAGACGGTTGATAAGACGTGAGAAAATCAAGAGTCTGAATCAGACAGAGGACTGTTGTTGGTCTCCTGGTGTTCACGCTGGTTGATGAGTGTTCTCGTAGTAACACAAAGTGTGTTGAATGTGTGTGGTGAAATGGTCTGGAAGTGACCAGCAGCCGACCCAGCGAGGGACTTCCTACCCCACCAGGAGTCCCACCTGTCTGTCTGTCTGTCTGTCTGTCTGCCTGCTTATATGTGGCTGTTAAGACGTGATACACGTCCACTCGTGACCTTGGGACCGAGCGCTGTGGTGGGACTGCCATCTGCTGCCCCGGCGTCCAGCACTCATCCTGGAAAATACAGACTAACGTCCTCCAAGAGCACGCTGGTTTAGACTCAGTTATCCACGTCATGTGACCCTTACCAGGCCTTTCTTTTTCATTTTGGTCTTGAAGACGTCGTCAGGGATAAAAGTGTCTAATATCTCTGTATAAACAAAGCACACAGACACAACACTGGTCTGAACCCAGTGTTCCCATCATAAACTCCCAGACTGCCGTTTCACCTCCCGTCTGGAAGGCAGCGTCGGTTTGATTCAAACTGAAAATGCTCGGAGGATTCGAAGTTGCCTCGTTTCCAGATTTATCCCGCGAGAACTTGAACTGCAACACAAGCTCTTTCCAGGAAGTGGACGTCTGACATTTTTGACTCTTTAAGTTGCTCTACCAGTTAAACGCTGGTCACCTTTCACTTAATAGTCTTCATTTCTTTATGAAATTCCTCCTTGTCTCGTGTTTAAAGATCCACACACACAGAAGGACAAAAGCTTTTCTGACATTTACGTCTCCTAGCGTGGCCGCCTCGACTCTTTATCGTTATCTCAGATGAAAAAAGCTGGACTTGACTACTGATTTAATCTGTGATTTGAGCTTAAAGCCGCTGTCCAGTGGTATACCCAGGTGTTTCGTGTCAGGTAAGGGTTCAGGTAAGGACCCAGATCAACCTTTAGAGGACCCAAACTACATGACCTCGGTTTTCTCATCATTTAAATACAAAAACTGAGGTCTGGATGTCAGTGAATTGTTTGTAACTTCGCTGCAGGAGCTGGTTCCCAGAAAAGCTGTTTTTTTTTTGTTTGTTTTTTTTTTGTTTTTTTTATGTTGTTGCATGTAAATGTGACTGTGTATAAAGGTGGAACAAAAACACTGTGAAGCTGGATGACATACCCAGTTAAAGCTGAAGATTGCCTCTACTTGTTGATGTGGGCTTCAGCTGTCTGGAGGTCAGCCAAATGCAGCTGCACGCAGTTAATCAGTGTGCGTGAGCAAAGTGCACGTACAGTAGAAAAGCCCGTCTGGATCCGGTGAGCGTTAAAGGAGAACTCAAAGGGCTCGGATGTCACTCGTTGGGTTTAGTCAGAAAGAATAAACTCTTAAATGTGCAGCTTTCTGCCCTCATGATTCAGCGTGAAATCTTTTCTCCTCTCGGTGTCATAACATGAATAATTATGTGAAATCATTTTCTCCACATTAATATTCATATTGTGACACAGAGAACAATGAAAGTAGATCTAATGGCAGAGTTTCAGTGTTTTCTGCTGCTTTGTTGAATAGATGACTTAGATCTTATTTCTGTTGAGCAAAATTCCAGTGTTATTTATTTATTTGTTATACTTTTTGGTACGGTGGGAAAACGAGTAACCAGGTAAAGAATTCTCCTGAACTAGGTGTGTCTCCAGGTGTGTCTCCTGCGATTGGTTTGTAAATTCTTTGGTTTCCATTTTCCTAAAAAAAAAACACTCCCATAGCTGTCAGTAACGAGGATGTTTGGTTTTCTGGTGAATTCTTCTTCTCCCCCAGGTGAGCAGAGCTTTCACACATCTCACCGTTGAACATAATTGCATGGTGCCTCACGCAACGCAGGCGTGCGCCAGTCGGGCAGAACATTCGAAACCGCCCACAAACCACAGAAGCAGGGAAGAGTCGCAGCGCTGGGAGACAGAAAGTTTCTTTCCTCCCAGCTGACTTCATGAGGGGGCGGAGCTACTCGTAGCTTGGACAAGTTAGGTGAAGACAATAAGCTGTTTCACTCCGAAGGGGCGGAGTGAAATATAAAGAGAAAGACGGTTTGTGTCACGGTTAGGACTGCGGAAAAAGTAGCGAGGGATCAGCTGCTTGGTCTGAATCCAGAAGAGAATCAGGTGAAAGGGAAGGACTTGTTTTCTCCCACGAGCAGATCTAACATGCTGAGGTAGAGGCGCAGTGATGAACTTTGCCCTGTGACACGGCACTCGCTGACACACAGGAAGAAGCCGTGAAAGGTAACGTCTCTCCTGAGTATTTGACTTGTGCAGTGTGGATCAAAGAGTTTTTTTTTTTTTTAAACAAAAGAGCCTTCCAGCTAAATACTATCGTAACTTAAAATTTGCATTTCAAAAGCCTCTCTTCCACGGTTACTGAGAGGAGCACTTCCTGTGAAACATTTGTGGTGAACCCAGAGGTTATTCATTCAGATGATTGTTGGAAATGTCTAAAAGTAGTCAAGTCTTTCTGAGGCTCCAGCTCGTACCTGAATCAGTCGGAGACATGAAGTCAAACAAGGCACGTTTCTGGAAACACCTCAGATTTAGTTCCTAAGCTGCACTGTCAATCAAACCTTAATGTTTTTCCCCCAACTTTGATTTTTTTTTTTTTGTTTAGGGTTGACAGCCGCCTTGATGGATCCACCTGTCGTGGTTTCAGTTTACTCAAATCTTATTTAAATCTTACTCATCTTTACATCAATAATAAAATAAGAGACTCATTGGGAAATCAAGTCTATAAATGAATAAAAAGTGGAGATTTTTTGGGGGGTGAATGCATAAAAGATCTTGAAAAGAGAAGAAATTTGGCAAGCTTTTTCCTTCAACATAAATATTGAGGTAGACACCAAATGAGGCATGCATGGATATGTGTTAGTGTCCTCAGCGCGATGGAAGTGTGATTTTATGAACCTTTTTAGTGGTATAAATATCTGAGCGTGGCCCAGATGGAACCAGTGCCAGTGTTTTCTTCTGTCTTTGCTCTCAGCTGGACTGTGGGCACAACACTGTTTGATCTGCTGTGGATGACTGATTTCTGTGGGCTGGCTGCACTTTTGCTGTTGGTGTAGGCAGGTTTGATATTTGGGTGAGCTACAGCCGAGCATGTGTGAATTTAGGTCAGATTACGTCCTTACACAAATGTGTTTAGACTGTTGTTTACAGTATTTCATGGTTAAAAGTGGCTGATAATGAGGCGAGCATCTGCTGGGATGCTTTGACCTCCAGTCAGTTTCTCGCTTCATTTTAAAGTCCAACGTGGTTGCAGCTCTTCTGCTTCTCCGACCCAGTGGCTCTCTTCCAGTTGGTGTGGCCGGGCAGGTGTGCTGTTCACCTGTCCGAGGGGCTGCTCATCACCTACTCCATCAGCCAGTCTGTCGTGTGAACTTCCATCACGGCCTGGTTGAGATTAGTCACCAAACAGGGCAGGTACAGACTCTGTCAGGTCTGCAGACAAAAACGACCTGGGTCGACCTGCTCTTGATCC
>JAOWBL010000020.1:16745350-16756667 GCA_028564865.1 Zenarchopterus dispar | reverse complement strand
GCCAAATCTGTTTTTTTTTTGTGTGTGTTTAATACACATAAGTGGTATTTACTTACTTACACACACACACACACACACACACACACACACACACACACACACAGAAGTAATCAGCTGATGCAGGAATGCAGGGATTCATGCCAGTTGGTGTTGTAGTACTATAAAAATCTTTGCTGTGGTTTAGGTGAGGAGTTTGTTCTTTGTCCCATTGTTTTCTCAACACGTATTGTTCTTGTACTTTTTTTTTTTTTCTTATCTATTTAAAAGTTGCCCCATTTTTCCCTCCTGTGAAGAGCTGAATGAGAGCTGTGATGTAATGTTCTCTCTAGATTAAAATCGGGCCGCGTTTAAAAGAACAACTTATGAAGATTAGGACCGTCTAACCTGCTTTCCACGTTCGCTCACATTCTCTGTTGTTTTAATGAAAATCAATGAGGTTTTGAAGATAAACGTGTTATTTCTTGGGAGGGAGATTGAATTGAAAAGAATATTTATAATTGTGCTTGTTCATAAACAAAACAGAAAAGGACATTATGCTTTCACAAAGCAGCTCAACTTAATTTTTGTTTCATAAATCCATAGTCTATATCACTATTTTTATTTTAAAATGATTATAAATATACAGCATTATATTGTGCATGTTGCAAATCAATCCTGTCGTGGAAAAAACCAAACCAAACATGTAATTACACGTACTTTTCCATACGATGGGGGAGGATGATTTAGTGTTCTCACCCGGTTCAGTGTCTCCGTCCACCAGTGACAACAGCAGGCCCTCAGTGTAGCCTGTCTGTGGAATGTGGGGTGTGTGTGTGTGTGTGTGTGTGTGTGTGTGTGTGTGTGTGTGTGTGTGTTCGGGATGAGCTGTGATTAGATTTGAACCACTTCTCTAATGTAATTAACTGTCCTGAAGCAGGAACCTTGCTCTACCCAGATCCCACTCGGCTGCATGCTTGGAAACACACCGAGACAGACGACAGTTTCTGTTTTCATCTGCTCAAACTCGGGTTTCTGGTTGGATTTTAGGATGACTGCCAGTCTCGTCCCACAAGACGGGATAAATGTTCCTGGATTCAAAACAGTTTTTATTTACTGTTAAATTTGTCCAGTAAGATGAGTTCAGCTCTCTGAATACCTGAACAGTACCACTGAATCAACTGTGGCATGCCTGTCACGATGATTGACATCTTCACACAAGTCCATTTTAACCGCCACTGTTATTTGATTGACATGTGTCTTCATGACACCTGCGTATGTGTTCATGTGTTTGTATTTATGTACATGTTTTTGACTGCTTTTTCCACGTTTAATTCAAACAAACTGTCACTATGTTTCCATTAATTGTTAATATGTTGATTAGGTTGCAGCCAACACTCCCAGTATGTACTCTCAGGAACTGTTCCAGCTCTCCCAGTATTTACAGGTAAGGTACTGACACCTCCTGGTCATTCTGTAGTACTACACTCAGAGAAGGAGTTCGTGGGAAAACTGCATTAGAAGCCTGAAACTGGGACGCAATTCAACATTTGACAAATCAGAGTTTCTCAGCTGAGATCTGCAATCCCCTTTTTAATTTTTATTTTCTTAGCAATAACAGAAACTCCAGTAAATGCACTTAAAAACATATACGCTACATCCATGTTTGAATTACAAATATAAACTACAAATTTTTCTTTTTTTTTTCTTTTTTTTTATACTGATCCTACTGCTTCTGTTCCTCTTCGGTGTTGTCACGTTCAGGTCCTTGAACATCTCGTCCTTGTGTCTCCTGTTTTTCCAGGAGGCCTTACACAGAGAGCAGATGTTGGAGCAGAAGTTGGCCACTCTGCAGCGCCTGCTAACCACCACTCAGGAGGCCTCGGAGAGCAGCTGGCAGGTAAGAAATATCCCGCTCTCCAGGGCAGTGAAGGCAGATCTTCATGGATATTCTCTGAGGCATCCACACATTTGGACCGGACGGTTCTAAGAACTTACTGTGGGTAAAATGGGGACGAAATATTCCAAGTAACTTTCAGTCAGTAGATGACGTTTTTAAACAAAGCCTTCAGTCATAAGAAGATAAATCTTTCACTGCCACCATCATATATCAGAGTTAAAAATCTTGTGTCATAATCCGTAACATATTAAGGCTTTTTAAGATCAGACCTCGTTTCTCTCCCCGGACAAAGAACACACGTTGAAAGGGTTGTTGGGGGTGTAAATGCAAGGTGAGTTATTTCTGAGTTGATGGGAGGGAAGAGGAGTCGGGAGGCTTTATCGAGCAGAAGGTTTGGCCGACCTCTCTGGTTTCACCAACATCAGAAGAGCTGGTTGATGCAGGAGATGGAGCAGGTGCCTGATCCAAGCTACCCTGAATAACAAAGGGGTTTGTGGAGTGACTTCCTCCCCAAATTTGATGTAAAAAGGACAGGCAGCATGTTAAATTAAGGTAATAAACAGATCTAGCGATGTAAAAGGAACTACTGTTTGAAGTCATGAAATTGTGAAATATCAGGTTAGGCGACTGTTGCCACCACCCTCCTCCTCCCACTAAATATCACTCCACCAGGCATCTTCTGTGTTTAGATGTAAAAATACAGCACAGGAACAACGTTGGGCATCAACCAGCACTATAACTTACTGTAAATATTGTTTTATGTTAGTAGATACAGTTTAGGAAACGAAATGAGACCTGTTTTGCTTTGGCTGCGCACCAACGTGCCTCTCGACCAGCTCGTCTAATGTTTTAACTTTTATTTAACCAGAGCTGGTTGGGTGTTTACAGTGTTGGCCCGGTACGTCTAAAAAAAACAAAACCAAAACACTTCAGGGAGAAGGGGAAAAACAAAACAAATGAAGTTCTCACAACAGCTGTTTTGAGGATTTGTATCGCGGCTGCAGTTGGTGGATGCAGCAGTTGGCTTAAATACTGAGGTGGATGTCCTCGGAGAGTTTTATCATTAAGAGTGAAGCAGTTCATATCACGTCGAGTGTGTTTGGTGGACCACCTGACCAGAGAATAAAGCTGACGCTGGTGAGTCCTGAATGGACCGTTTGAGACAAATCGAGTTGAATAATGGTAGATTGTGTCCCGTTTATTATTCAGAATGACAACAGTTCCTTTGCATGCGCGACGGTAGATTACGTCCCCATAATCAAATAAGGGAAGGACGGTTTTTGAACAGTCAGTCGTTTGGTGGCGAATGTAAATAAGAAACTATTTCTATACAGAAAATCAAGTGTTTCTTTGATCTTTGTTTGTAATAATATGACATAATGTGAAAAAAGATTATTTAGCCGGGGTCCGAAGTATTTATCCGTAGTTGTGACGACCGAACCACATTACTTCAGTTTCTTGACATTTTAAGACAAGTGTAGGTTGGTAAATGCCTGTTTTTATTTTATTAAAACTATGTTTAAGAAATTTCATCAGGAGAAGGACCAAAAGTGTACAAGATTGTGTCGTCTGCATATAAGTGGATAAGAGTTTGACTGGCAGTTTGTCATTTATAAATAAAGCAAAAAAAATGTTGGGCCAAGAACTGAACCCTGTGGCACACCTGATGGTATATGGAGAGTGGCGACTGGCGTTCTTGGACCACATGACCTCAGAGTCACTTCCTCTTCGGTAATTTGAATGTCCAAAGGTGAATCAAACGCTACCATGACTTTTAGCACCTTTTATGCAACATATTACACGGCTTTCTGGTTTATCCTCGCTTGTTAACACAGTATTTTAGTTTTATTTAATCCACTTACATTAATTTGATTAACTCTTGTATATGAACTAAAGAAGTCGTCATGAGTAGTTGTTTTGCTTGGGTAAAGAATGTCGGCTGTAAAACAAGCAAATGCACTCGGTCACAGCTCATAAAGGCGAACAGCTTCGTCACACCTTCCTCTGGTCTCAGGTGACATAAGGAGCATTTTAAAGTAGAGCGTTTGTGTCCACCAGGCTCTAATAGACGAGGACCGTCTGCTCTCCAGACTGGAGGTGATGGGCAACCAGTTGCAGGCTTACTCCAAGGTAACAGTCGCTCTTTTGGGAAAATGCAGATCAATAAAGGTGTAATTCTACAAGTGGATCTAAATTAGGTGAACGATTGTTGAACTTGTGATTTATTCTCCGACAGTCGCAGACGGAGGAGGGAATGCGGAAAGAGCTCCTGGCTCTTCAGGAGGACAAACACAGCTACGAGACGACGGCAAAAGAGTCGTTGAGGAGGGTCCTGCAGGAGAAGATCGAGGTGGTCCGGAAGTTGTCGGAGGTGGAGGTAGGACAGTGTTTTTACTGGGACGTACAGGTGCTCCTACCTGCCGTTCAGATTGTCTTTGTGACGCTGATCTTTCTTTGTTCTCGCAGCGCTCGCTCAGTAACACGGAGGATGAGTGCACCCACCTGAAGGAGATGTCCGAGAGGAACCAGGACGAGCTGAGGGAGCTGGCCAACAAGTACAACGCTGCTGTCAATGAGATCAAAGATCTCACCGACAAAATTAAAGTACGTGGAAAGACAGGACATGGCGTGTTTGTAACTTCGTCTTAACTAATGTTTAACATCCTGAATGCATTTATTTTCCCCCACAGTGTTTTATACTGTATGTATAAACTATAATTATTTTCATTTGATTCATTTTCTACTTTTTGTCATTTTTCTTCTGACTTTATACACGCCACCCTTTCTCTTTTCTGCGTTTCTTCTGCATGTGAAACGCTCCTTCACCCCGTCTTTTGTCTTTCTTCCACCGACTTCCTCCAGGCAGCGGAGGGCCGGCAGGAAGAGCTGACTCAGCGGGGGGCAACGGAGAAGAGGGAGTTGGAGATGCGGATTGAGGAGATGGAGGATAAGGAGCAGGTTCTCCAGGCTCGCATCGAGGCGCTGCAGGCCGACAACGACTTCACCAACGAGAGACTCACTGCCCTGCAGGGTACAAACACACCTTCATTCCCTGACTTCTGACCTCAGTCGTAGTTATGACCACCGGCTTCCTGGGTGTCACTTTCACCCAAACCTTCTGCTGATTCCACGCAGTGGCTCATTTGAGAGATTTATGGCCCACAGCATGATAATCAAACAGAAACACAGTCCTATTTTTAAGTTTTAGTCGCAGCTGGGCCAGAATTGATCTAACTGTGAGGGCCGGCTGGGGTTCGCCGTAATCCAACACTTTCTCCTGCTGTTGTTGTTGTTGTTGTTGTTGTTTACAGTGCGATTAGAGCAGCTACAAGAGAAAAGCATTAAAGAAAACAACAGTCTTGGTGAGTGCACGTGTCTGGGGTCTGCTGTGGGAATCGAACCCTCTCTGCTGCTCTGCTGTGTGCCTGTGGCCGCTAATCTCACCACCTCATGTTGCACTAATGATGCATGACGACTTCCTGCATGAAGCCCGGCGCTACTTAACTGTGGTCCGCTGCTCCCGTCTCTCTCTCCCGTCATCTGTCTTTGATGGTGGAAATCTGGCATTTCATCTTCTGTTTCCATCCTCCTGGAGGTAGTGGGATTGTTTTTGGGCTCCTCAGGTCGGGACGTCAGTTGTTGATATTTTTGTGGAGGTCCACATACTCCAAAAATATCTATTTACATATTTAAATTATTCAGAAAGAATCATGAACCACTTTTGATTGATTTTTAACAAATAAAAACTGGCAGCTGTTTAAAAAGCTTGAAACTGTTTCAAAAAGAGGTAATCAGTTCCCTTAAAGACATTAAATGTCCTGAAATTATGAAAAAAGCAAACAAAAAATTATTTTCAGTTACATATTTAATTTATCTGCAAAGTGAAACCAAATTTCTAACAAGCTTCAGTGCGTAGAAACGTAAAAGTCCAAGATTAAAAACACAAATATTTTTTTTGCACTTCAGAAATAAAAAGTTGTCTTGCTGACAGAAGTATTTAAAAAAAAAAGAAAAAAACTTATCACATTATCCTGCAAAACATTTAACAGACCATAAATAAACAAGTTTGGTCTCAAACTTTTAATGATCTGTAATGACTCGATGTGATTATTTATTATTATTTAATATTAATCTTCAGTTTAATTGTACAAAAGACTCTGCAGTTAGGTTTGTGATGTTATTGTTTTGTTATTATGTTGATGAATATTTTGTTTAAATCTACACGGAGCAGGAAAACAGACCTGGGAGGAGCTTATTTCTTGGTTTGGACACTTTAAATTAGTTGTACCTTAATTTTGAATTAAAACTGTAAATTAAAGTTGTGTTAACCCTGGGCGGTGACACGTGCACCGTGAATGCGTTTTGTTGTTCTACTTTTAAAAACGACGCGCGTCCGTCCACGAATCTGCTAAGAAAACTCTTCCAACCTGTCGGTTCGTTCACGTCAGAAAAAGTTGAGGACAAAAATCATTTTCCCGTCCAGGCGGAGCCGCCGGACGCGTTCGGTCCTGAGGGGACCTGTCGGCACTCTGTCAGGTGACAACTGGGCTCGTTGGGTTTTTTCTCTGAACTATCCGTTACTCAGCTCTTCTTCTGGGAGGGAAAAACAAGCTTTCGGTCACTGATTTCTGGTGGTTTGAATGATGACACTTTACCATGAGCACCACAGGTTACCGCCACACCTGTCCACAGTAGCCACCTGCCATCATTTAGACTCTGTTCTTTGCACGTGTCTGGCTCGTAAAGTTTCGACAAAATCCTATATGTCTGATCTGGTCACATGACAGATGTCGACCTTGTCTCCCACGGAGCGGTAGAGGAGCCTGTCGAAGACAAACTGAGCCGGCAGAAACCTGAGAGCCAGGACGAAGACGAGGATGAGGGGGACACAGACACCGATGATGGTGCACTTGGTCCAGATGAAGATATTGATGGTAGTCAGTTTGATTATCATAATAACCCTTTGATCTATGTACAGGACTGTAACTGGCAGGTTTTGGTCTTCTGAAATTTAAGAAGAAAAAGAAAACATTATAAGGAAGAAAGAATCTAATCTAGGCAATGTCAAGAAGGAAAAAAATGTCAGTTTATTCATTTTATGCATTGAAACATAATGTATTTAATCATTACTTTGCCTTAAAATGGGGTAAATACAACTTCAGATGAACAGTTTATGAAAAAAAAAACAAGTAATTCAACAACTTTTAGAGCCACTTTTAGCAGCAGTAACTTGTAATCTTTTGTAATAATTATTTTCTGCATCATCCATCTCTTGTCTGTTTTAACTGTTTCTTGTCCTTGTGGAGGGTTTGTGGCTATTTTTTTTCTCTAGATCATGACTTTAGTTCATTGGTTTTGTGTACTTTTGTCTGTTTTTGGTTCTCACAACAACACTTGAGTCAGGTTGAGGTCTGGACTTTTTCTTCTCCAGACACTCTTGTAGATCTCCTGATGAGTTTGGGATCGTTTTCCTGTTGAAGGACTCACCTGTAGTCCGGGTTTAACTGTCACACATATTTTTGGGGAGTTCGTAGTAGATTGAATGACATCAGAGCTCAAGTTCTGTTTCTGCATCATGAGCCCAGATCATCACTCCTCCACCGCCGTACTGAACAATAGGGATGACTTCGTTCTTGTGATGACGTACAAACACGGTGACTAAGGCCTTTACAGCCTGATTGTGATTTATTTTATTTTCTTGTGATCAAGAACCAGGGAAGTCCACTTCTAGGCAGATCAGAGACGTCTTCAACACTTCCCATCTGTTACTGTAGGATGACAGACTCCAAGTCGTTGGAGGTGCTTTTATAAGAACCGTTTCAAGCTGAAAAAGTTCAAACTTGTTTTTTTTTTACGTGGGCGCTCAGACTTGCTGAAGATGAATAAATCAAGCACACCTGAGTGATTCCTGCCTCCGAAGTCCCGAGCAGGAACCCCGTTTGAGCTGAAACCAAATAAAAACCACGCCCATCATGGTTTTAATTTGCTCCCCAGCACCTGCCAATCAAACTCGTCATAGATGAGGGCGTTTCAAAGCGCGTGTCGTGACCCCGAAAGAATTTGATTGGTTGTTTGTTATGAGAAGCTCCACCCACAAACGCTGCTGTGAGAGTGTACAGTGAGGATGTTTGTAGTTTTTATTTTTAAGACAGTAATGGTTGTGTGTAGTAACTTCATTTGTTGTTTTTACACTTAGATTGTATTTACCTAATTTATGGGGATTTAGGGATTTTAAACTTCTTCACGTGACTATATTTTAATTGCCGATAAATTAACTAATATCCATTAAAGATATATCAGCTGGCAGCACATCTGTATATCCAAACTTTTGATGAAATCTGTTACAAACATTTTATCTGGTAATTTTTCTTTTTTATTTGTTAAAGTCTTGATTTGATCCAGCTGTAGTCGTATTTTTCTGTTTCAAGACTCCTCAAAGTTTCCCTGTTGCTCATCACATTAGATTAATTGATTAAATCTTTTAATTCGGCGCGGTTAGTTCAGCAGGACGACGATGGAGACGTGGAGGAGTGGAGCTTCTCGGCTGAAGACTTTTATTGATGATCGAACTAGAACGACCTTGATTGATCGGTGATCGTTCTGTCTCCTGAGCTTCGGCTCCTCCTGGTTTTAAAAACTTATATTTCCGTGTAGATTTACGACCAGTCTTGTTTCACCTAAACCTCTTCTATCATGCAAATCCAGATGTGACTTGACCTTTGACCTTTGACCCAGAGGAATATTTGTTTCCTGAAAGTTTTACTCATCTTCACAGCTAAAATGCACTTAAATTCAGAAGTTTTGGTTTTTTTTAGCTGGTTTTATGTTGTTTTATGTTATAACAACACATAACTTCTGCTTCACGAGCTCGATGACTTCGCTCAGAAATAAAATATTAAAAAAAAGACTTTAGAAGATACGAGAGTTGGATTTTTTTTTTTCCCTTTTATGTTTTGAGGTTTAGTTGAAGATTCTGCGTTTATGTCGGGAGGCTGAAGTTTATTGTTGATTAACTTGATAAAAGCCGATTTTAACCCAGCCGTTGTAAAAATGCCAGCTTTTATGGTTTGATTTCTGCCGTCTGTCTGTCTTGACCGTCTGTTTGTGTCCGTAAGTCTTGAGCATCGCCGTGCTTCCTACCTGCTTGTCTGTCCATCCTCCTCACTCGCTCCTCTCTGTGGCTTGTCCATCAAACGGGTCGGGTCGGGTCGGGTCTGGCCCGTTGAATCCTAACTGAAGCCTTGTCCAGACTTCGAGCAAGTTGGCGCTCTTGATTTTCTTGGATTCTGCTTGTTTAATCCAGATTTTTACGTTTTGATATTGAATTAGTGGATACATCTGCACTTAAGCAATCACATGACCTTAAAAAAGAAAAAATCAAATTATCAGTAAGTGAATATTAATCCAGACGAATCCAAAATGGCAATGAAGAGTTTTTTTTAAAAATGTGTTGAGATGTGGCTCCATTGAGCAGAATCGATGAAGATCAGAGGCTGAAGGAGGCGGTGCGTGGCCGCGGCGTTTATAATGTCGGTTCTGTGTGTTTCTGTCAGACAACTGTCATGTCAACAACAGTGGAGGAGACTCGACTAGAATCCAACAGTTGATTGAATGTCCGCGTGAGTACAAACATCCACTCCTGCTGTCTGATGACTAACACTCTGTCCTCAGGACATAAAACATCCTTAATATGAAGCGGTACCTCATCAGTTTCATTTGCTAACTGCTTCAGTTGGTTATTTTTTATTTTGTTTGTTTTATTTGAGCAAATTTTGAGAAATGGGCTTCTGTTTTTTTCAGTTATAGTGAATAATAAACAGTAATAATAATGAGTTTTTGTATGTTAAAGAGAATATCTCGAGGAACGTTGGTTCTGTTGACGGTTAAACTTGTAGAAAGACTTTTTTAGTTTAAAGCTTTATTTGAGATGGTGCAGGTCAAGAAATGGAGACGTAGTGTTGGACGTGTCCTTCTGGTATTTAAGTTGATGATTGTCTGTGGGTGTCCTGGTGGGACGGATGAGGCGGAGGCTCAGGTTTGGTCCACGGGCCTCGGGTTTGACGTGTCGGGACGAAGATGCTCCATCACAGTTTAATGATAACCGTCTCCAGCTGCTTTTCCAAGCTTCATAAGTGAGATTTGTTTGGTCTCCGGCTGGTGGGATGTTTCTGCTGCTGATTTTATTCTTACCTTGTTTCCAAGTGTGTTTGTTTCTTTTTTCCTCATCAGAACAGATTTTTGCATCTTGTTTTATTTATTTTTTAATCTCTGCCCACTGTTTTTGTAACTTTTCTCCATTAATTTCACTTGTGCTTGTTCTGCTTCTCTTTTGGTTATTTTTTGTCCCACTGTGAAACAAAAGTTTGAGGCTTTTTTTAAAAAGATGCTGGTCGTCTTTACAAGTTCAGGCATCAGAAAACCTTCCTCTAAAACAAGTTTAATAACAGCCAGCGTATTGAGCTGCTGTTGTTGCTTTATTTCGGTTGTTTACTGGGATTTTTTTTCCATAAACGGACGTTTTTTCTGGACTTTTTAACATGCTGACGCTGCAGAAGTTTGAAACCCATTTGAAACTATTTCCTCGGCCAGTTTGCAGTTTTCCATGTTTTTGTTGTTTGTTTGACGTTTATATCAGCTACACAACTTTGTTTGCTCTGCAGCCAGATGTGTAGCATCTTCAGGTTTGTGAACCCTGCTAATGTGGACCGGGTGGGGGGGGGTGTCCTTATCCACAAGACTTTTAACAAAGACATTGTGCTGAGGCAGCTTTTTTTTAATGGTTTTGCAGAGATAAACTCTGACTTGTCACGTCGACCTGAAGAACTCGGCGTTACTTGTAGTCACCTCTCTTCGTACCTGAACAGCTGCTCCCTTTAACATCTGTATTAACAGATTAAGATAATTAAAAAATTAGATTAAAATAAACACTTCAGTTCACATTATCCTTCATTGTCACATCAGACAAAACTTTTCTCCTCCTTTCTTTCTTTCTTCCTTCCTCTTTTTTTTTAAATGTGCGTCACATCCATAAGTTGACATGCAGGATGAAGATGCAACTTTATAAACGAGAGCTGTTCCTCTCGTCTAACTCTGATAAAGAGAAAACGGATGTTTAAGCTTTATTTCAGACTTTGGTCCAAATCAAATAACAAACAAACAAAAAAAGGGGTCGATATCTAAATCAATACATAAACGTCCTCAGCGAAGCGTGAAACGTGGGGACGTGACGAGACCCAAACTTGTCTCTTACACTCGTCGTCTCAGAAACGTCATCACGACTCTGAGTGCATCATTAAACGCCACCTGAAGTTTTATTCTTACTTTTTCTGTCTTTCACCAAATCGGAGACGTGCCGCGTGGAGCAGAGTACAACATGTTTTAACAAAGGAAGTTTTAGCATCCTTGTGTTTGTAGCTCTGGCGCAGCATCTTCATCATCATC
>JAOWBL010000020.1:16649455-16666812 GCA_028564865.1 Zenarchopterus dispar | reverse complement strand
TATATATATATATATATATATATGTATATATATATATATATATACACACACACATACATACATACATACATACATACACACACACAAACACATTGTCAGTTCATACAGGCGAAAACAAAAACAAAACAATATGTTGCAGTACCGCAGACAGCCTAAAGGAGGAGCAGAGATGTCCTGAACACTGCTGCCACAGAAGAAGAAGATGCGGAAGAAGCTGTCAAACAAACGTGTAGCTAGGTGGTGCTGGAGAAAGTTCTGGCAAAAGACGTCTGTGGTGCCTAAACCCCGGTGCAAGTAAACAGTTTCTTTTTTTTTTTGTCTTTCCGTCAAAGGGATTTTATTCAGCTTAGAAAATGTCCGTTATCTCTGAGGAAAATGTTCGCGGGAAGAGCCTTTTCAAGGATATTAGTGCCGACGACGAGGACGGGCAGCCGACGGAGATCGAGAGTTTGTGCATGAACTGCTACCAGAACGGTATGACACGAATGCTTCTCACCAAAATACCCTTCTTCAAAGAAATAATCGTCAGTTCATTCAGCTGTGCGAACTGCGGCTGGTCGAACACTGAAATCCAGTCCGCGGGCAAGATTCAAGAGCAAGGAGTCTGTTACACGCTGAAAGTCCAATCAAAACAGGATCTGAACCGGGAGGTTGTAAAAGCGGATAGTGCGACTACCAGGATCCCCGAGCTTGACTTTGAAATCCCTCCTTTTACCCAAAAGGGCTCACTTTCAACCATCGAGGGCCTTTTGGACCGGGCGGTGGCAGGATTGGAGCAGGAGCAGCCCGTCCGGCGAGAGACGGATCCTGAGGTGGCGGAGAAGATAGATGAATTCATCCAGAAACTCAAGAAACTCAAAGACGTGGAAAATGAATTCACGGTGGTGATCGAGGATCCATCTGGGAACAGTTTTGTGGAAAACCCCGTGGCCCCTCAAAAAGACGAGGCTCTCAGCGTGTCCCGGTTCAAGCGCACAGTTCAGCAGGACATGCAGCTGGGAATACGGGCTGATGATGACCTGGATGAAGAGCCAGCGGGTAACGACCTCGACACCATGAGGAATGAGGTCCTGGTCTTCAACACAAACTGCCCAGAGTGCAACGCGCAGGCTTCCACTAACATGAAGCTGGTCCAGATCCCCCACTTTAAAGAAGTCATCATCATGGCCACTAACTGTGACAGCTGTGGCCACCGGACCAACGAAGTGAAGTCAGGCGGAGCAACCGAGGCGCTGGGCACCAAGATCACCCTGCACGTCACCGACCCTTCAGACATGTCCCGGGACCTGCTGAAGTCGGAGACATGTTCTGTCTTAATCCCAGAGCTGGACTTTGAGCTGGGGATGGCAGCTCTAGGTGGGAAGTTCACCACTCTAGAGGGCCTGTTGAAGGACATCAAAGACCTGACCGTCTCCAAAAACCCATTTGTCAGCGGAGACAGTACCACTACAGATCGGGTGCAGAAGCTGAGGGAGTTTGGTGAGAAGATAGACAAGATTATCGCTGGAGAAACTGAAGTCCACGTCATCTTGGATGATCCAGCAGGGAACAGCTACCTGCAGAACGTATATGCCCCAGAGCCAGATCCTGAGATGACTGTTGAGAAGTATGCACGCTCATATGAGCAGAATGAGGAGCTCGGCCTCAATGACATGAAGACTGAAGGATATCAAGAGGAAAACTGAAGGAATTCAGCAGCCGAACGGACCAACTGAACTGAAAATTGACAATATCCAGACATGAACCCAGTGCACTTGCATTGTTTGTCCATTTTCATCATTTTTAAGTTAAAAACTGGGCCTCACATCACCAAATGTGAGAAGAATTCTGAGTTGACTAAATGCATTGTGAAATAAAAAGTAAAAAAAAAAAAAGACGTAACCTGATTTGTATAAAAACATTCTGTGCTTATTAAAGATAAATCTTTCAAATCAATCTATTGCATTTTTTTTCTGGGATTCCAGTAGATGGCGCTGTGCTGTCACTGATTAAAAGGATTTTTATTTCTTTTCAGAATACTACAACTTCATCTACTTAAAAACCTGTAACTGAGCCGTTATCTAAATAGTGAAATCTACATTTATAGTGTTGCTCTGGTTTTGCTTTTGGAGACATTAAAAATCAGATCTTTTTTTTCAATTCCCTATTTTAATGTAAATTTTACTCTTAATTTACCAAGAACTGTATATATTTACACAAACTTTATTCAAACTATTCTAATTTTTGCATTATCACAGCAAAAATTAGAATGGTTTGGTCTCTGTTATCAAAGTAGTAAATGCAGCATATCCTGTTCTTATTAAATTTAACTGCAGGTGCTTATAGCTTCAAATGGGTGATTATCTTGTTATAAAATTGTTTTTTTGTTTGTTTTTAATTACTGGCAGAGACATAAAAATGTGAGTTTTAGCAGTAGAGTGGAAAAATTAGGGAATCCATTTTTTTCATTTATTTTTAGCTTGACAGATGGTTTACACTGAAGAAATGTTCTTTTCTAATCCTGTTCAATCTGGGTCTTGATGAGTTTAAAATATAAAAAGTTAATAATGTTGTAAACAAACGTATGTATCCAGTGTTCTGGTGCACTTGTCTCTCCACTCTGCAGAGCAGTTTTAAACTTGTTTTTTTAAAAATGCGACTGCATCGTGTTCCACTAGTAAAGTGAATTCCTAGATTACACAGCTCTTGAGTGAGCAGCTGTTAGCAGGATGCATCATGGAAACAGCAGCGGTCCCCGTTATTCAGTCCCCAGACAGCTGAGTGCACAGCCTCGCTGCCTGTGAAATTCTTTCTATGATTTTCTAGCCATATACAAATTTCTTACTTTGGTTGTACTGTGAATGGAAACCGTGGATGGTTCCCGGTTTGAACACTTTTTGGGGTCTTCCACTGCTGAGCTTTTGTGTTCCTCTTGTGCCTGTGTGGGTTTTCTTCACAGTCACAAAAAGTCTGACTGGTGACCTAACCGTCAGAGTTTGAGCAGCACGGGTCAGCCTGAGGCCAACCTCAATAAATACTGTGGGAGTAGTAGACATCTCGCTAAATGGCGTGTTAGTAGGTCAAATCTTTAGGTTTAAAATGCTTTTTTTTTTCTCGTTTGTTTTATGTTTTCTCTAGTTAAAGCATGATTAATTTTGTATTTTTTTTAACCAGAAGTAGCAATAATTACACAAAAGTCACAAAATAAATTGTTTTTCTGTTATTTTGTTCCTAGAAAGTGTTAACTTTAAACTGTGAGATTTTATTGACGATAGTTAGGAAGTTAAAGAAATTCAATCCCATTTTTAAATTCTGAGTGCTTTTTTATATAGTGGGTAAAAAATGGAAAACATTTAATTAGATTGCCTCAGTTGTGATGAAAACAGATGTAAGACATTCTTGTAGTCTATACATGTTTTAACATGGTTAAAAGTTAAAGTTAACATGGAAAAAAGCAGTCTAAATGCTCCGATATCTAAGGGTTAATTGACAGTTGGCTGTAGGAGTGATCACTTGTGACCATGTGATTGACAGGTGATAATGACAGATGGGACACAGCCTGCAACCCTGAACAGCATCATTTTCTGGCCAGTGATTGAACTATTGGAAATTCAGGACCAGGTTGGGTCAATAAAACCAGTGTTGTTGATATGACAGTGTGACGACAGTTCTGTTCATGTCACGTTGACATTAAGTTGACATACCCCACCCTCCTAAATACGCATATGAAGCAAACCACAGCAAATGCAAACTGCTTGAGTGGGGCTTGAAGAATCTAATAAAGATTATCCAGTCTACAGTTAATTGAAATGACAGAATGCAAAGGAATCACTGACAGTGGACTCCACAGAACTTCTGTGACTGTGTCCTAGTGGGTTAAATCTGTTTTGTCAACACAAAGAGAATGCAAAATGAGTCCACTGATTTTAATGTTGTTCCTGATCAGCTGACTAATAACACGGCTTCAAGAGGAAGTTGATGTAACTGTGATTTAGCAGATTTAGAATGATTTTGGTTTATAAAGCATTCCTCCATGTGGAACTTTAAAGAACAAGATAAAAATGTCTGAGAATAATTCAGTGACATCCATGAGGAAAACCAATATTTGGGCCGCATGAATCAGAAAACCTCTATTTAACATCCATGCTTTTATCAGGGAAAGATGACATTATATTTCAGACCTGAAGGTGACTGTGAATCACGAGCCCCTCCTGAGCAAGGGATGAAATGGATTGATATCATGTGACTGCTTTTGATTGCTCTAAGCCGCAGACGCCGCTGCCAAATACCAGTCTGCTTTGTTTGCTATGTGACCGGCCTTTATGGAACTTGCACCCCCTCTCAGGCCAGAGAGTGGGTTGACCCTGCAGCTGCTCCAGCCACTCCAATCCACCCTTACCACACCCGACCATCACAAAGTCACAGCATTTCAAATCTGATGCCTGAACTACACAAATCTAAAACTTAGCTTGAATCGGAGGAATCCCTAAACTAAAGTATACAATTAAGTTGTGTTTAAGGCCACCATAAACATTGTTTCTTGGATCTGTGGCTTTGTGTTTGTGTTGTGTGTGATGAAGATTTCATGGCTTAGTCTGAGCCTGACCATCTCTTACCCACAGAGGGGGCAGCTGAGGCGGCTGTCATTGGTCCGACCTCGCAGGCACCGGGCACAAAAGATGTGATAGCAGTCCAATAAACGGGGAGATTTGTACTGCTCGCGGCACAGGTGACACACCAGGGGGTGGACATTAGCGCAGTCCACATCACACAGGTTACCCAAGTTGGAGAAGATTCCTCCTGCCATCTGAGAACAGACCGTGTGAATAATGACAAACTGTGAACGTATTGCTGAGTCGAAGGTCTTTTTTTAAAGCCCACATCACCACATCACTTGACAAAAAGTGCTGTGGTGTTGAATTACAGCCCAAATATGCCAGTCATTTTAAGAGACTAAGCCGACAGAAATATGAAGAACTTAGATCACGAGAGCGAGACATTAGTTCTAATGAACAAGCAGAACTTAATGGTCTTACCTTATCTGATGCGTAATAAGTGCCTGGAGATGCTGTTAACACATACAATCCACAGATTCATAAATGTTTCTCATCAGCGTATCACCCAGCAAACGTAACTTGCTGTAAATACGGTAGGTTGGTCTGCAGACAGAACAGAGAGCCACTGTCTTACCTTACAGTGGTGCTATCAGCTACCCCCAGCTGGAATGACAGCAATGCAGAAACTCTTCAATAGTAGGCCGATGGGGTCCGTCCACCAGGGCAGCTGACAGCACAGCCCCCCAAGTGGTGCCAGGGTTCAGCAGGGACGTTTAATGTTGCTGTCGGAAACACACTGGAAATACAATTGTCCTATTTAAATGTCACACTGTCACGACACCTTGGGCTCTGGAGAAGAGACAAATGAGGGAATAAACTGGTAAATAAAGAGCTGAATAACACTGAATCTGTGAGCAAATCTATTTTAAGCCTTCTAACATGCAGAAGGTGCAACAAAATAAAACTTGGTTTTGACTCTACGTGACATAGTTTGCTTGTTCTTTCTGATAATTGCAATCTAATTTTTAGAAGGTTTTGTGGAGTTTTAATTTATATTAACCTTTGCTTTTTAGTTTATAACCCACCAATCAGGAAAAAAAAGAACGATCAATACCTGCTTATTCCATTTGAGGGTTGCAGGAAGCTATGGATGCATATATTTACAACTTTGACTTCTGTATCTTTCCAGACAGTGTGACCCAAGATATCCAACTTAATTTCATTTGTTTATTTCTAAATATCATTTTACATCTTGCACCCCCTCCCTACTTTCTTCTTCTACATAAAGGGCTTTTTCTCTCCTGAACAGAGATAAGAAGTTCTTCCTTGTGTAGGTGTTTCTGGCTATGATGAGATAAATCTAAGCAACCATGCTCGTGTGTAGGACACAGTAACTGTTGGAGGTTTAAAGATCAATGTTCAGTCACCAGTGACAGGCTCTTTTCAGAGATTGCTGCAAGTCCTGAATCATTTACGTATACAAAACAAAAGAAATACACTCAGAAAACGACAGCATTTTTTTTTTACTTCATTACAAAGAAGACTTTGACAAGAACATTTTTTTTTCTCCACAAAAGCCACAAGGGTCACAGAAATAACATGAACTGACCAATGTAATAATAAATAATAGTTTACTGAACATTGACTAATAAACGTCAGACATTGTTTTTTAATTGTGGTTCAACAGAATAATAAAAAAGAACATGAGAGAGATAAGAAATAAAAAATAATAACTGATGCCATTACAGAAATTTGCATATTATTAACAAGCTCAGTAGTACAGGACCTGATGACAGTCTGGATGGTATTTTTTCATTTTTCGGTCAGGAAACAATACATTCTCCGTCTGGAGCACTCTGCACCCGTTCTTTTTTTTTTTTTTCCATACAAGATCAGGAGTACCTAATAAAAATACACATTTCCTCTGTGTTCAATGGTCCTTCGAGCCCAGAGACGTCAACTCCACGTCTGAACAAGATTGACAAAAGATTACAGCAACGTTTTAAGTGGTATTTGTAAATGAAATGTAGTGTAGTGCTTTCCTAAAGTAATCCACAACCCAAATCCTGTGTTTATTATCTAAAACACTTAACAGCTCTTTTTTTTTCCCACAAGTTAAGACAGTTTTATAAATCAACTCCAGATTGCTCGATGCGATCGATTTATCGGGCGGGCATTTTACTTCCTGCGCATGCGCTGCTTCTTCCTTTTTGCTGAACGTCTCAGCCATGGCCCCGATTGTGAGTACTCAAACCACCAAATAAACTGCACATAGAAGCCATATCTTACCTTATCTTTTCTCACCCACGGGTGTTTATGTCACTGGGGTAAATAAATAGACCAGCGAAGGACGTTTTAGCCCTCTCGTTACCTTTAATAACTTTACCGGCTTAGACCACGATGTGCTAATATTAGCTAGCACACAGTAGCAGGAACGTTCAGGTAACGTAGACGTTTCTCGTTTTAGTAGTTTTTACTTAAAAAAGGCGACACATATAGTCTGGGATACATGTTTACAAGCCACTTATTTGTTGGTCAACCAATGCTCCCTATTGTGCTTCAGTTGCTTGGACTGTTACGGTTATTAGCGCGAGTTTGAGTCGTGTAATTCCCACGGTTTGTGTCTCAGAAGAAGCAGGTGTTCAGGAAACAAGGTGGGAAGAGGAAGAAGCAGATCCTCAAGTTTACCCTGGACTGCACTCACCCCGTAGAGGATGGCATCATGGATGCTGCCAACTTTGTGAGTAGATGGTGTTCAAACAGCTTTTGCTGCAGATGTCACTGTTGTGGCTGGGTGTATTGATCTCAGTATTGATCATGGTGTGTGACTTGTGATGTCCTTTGAACACACAGGAGCAGTTCCTGCAGGAGCGCATCAAAGTCAACGGCAAAGCCGGAAACCTCGGGGGTGGCGTGGTGTCCATCGAAAGAAGCAAGAGTAAAATTGCTGTGAACTCTGAAGTTCCTTTCTCCAAGAGGTACAAAATGCAAAGTTGTCACTCACTCGTGTGCACTGGGTAACATTGCATGTCACCTATTTTACATGCAATGCCATTAATTTGGTTTCAGACCCAACAGATGCTAAAGAAGTGATAAAAGGGGGAATAAACGGGTAATTTTACTGCAAACCACTGAATCTGTGAGGAAAACGTAATCACAGGGCAGCTTGTCAAATCAAATTTTGTTTCAAGTCTTCTAATATTCAGAAGCTGCAACAAAATAAAGTTTGGTGTTGACACTGCATGACTTTACTTTTTAGATAATTTCAGTCTAATTTCCTTCAAGTTTTATTGGAGTGTTAAGTAATATTAACATTTTTTTAAAGTCATATTTTAACTCCAGATCAGAAAAAATTGGGATGATGTATAAAATGCATATATCTATTTGAACTTTCTCGAGACAGTATGACCTCTGAGATAATTTTTCTCATTAACTTAATTTATTATCCATCCATTTTCACATTTTGGCCTTGCAGGATGTCCCCAAAAAAACAATACATTTCTTACAAACATTGTGACACACTTAAAAGAAGTTCTGACATTGAGGACACCAAGTGATGGAGTTTTATTTGATATTTTACTCCATTATTCTTGCAAACACTGTTCTTTCTGTATTGTGGCTGGGTAAGGCCTGGAGTGGACAAATTAGTTCATTAAAGAAAGTGTGACATGTTGTAAGTAATACTACTCAGTAAAACTGTTCAGATCCAACAGATGTTAAATAAAGGGAAAGTTTTAAAAAAATGAAAAAAAAAGTGTCAAATGTTATGCAGCATTGGTACAGTCAGAAAATACGATAAACAACAATAAGGAAAGTCAGTGTAAGCCACAGGACATATTGACACGCCATCTAACGTGTTATCTAAATAATGATTCTTTCTCATTTAAAATGGCGCTGTGGAAGATTTTCAGTTTATTGTCCAGATTATGTTCTGGAGTCTGCATTTAAGTTCTGTCACTACTAGTGGTTGTAGATTAAATTAACTTTAGATCTTTTATGTAATTAACCATAGAAACAGACAGAGAGCGCAGCTCATCTACGCGTCCACCCCAGTTGGACTAAGCATCGCTTCTTGTACGGTTATTTGTGGAGGAAGCAATAACACTGGGATTGCCACAAACTAATTTTCCCTTTTTTTTCCCACTGTTGTTTTAACTGAACTGATCTAGTCACCCAGTAACATGCTTCTCTGTGCTCTCCAGTTGAGATTTGCAGTGTCCATAGCTCCATCAAAAAGTCTGAACTTTTAAAAAATAGGCCATCTCCATCTCTTGAAATCGACATTGGATCTGGGAAGAAGGTGGAGGTGTTGGTGGCGATGATCGTAATAACTACCTTTTTATTGTTTTGTAGTACTAGTACTAATTATTATACTAGCATTAATGATACTAGGAATGTTGTTATTATTGGACTTGTGGTGGTTGTTGCTGCAGTAGCTGTTGCTGTATGGTGGTTGTTTTGTCACTATTATTAGTATTATAAGTGCTTATTTGCAGATATGTGTACCTCTCCCTCTTTAACACTAACAGCTTAAACGTACTAATGTAACATGAGTCTCCATGCGCTACAGCACAGCGAAACACAGCTACCTGGAGACCATAACTTTATAACAAACTTCCCCTCTATCTTACATAAGACGGAGATGATGGTCTTGCAAAACTCTTGCAACTGAGGGTCATAAATCTCATGTTTTGTTCATTTTGTTGACAAACCTGTAAAGATGTAAACCTGAATTTTAGAGCCTCTGCTCACATTAGATGACAGTCCATCCTTATAACATTGAAGATAAAACAGAACATTCATAAAAGCATCCTATGGCCCCTTGGGGAATATATGTTTTGTCGAATAAGCCTCATTAACATTTATATTTTGTGCTTAAGAAGTCAAAAACAGGACCAGATGGCCGTACTTTTAAGACTGAATAAAAAGCAGGATCTCATATGGGAGTCCCATGTTATTGATATACTGCGATACTGAAACATTTTCAGGTGGGCATTTGTAATATGACACCATTGTTTAAATAGAATGTGACAAAAGTTATTCATATAAAGTTTGTCTCAAGTTGTGAAGAATCACCCTGGAGAGTTATAGACTGGAACTCTGTGGAGATTTTATATGACTTCATCTCACACATAGGTGTTAAAGTAAATCTACTTAAAGTTGAGACCTAGTGCTTATATGCAGTAAGTGTTGTTTTACAGCAAAATGAAGGTCTTGAACCGTCCTGATGTGGGGGGGGGAGAAAAAACCCACTACCCTAACCTCACCGCCAGAGGGCGACTGTAGCACACAGACTCCAACGGTTAATGTAAGCTACATACCTTTAAATAACTTGAGTGAATTAATTTATCGAGCCTTTAATATATTGAATATAAAAAGAGCAATAAAAAGCCCTAATAATGGATTTTCAGATCACATCTCTTTAAGCATATTCATTATAAGTGGTGAGATGGTGCATTGGGTTCATCTTCACAGTAAATGGGTCATGAAAATTCATTACAAATTGACATGCTCATAAAAAGATTTATCTTACCTCACCCCCCACCCTCATGTGTTGCAGGTATTTGAAGTACCTCACTAAGAAGTATCTGAAAAAGAACAACCTCAGGGACTGGTTGCGGGTTGTGGCTAACACCAAGGAGAGCTATGAGCTGCGTTACTTCCAGATCAACCAGGATGAGGAAGAGGAGGATGAAGATTAAGCTTGACACCAGTCCTAATAAACTTCCTCTGGAGAAAACAAACAAAAAATGTTGTCATTGATTACTTTCATTTGTTTGTGTTTTCATAAGCACATTTTCATAGAATATTTATAGAACTTTGATAGTGATGTTTTATATTCATATTATATATATATATTATATATATATATATATATATATATACACAGGTACAATCAAGGTTACAAAATGCAATTTTTGCTCATTATGTGTGTGTTGACGTGACCCTGAACTTCTACAGCTGGTATTTGTTCTAACACAGTCCAAATAAACAATTTAAAAGATTTCCGTGTAATAATAAAGGCTAATCTAAGGAGAAATGCAGCTAAAGCAGATCCAGTTGGGGTACTTCCAGCTCTTGTGTACTGTAAAGCTGCTAAGCAGCGCTCTGTCTGCACAGCTCTCTGTGTGGCAGCCTGTGTTACAGCTTTGGTAACCTTGACAACACATCACTGTGCAGTCAGGACTCCTCGCAGCATGCAGCATCATCGCTGCACTTGTGCCTTTTTCTGGATGTTCAGTGTGGTGGAGATGTTGGGTGGCAAGTCTAAATTGGACCGCCAATGTTTGATGACGCCAGTGGTTTTTTACATCAAAGGAACTATTCATGCCATTTTTCAAATATATATATGTATCTATACATCCCCTCAGATTTTCCTCCACTTGCAGATGAAAGGTTGAGAGTGAATAGTGAGGCAGCTGTGGGAGAAAGCAGGAGAAGTTTCTGTCTGAATTCCTCGGACTTCCGAGCAGAAATGTGCGGGAGACGGACGCGGAAGAACATCCCTCCCACCCCGCGAGATGCTGCGCGGCGTGGGTTTTTGTGCACACTACTAGTTGAAGCGATAACTAGAAGTGTATGACTAACTAGTAATGAGGGAAATTATGGGATGCATCGTCATGGCAACAGACCAGACGTCACAATCTGGGCATGTGTGTTCCATTTTTGTCTTTCTTATTTTTCAGACTGGAAGACCTGGATAGGGATCAGTGGAAATAATATATAGAAGTGTTAATTAATTAATTAATTGATTTGTTTTACACTTTGGAAGAGAGCCCCATATTCACTGCAAAAAAATAAAAAAAAAATCTTTAAAAAAACTGAACAGAGCGGCGAATACAGTTGTTTTTGGGTGAAGAAAGAGACTGGGCTGCGGCGACTGGAGGGTTAACTTTGAGTATTCCCAGCCTAAAAGGGGGTTTGGGGGCTATGAGATAAAGATGCCGGGGTCGCTGAGTAATGAAGACGAGGGACAAGACGACATGGATTTTGAAGACGATATGCCAGGTGAGGGAAAGAGAGGGGGGGAGGCGGGGTGTCCTTCAGATTATTTTGCGCCGCTACGCCTTGAATGCGGGGAAAAGGGCTTGTCCTGCGTTCCCGAGACCAAACAGGAGGAAGGAGGGGTGGGGTGCAATAAGCAGAGTCATGTCATTTTTTTTTTCCTTCTTTGCACGACCTGGTGTCTTAGAGGCGGAAACGTGTTGTTGGATTTTCCCCCGGCTGTCATCACGTTCAGCCGGCTTCGGAGGCTTCATGGCAACCCTGCTGCATGCTTTCTGCGGGCTGTTTTCTTCCACAGGCTGCATGCGTGTGCCAGTGAAAGAAAGGCTTCGGGTTACCTCAAGTACAAAAAAACCCAAAAAACCACAAGTTAGGTCACGAGCGATCTCTGCTGCCTTTGCATGTGCTTTTAAATTCATAATGATTCATTTTGCAGAAGGTTGTGCTGCTTGTGGGCTGGAAGCTACTCCAAGTTTTTTAAAATTTTATATATATTTTTTATTTTAATCTTCAACATTGCATGGTCACAGAGGTGTGAAAGCCACGTGTGGGCTAAGGTAAACAGTGCTTAGGATTTCTTCTTTCTTTGGTTAGATCCCCTGCAGCCCCTCAGCATGAGGTCCTGCATTGAGGGAAATTATCTCCAGCCCTTATTGTTGACATGCTTCATGCAAAAAAAAAAAAAAAAAATTACCTTCAACTTTGGTTCTTGTGGCTGCAAAATTCCCATGTTGCCCTCTAAAGCTCTGAACCTCATGTGTTGTCACCTGCATGTTACATTCTCATCTTGAAAGAGCTCAGTTACTTTTCTGTAATTAGCTGACATGCACAAAAAGCTGATGCAGTTTTTCTGGTGTCAGATGCTGATCGTGAAGCCTCTGATTAGTTGGGAGGAATCCTGGGGCTTGTGTTTGGAAGGCACAGGTGCAATCTCTCTCCTACCTGTAATGTTCATCGTGTTGGATTTGAAACCTATGTCAACAACCCTAACCCCATCTGCTCCAACTAAACCAAACAGCCTTTTCTTCACCCAGTGTGTCAGGGGCCGTGTTAATGAGGTGATTTGCCGTGGCATCCCACTGGGCAGCAGATTAGCTAGACATCAGTTTGTGCAGGTCAGGCAATTAATTCCCAGGTTTTATTTTATAACTCCACAGCTTACTCTGAGCATTGCTTAGTTTGTGGTGTGAAAGGAAAGACTTTAATGATGCCATTTTACCTTCTGCTTCACTTTTTCGTCCCAAAGCAGAAAGGGTGACTGCTGGTGAAATGGATCGGGCTTAAAAAGAAAACTGACAGTATGAATTTCCATTGCGATGTTTTCTTCAACTTAAGGCCCTCTCTAGCTGTTAATAATTCAACGTTACACCGATTTCAAAGCATGTATTTAACATTTAACTCAAGATGAAACAAGTTTGTGATTTGGAACGGAGCGGGGAGGTTAAAAAGACTTTAAGGAGGCGTTTGCCTGAAGTTGCACCATATTGGCGCCGTTTTAATGCCAATGTCATGTCAGGCAGAGAGCAGAGAGACAGAGGGAAGTCGAAGCTTTACCTGTGGGTGCCGAGCATCGCCTGAGGTGGAGCACAACCACTAATGTGTGTCTTGAGTAACCCGGTGGTTGGTTAAATGTGCTTGGAAAAGGAAACGTGATTGTTTATGGCAGGTGGGAGATGATGTGAGTGGTGTCTTTAACTGACGCGTTTTCATGTGTCAGTGGAAATGTCTTAATCCTGGCTTGATGTAATTATGTACTGCTTATGTTTCTGGCAGGAGAAAAACTGGAACAGCGTAATCGCTTTATGATGATGCACTTTATGGTAAAGGATAAGGATGCTGAGCAAAAACACAACAGAACAGATTTAATGTAAATCTGTTGTCATGTTTCCGGATATTTAACCACCATCAGCTGGCATCAGAAGTAGAGGCAAAGTCAAGGGTCCAGGTCAGGGTTTTTTCTCTGCATCAGAATGCCTTCACTCAATTAAAGGATGTGAAAGGACGTCCTTGTTGGGACTTGAGACCCATAAACGCCATCCTGTCAAAGCTCTCATTTGTTATGACACATGGAGTGGCCTTAGCCCCCTTTGTTTGACTTCAGACGACTATGCCGTCACAGATTGCCTTGTTGTGTTTTCTGTTTTAATTGCTTTGTTCTTTCATGGAATTGAAAGATTATCATGGGCTTTTGTGTGCCTGCAAATGTTATCCCCGATCGGAAAGGGGTTTATTTTTGGATCCCTCACTCTGAAAGTTGACACATTTTTTTTCCTGCTGCGCGTGATGCTTTTTTTTTAATGTGTCTGTGTATATGCAGATGAGGAGAACGGCATCTCGAGCCATTTTCTTCTGTCTTATGTGAGCCTGTAAGAGATATGATTGTAATTGTTCTAGTTGGGCTTTCTCTTTTCATTGCTGATGATTTGATTGTCTAATAATAGCGTATGGGCATCTGCCTCTGCAGGCATCTCAAGCTGGCACCTATCAATGAAGAAAGGATATCCTGTTGACTTGCTTTAATGATTAGCAGCGCAGGGCAACATCGGTGGCTGTTTCCACACAAGGGGCACCAGAGAAAGGATTAATGTGCTTTCCAGTTCTCTTCTGCTTCCCCAGCTGGGATTCATTCATGAAACTAACTCCCTTTGAATGGATCATTCTGGTGGCCAAGCCCCTGCAGGAAGGTCACAAGCGTGTCTGTGTCGTGTGTCCTTAGTTTTTACAGAGCTTGTTTTGCCAAGTGGAGCTTTAATTGTGTTTCCAAAGGAATCCGGTGCCAGACCTCCCTCTGTCACATGACCGAGCTACCTCCTCTCCTTCCAACACCTGGCACAGCCACGTCTGCAAGTCCAAGTCTTCCCCCGATGGCAGTCCCTACAGAGTCTTCACAGACCATTTACTGCAGACAGGGCTCAGATTATAAGACAGCGGAGGTGCTGAAAGTAGACTTCTTTCTTTTTTCCCAGAGTACTTCTGCAACCTTCTTCCTTACAGTAAAAGAAAATGTAGTTTGATCGAATGCTCTATCATTATTTTTAAGACCACACCTACAGGGATGTCATACTTACAAGTGCAGTAGATCGTTTCACTGAATCTTTCACATTTGTGATTATACTTATAATACAATTCTAAATAAAAGTTGGGTTCTTGCATCAAATTGAAATAAAAACGATAATTCAATGATTTGCAAATCCTATAAACCAATATTTTATTTACAGTAGAATATCGTAATTATATCAAAGGTTAAAAGTGAGATATTTTAGAGTTTCCTGAAAAATATATGCTAATTTTGAATTTGGTAGCTGCAACACATTTAAAAAAAGGTCAGAACATTGGCAACAAAAGGCTGAAAAAGTATGTTTTACTAAAAGGAAATGTGGAGGAATGTCTTGCAACAAACTAGGTCAATCACCAACATGCCAGTGGTGCGATTAGGGTAAAAAACAAACAAACAAACAGGCCGATTTACTTCACAGTAATGTTCAGGTGTTAACAAATAATTGCAAAGATGTTGTACAGTATAACACATCATTTATAGCACATAATATAAAGAAAAGATTCAAATAATCTGACAAATCTAGAGAAATCTCTCAATGCATGGGATGAGACCAAAAATTAAAAATTCAAGACCCGTGATCTGCAGCAGCAGGACTGCATTAGAAAAAAGCTATAATTCTGTAATGGAAATTGTTCAGTGGGCAAGGGTACGCTTCTGGAAATTACTGTCATAGAACTCAGCTCATCATGACATCCACTAATGCAGGTAAAAGCTCCGCCACGCAAAATAGGGGCCATATGTGGGCTTGATCCAGAAATGCCACCGTCCTCTTAAGCTTATTTGAAATAGACTGAAGCAAATTAGAGAACTGTTCTATGGTCAAAAAATGTCCAAAATTGAAATTTGTTTTTGGAAACCGTGGACACCACATCCTCCAGACCAAAGAGGATAGGGACCGTCCAGCTTGTTATTAGCATTCAATTCATAAGCCTGCATCTCTGATGGTATCAGGGTGCATTAGTGCCCAAGCAATAAGTAGCTTCGATATGTGGAAAGAAAAAAATCGATCCTTAAAGGTATAAACAGGTTTTAGAGTAAAGACAATGATTTTTTTTCCACAAATGGCCTTGTGTCTTTCAGCTGGACAATGATACATCCCATTCTCTATCCATAATAAAAGCATGGCTTTGTATCAGAGGAGTCTCGGTGGTGAGCCCGCTTGTATGCAGCCCAGAGCTTTCACCAAATGAAAATATGTGGTGCAACATGGGAAAAAAAAGATATCACACAAAGACCAGGGACGTTTGAGCAGCTAGAATGCTGTATCAGACAAGAAAGGGAAAATAGTCCTCTCCCAGAAGTCCCAAAAGCTGGTTTCCTCAGTTCCAAGACATCCACGAACTGTTAAACAGGAGAAGGAATGGTACAATGTGGTAAACGTCTCCCTTCCTTAAGATGGCAAATTTCCTCAGTTCAAACATTTGACATGTTTTCTATTATCTATTGTGAGTCAAATATGGGTTTATGAAAGTTGCACATAATTGCCTTCTTGTTTCTATTTATTGTATTGATCTTTTATTATTCCTAGTCATTATTCATTGTTCATATTCATATTTGTGCAAGCAGGTTGGAACAGATGGAGAAAAGTGTCAGGAGTGATGTGTGATAAAAGAGTGTCTGCAAGAATGAAAGGAAAGGTGTACAAGGCAGTGTTGAGATCAGATATGTTGTCTGGTTTGGAGACAGTGGACCTGAGGAAGAGACAGGAGGCAGAGCTAGAGCTAACAGAAAGGAAAATGCTGAGGTTCTCTTTGGGAGTGACAAGGATGGATAGGATGGATCAGAGGGACCGGACATGTTAGATGTTTAGCAGATAAAGTCAGAGAGGCCAGACTGAGATGGCTTGGACCTGTACAGAGGAGGGATCATGAATTTATTGGAAAAAGGATGTTAAGGTGGGAACTGCCAGGCAGGAGGCAGAGAGGAAGACCAAAGAGGAGATATATGGATGTAGTGAAGGAGGGCATGAGGGTGGAGAGAAGAGGATGGAGAGGATAGGGTTAGATGGAGACGGATGACTTGCTGTGGTGGCCCCTGAAGGGAGTAGCCAAAAGGAAAAGAGTATTCATATTCATTCATTTAATTTATTTGGTTGTCGATTGCTTTGGGACATAGAGATATCAGATGTTCCTTTTGCATTGTGGTTTAACAGAATAATTCAAAAATAAAGTTGTTCTGACACCAGTATTGAATATTTACACAAATATTGCTGAACTTGGTTAGTATTTACACCTCTGAACCATCCAAACTGTGTAATTTTTCTAAATACAATCCCAATTCTTCTTCGTTGCTCTAAAAGTCAGCCCAGGAAGGTAGTCGGCAATACTGCCGTGTAACTTCCTGTTTTGAGTCGCGAGGTGGAGAAGCAGAGAGAAGTAAGCTGCTGGATAGAGCTAGCCATCTAGGATCGGGATTATGTTGGCATTATAGTGTTATTTTTCTCACGCTGGAAAATCCCACCTTGGAAACTGTGCCATGATCACTGTGGAAGGCCGCAGTTTCCAGAGGTGGCATGAATGTTGCTAAAAATAACACAAGCAGGCTAATTAAGCAGTTAAGGAGCCATCACGTGATAAATCACAAGTTTTTCAAGCCAAAGGAAAAGAGGGATGAACTGCAGCACCAATCTTGAGTTTGATTTTCAGAGATGAAAGATTTGTTTGTCTATGTATGTGGCCCTGCGATGGACTGGCGACCTGTCCAGGGTGTACCACTGCCTCTCGCCTGTGATGGGCTGGGATAGGCTCCAGCAGACCCCC
>JAOWBL010000020.1:16637816-16649355 GCA_028564865.1 Zenarchopterus dispar | reverse complement strand
AGAGAATCTGGAGAAATCCCCTGACGAGTGTGGATTTAGGCTACAAATAGTTTTCGGAGGCCTGTGATTCTCAGGTCCTCAAGCAGAACCAAGATAAAATCTTTCAATGGCAGTCGCTGTTTGAGAAAACAGCTGTTTTTTTGTAGCAAATCCACAGATGGATGCCTGCAAACAAAAGTCATATGATGACATAATCTAGAAATGCCACAGTCTTCTCTGATTTAAATGGACTGAGGCAAAGTGGAAAATGTCCTGTGGTCAGATGAATCGAAATTGGAAATTTCTTTTAGAAACTGTGGTTGGGCTCTGTACTAAAGATGATTGTTATCAGCGCTCAGCTCTGTAGCCTGCATCTTCTGACAGCATCGTGTGTACTTGTGCCTCTTTAACGGGCAGTTTGCAAATCTGAAATTAAGACGTCAGGGCTGAATGGGATCTGCAGGTTATGAAGGAACATAAGCTCCCATTCAGACAAATTCTTTCTCAGGGAAAAGATATTTCTAAACCATAAACGGCATCCATTGCAAAATTATGACTTTGTATTGGAAGAGTCCAGGTGCTGATCTGGCGTGCCTGCAGTCCAGACCTTTCAAGAAACATTTAGCTCATCATAAAACAAAAAATACAAAGATCCAGGAGCTCAAGTCCATCGTCAGACATGAATGAGACAACATTCCTTTCCCAGAACTCCAGCAGGAATTTTACGGAAAGAATTACAGTGTTACAGAAATAAGATGGACCATGTTTACTCCCCGACATGCACGTGCCCTCTGTGTCCCTCAGGAGAAGGAGGGGATCCAGTGGGAGGCCAAAGACGAGGAGGAGGATGAGGAGGAGCCTGCGGGTGAAGAAGAGGATGACCACATGGAGTTCTGCAGAGTTTGTAAAGATGGTGGAGAGCTTCTGTGTTGCGACACCTGCCCATCGTCCTACCACATCCATTGCCTCAACCCGCCGCTTCCTGAGATCCCAAACGGGGAGTGGTTATGTCCTCGCTGCATGGTAAACCAGCCTGAGCTGGTGCTGCATGTTCTTCACCACAATTCATCACTGTGCACAACAACTGTGCAAACACTTTACTGACAATCTGGAAATACTTAAAAGATAAAGTCTATAAAGTTTAGCCAATCATCTTCACCTTTTACCAAGTATGTATTTAGTTTCAGCTTTAACTGTTATTGTTTTATCAACACTTTTAATTATTGTTATTTAATCAACACTTCATGAAATTACCTGAAGATTAACTTATTTGTTTTTGTCAAAATTGAAGCATTTTGGTTTTGAAACTTGGAGGAAAGTAATCGTAAACTGCGTGTCTGATGGTACCTCTCGGATCTCTCTCAGTGCCCTCCTCTCAAGGGTAAAGTTCAAAAGATCCTACACTGGACCTGGGGAGACCCCCCACTGCCAGCCGAGCTGCCTGCGGGTCCCGATGGCAAGCCCACCGACCCACTGACCAAGCCCCCGCTCAAGGGCCGCCCAGAGAGGGAGTTCTTCGTAAAGTGGGCTGGCCTTTCGTACTGGCACTGCTCCTGGGTCAGCGAGCTGCAGGTTAGAGTCTGGCCAATCTCAAATCAGCTTCTGTTTAACTGTCAAATGTGGAACACCAAAAACTCATCTCAGTTGCTGTTCAATTTAGAGCTCTCCAACTAAAAAAAAAACTCTAATTTAATGCTGAAAGTGGATGTTCTCAGGTTTGGTTATGAACTCTTACTTCTTGATGTTTCTACATCCACTTCCTTTAATATTTGGTGAAACTTAAGAGAGTTCATTTCAGCTGTCTCTGCGGTCTTAGTCGATGATAAATTGTGTTTTTGTCTCTGCTGGCGCAGTTGGAGCTCTACCACACGGTCATGTATCGGAACTATCAGCGTAAGAATGACATGGATGAGCCGCCACCGTATGACTACGGCTCCGGCGAGGAGGAGCTGAGCAACGAGAAGAGGAAGAGCAAAGATCCTCAATATGCAGTGATGGAGGAACGCTTCTACCGTTATGGCATTAAACCCGAGTGGATGGTCATCCACCGGATACTGAACCACAGGTGGCTGCTACTTTTCTCAAACTCTCACATGGCTGAAATCTTTAAGATGAAAAATATTTCACGGAGACAGGCATTTGGGTTCAATCAAATGTTGCTTGCTGTCATCTGTCCCTCAACAGTGTTTGAAAGGTGGATTTTTCAGCAGTGTGATGTAGCTCGGAAAGCATTGCTCTCCATTTTTCATGTTTGTTCCTCTGTGCAGCTTTGATAAAGATGGTGATGTGCATTACCTGATCAAGTGGAGAGACCTACCATATGATCAGTGCACCTGGGAAGTGGATGATTTTGACGTCCCAGAGTATGGCACTCATAAAGCTTTATACTGGGACCACAGGTCAGTTTGTTTGAAGACGTCAGACAGAGTTTCCTTCTGTTTCTTCTCTGCCTCTCCCTTTAACTGTCAAAGCCTGGTTTGAGTCATTTGTTATGGTAAGAAACTGTTGCTACTATTGTTTTGTCAGAGAGCAAATTTTAGGCGAGGATCAACGCCCCCTTGTGGTGAGGAAAGGAATAAAACTAAAAGAGGACCATCCAAAGAGGGAGGTCCCTCCTGATGCACCCATCATAGATGTAAGTGGCGTCATGTACATCCCTCTGACGTGGAAACATTTCCTGTAGTAAATATCTTTAATTTTATGCTTTAGCTTAAATCTTGTCCACACCGTTGATTCTAATTGCCGCTGTTTACCTCTGTGTTTTAACACTTCCAGCCGACCATTAAGTTTGAACACCAGCCGTGGTACATTAACGCCACCGGGGGAACGCTGCACCCATACCAGCTGGAAGGCCTGAACTGGCTGAGGTTTTCCTGGGCTCAGGGGACAGATACCATCCTGGCTGATGAAATGGGCCTGGGAAAGACCGTACAGACAATAGTTTTTCTCTACTCACTGTATAAAGAGGTAAGGTAACGCTGATGTATATGTATTTCTTTTCTTTAAAAAGCGAAAACAAACCGCCCGTGTCCCCGCTCTCCTTCCCAGGGTCATTCGAAGGGACCGTTCCTGGTGAGCGCGCCTCTGTCCACCATCATCAACTGGGAGAGAGAATTCGAGATGTGGGCTCCAGATTTCTATGTGGTCACGTACACCGGAGACAAAGACAGCAGGGCAATTATCAGGGAAAACGAGTTCACATTTGAAGACAGTGCCGTCAAATCTGGACGCAAGGTGTTCCGTATGAAGGTGCTGAAGCTGTTCCCCACTTCACCCGGGTCTCATGTTGTTTTGAACTTGTAGTTATTGACCTGATAGAGATGGAATGACTGGCATTCATCTGAATTCTTTATTATTTAGACTGTGCACTTTTAAATGGTTGGATGACCTTTTCCTCTTCGCCCCCAAATCCCCCTCGCCCCATGCAGAAAGACACTCCTATTAAGTTCCACGTCCTGCTGACGTCTTACGAGCTGATCACAATAGATCAAGCCATTCTGGGCTCCATCACCTGGGCCTGTCTGGTTGTAGATGAGGCTCACAGACTAAAGAACAATCAATCAAAGGTGAAAGAACATTTTTGGCCCTCTGATTCCTCCATTTATGTGTTTGAATGACAGAAACTCTAAGAAGATTGGCAACATTTTGTGGTTTGTCCTCTTTGTTTTGGCACATCCTTTCAAAATTTTGTACATCTTGTGTCCTAATTAGTTTTTCAGAATTCTTAACGGCTATAAGATCTACTACAAGCTGCTCCTCACCGGAACTCCTCTTCAGAACAACTTGGAGGAACTTTTCCATCTTCTTAACTTCCTCACCCCAGAGCGCTTCAAGTAAGTTCTGCCTCCATTTCCCAGGTAATTCTTTCACATACGATCGTCCTCAGAGAGAAAGAGAAACCGATCATTACTGATTTCATGGTTTAGTCTGAATTAAATGTATGTTCTATCAAGAAATTTCCTTGTCTGTAATGTTATGCAGTAACTTAGTTTTGGTATGAACATTTCTTGATATGGTCTCTAATCTCTGCAGTAATCTGGAGGGCTTCTTGGAGGAGTTTGCAGATATCTCCAAGGAGGACCAGATCAAGAAGCTCCACGACCTGCTGGGACCTCACATGCTTCGGAGACTGAAAGCTGATGTCTTCAAGAACATGCCTGCAAAGACGGAGCTCATTGTCAGAGTGGAGCTCAGCCCCATGCAAAAGTAAGCCCGTGCACGGATAAAAATAAAAACTGGAGTAAGACCTCGACACAGCTTGTCTCTGATGTTGAAGTAAAAGTGACAGAAATGTTAATGTTTCAGTCAAATTTTCTTTTCTCCCAAATCCGCTTGATGTCTGACCTTCTTCAGGAAATATTACAAGTTCATCTTGACACGGAATTTTGAGGCTCTGAACTCCAAAGGTGGGGGGAACCAAGTGTCCCTACTCAACATTATGATGGACCTGAAGAAGTGCTGCAACCACCCCTACCTGTTCCCTGTCGCTGCTGTGGTGAGCCATGAGCCCATTTATGTAGTTTTAAAACCACAAAGAAAGAGCATGTACAGAATTCAAATGCTGCAGTCATTGTGAAAGGGATTTTCCAATGACTTGCAGCTTGAAAAGAGCTGCCCTTTACATCAAAATTACCGCTAGAGATATTTCTGCACTTGATTCCCAGAATTGATTTTTGTCTTGAAGGAAGCTCCCGTTTTACCCAACGGCTCTTATGACGGCAACTTACTGGTGAAGTCCTCAGGAAAACTGACATTACTTCAGAAAATGTTGAAGAAACTCAAAGACGAAGGACACAGAGTCCTCATTTTTTCTCAGGTGATAGTCAAATGGATATTGTGTCTTTTATTGACTTTTGACCTGTCACTTTTAAAGTTTTGAATCAGATTTTTTTTGCTTTTTTCTGAAAGTTCAGTTTTCACACTTCCAAGTTTGTAATACCACGTTGTTCACAGATGACAAAGATGCTGGATCTACTTGAGGATTTTCTGGAGTTTGAGGGCTACAAGTATGAGCGTATTGACGGGGGGATTACCGGAGGCCTGAGGCAGGAGGCCATTGACCGCTTCAATGGTGGGTTTTTCTCCGAATCGATTAGTGGGAGCTTATGTGGTCGCATGTCTTTCCTTCGCTGTCCTTATCGCATTCCCCACACAAAGCAATCATGTGCTTTTGTTTTGTGTCGCAGCTCCGGGTGCGCAGCAGTTCTGTTTCTTGCTTTCCACGCGAGCTGGAGGTCTGGGCATCAACCTGGCCAGCGCAGACACAGTCATCATCTACGACTCGGACTGGAATCCACACAATGACATCCAAGTATGCATTTCTCACAGAATGTGGAATAGGTTCTTGCATGCATTCGCTGCAATATTTGTAAGAGTTTTGGATTTTAGCTGTTTGTTACTTTCTGTCCTCTCTGTTAATCTCTTTGTTTTTGCAGGCTTTTAGCAGAGCCCACCGTATAGGCCAGAACAAGAAAGTGATGATCTATCGTTTTGTGACTCGGGGCTCAGTGGAGGAGAGAATCACTCAGGTGGCGAAGAGGAAAATGATGCTGACTCACCTGGTGGTTCGGCCCGGTCTGGGCTCCAAAACTGGGTCCATGTCTAAGCAAGAACTAGATGACATCCTCAAGTTTGGGACGGAAGAGCTTTTTAAAGACGAAATGGAAGCAGCACGGACTATGGGTATGTGTTTGATTTAACATTGATTGAACATTTTGATTTAATATTTTAAATGACCTTTAGAATCTGTTTTATAGCCACAGAACCTTGGGTTCTTGCAGTTGTTAAGTTATCCATGAACTCAACTGTATACAAAAGTAATCTGAAAGAGAAACATATAAAATGTGTTAAAGTGCACTAAAGTCCAGACTTCAATAGACTGAAGTGCTGTGATGGGACCTTAAGAAGCTCTGCATGAATTAATCCAAACCTCAACGAACTGAAAAGTAAATCAAATATTCTTCACAATATATGAAAATTATACAGACAATTATTGCTTCAAGTTATTTTTTTCTCAGGTTGGTTCTACAAATATCTAAATCATGATTTTTCAATGAACAGCTTGGTTTTTGTCAAATAATCTTATATGGATTTTTTTTATGTTTACTGATATATAAAAGTTTTAATATTGTCTTTTACAAAGCAATCTTCTTCGCATATCATAAAGCAGTCTTGCAGCATTTCTGCAGGAATCAGCAGCTCAGAGGTCCACAACAGTTTTCTGAAGTTCAAAACTTTTTATGTCTGAAGAAGTGTGCCCCTTGTGCATGCTTTTAAGGCTTTGCGTTTGTAACTCCCGAACAGGTGATAACAAAGACGGTGAAGAGGGCAATGTGATTCACTACGACGATGATGCCATTTCCAAGTTGCTGGATCGCAGCCAGGACGCCACTGAAGACACGGAGATCCAAAACATGAACGAGTACCTGAGCTCCTTCAAGGTGGCTCAGTATGTGGTGAAAGAAGAAGATGGAGAGGTGAGCGTTTTAGCGACGTTCCTCACCAGCGTAAACGGAAGAAGAAAGATCACCGACAGGCTCTAAACACTTTCTGGTTATTCGGCTCTCTCTGCCACATTCTGCAGCTTCAAGAATACAGATCAAAGATGGCACAACTTAAAACAAAATAAGACTCATTTTAACTATATCCTGCTTTGACTTTGCCTGCTGGTAAAACATCCAAGAGGGTAGACGTGCACATCATCAGCATGTGATGTGTGTTATCGCAGACTTAAAAGACGTTTGACTCTGTAAAACATGTCATTGCTCTATAAATAGAATCAACATTTAACAGAAAAGGTTTCAGCAGTGTTGGGAATGCTTTTGACATGTTCATAATGATGCACAAAATCCAGTCATTTTAATTCATATTTTTGTTCATTTGAACCTGAAATTTTTTACTTTATATCTTGTCGGTTTAATTGCAGATAAAATGTTTTTTTTTTTAGTGTATCTCAGTGCCAAGATATTTTGAAGACAACATGTAAATCTAGATTTCAACGTAATAGTGAGTTTTGAGAAACTTGCAGTGCTTTCTGTATACATTTGAAGAAATGATAATAATAATAATAGCAATAATAATACTAATAATAATAACAATACTTACAATAATAATATAGCTTGAAGGATCAATACAAGCCTTAAAGCATTAAAGAGATATTTGGAGGGATGTCCCAATCACGTGTTTGCTACTGAGTCATTTAATTTTGAGTATCTGCTGATACCAAGTCCCAATCTATACTATGGCAATACAAAAAAAAAGTTTTAAAAAAGCATCTCTGTCATTTCCCTCAAATTGCAAACAGTTTGTCTCTAAAAGCAGAAGTAGCTCCTCTTTGTCTTTCATTCTGAGACTATATTCCCATCGCCGGTACTGACCCGTGTTTGTGTGTGTCCGCATTCAGGAGGAGGTGGAGCGGGAGATCATCAAGCAAGAGGAGAACGTTGACCCGGACTATTGGGAAAAACTCCTGCGCCATCACTACGAGCAGCAGCAGGAAGACCTGGCCCGGAACCTGGGCAAAGGAAAACGGATCCGGAAGCAGGTCAACTACAACGATACAACCCAGGAGGACCAAGGTAGGCTCTGTCAGAAGACACCGCCGGTCTTTATGCTGTTAGCCTCAGCCTTCACCAATGAGTGTTAATCTTTAAGATTGTCCTTCAGGAAATGTGTCTTGGTCAAATTATGAGAAACAACAATTATGTTTTCAGTTTGTCATTTGCCGTATTCAAGTATGAACTAAAATACATCAGAGTACCTGGAAGAGGAAATCAGAATAGATGAATGTCCTGTTTTTTTATTGTCACCAGTTTACCAGCTGGCTCACTGCTGGCCGGCAGGACAAAGTTATACTCTTAAGACATTATTTCCGAAATAAACTACTTAGTGGGCTTACGTTGGGGGAAGTGTTCAGATGATTTCCCAGCGGCCAAAAATATTACTGCCCCCGGCTGATTTTAAAGTTTTCCTTTTTGAATTTGAGGAAGCACAACAAAAACAATGCACTCCTGTCCTGGCTTTGACCAAACGGCATCTTTCCTGTCTGCTTTACTCAAAATAAAACCAGAGTTTGCAATATAAACATCACATTCAATTAAAAGTTACATGAAATTAGAGATTATGAATATAGTACATGCTTTAGCTGGTAATGGCCTTAAAGTTTAGTCTGGAGGTTACATTCATCTATTCTAAACAATAGAAAGGTTAAATACATGACTTTAAATGTTGAGAATTTGTTCACATTTTGTTTCAAGAGCTTCCACAGGTATGTGTTTGGTTTTGTAGTAATACACATGTGTTGTAGCACATTTGAGTGACTAATTTGTCCTTTAGATAACACTGTAGTTACTGTAAGAAAATGGATGTTCATCCTCTAGAAATGGCTGGTTTTCTGATTTAATTTGCCATAAAGCTCATTTGATCTTCATCATATCACAATAATAGACCAACATGGTTTGCTCGAGCTGGTGACACACAAGCTGCTTGAGTTTCTCAGGCTTTTTACTGAATGCACACATTTAACCTTAAGCATTCACAATGCTGGGGGGATACGTAGTTGTAATTGCAAAATTGCTTATCTTAACAAAAGCTAATTGGAGTCAGTAGTTTGCACACCTGCAGAGCAGTTAGTGAGATGTGCTTTGAGGAGGGTTTTAGACCTACTTTGATCGATAAAAGAAAAAAAAAAACCTTTTAAGTTTAAGGTTCATAAGAAGCATCTGCTAACAAAAAAAAAAGAGAGAGATTTCTGAAGACACACGACCAAGAGTTCATCTGCAAAAGACTGGGGCGGGATGCAGAGTAATTTCACAGTGTTTAGGCATCCGTTAGTCTGTAGTAAGATAAAACATCTATAAATAGAGAGGTCTTAGTGCTGCGGCTGCTCTTCCGGTGAGTGAGTACCCAGCCAAGATGACTCCAAAGGCATGGCAAGAATCCTCAATGAGGTAAAGAAGAACCCACGAGTAGCAGCCATCGCTGGAGCTAGAAACATCTCTCTTTATGAGTTTACTGTACAGGCATAGTGGAGAAGCTAGATCATCCTGGAGGAAGCTGCTGTCCTCCAAAGAATATCGCTGCATAATTGAAGTTTGCCAAAGACTGTCTTGGAGCACAATTCGGAAAATGTTGAGCTGTTCGGGAAGAATACTCAGCACCACGTAAGCCACGGTTTACCAACATCAAGACATCACCGCAACAGCAAAGTGTGTTGGAGGAGCATTGGGATTTAGACTTCTTTCATATCCTCAGATCCTGAACAACCTGCTATCCTTAAGGGAAAAATGAATTCCCAACTTTTCCAAAATCCTCCACATAATAATGACAGGGTAGCTGAAGTTCGGCAAAAGTTGGGTGAAGCAGCAAGACAAAAATCATAGTAAATCCACCAAGAAAATGGTTTCAGAAGTGAAAATCCACCTTTTGGAGGAGCAACTGCTGTGAAATGACACCGAGAGTCATTCAAACCAATATGTTTGAGCCGAGGAAGTTTTGTAAAGAAGAGTGGTCCTTAACGTGGTGCAGGTCTAGGTAGGAGCTACTGAGGATGCTTAAGGAGGTTCAACCAGCTCTCAGCTCCAAAGGTTCACTTACTTTTAAACTCCAGGATTGGACTGTGTTCAATAAAGACATGAGGAGAAATGATAATTGTTTGTGTTATCAGTTTAACCGCTTTTTCTATTGTTGTGAGATGAAAAATTTGATAGCATTTTACAGCAAACTAATGCAGAAAATCAGCTAACTCAAAGGGGGTTCACATACTTTATCTTACCACTGTGACTATGTAGTTAATTTTCCAGGCTGTTGAATGTTTAAATGTTCATAAACTGATGACATAGTTCACATGCTTCTATTTTTGTTGGATAATATTGCACTTTCTATTGTCTCTGCTGTGATTAGTGCATGCCAAAACCCCCGTAGCTGCTGTCTAAGGAGACAAATGTATGCTTTTATTTTATTAGTGAGGTAACAGCGAGAGAGCCTGTCTTTTAATTGAAAAAAAAAAAACAAGCACTGTGTTAAACTGGCCACATAAAATGTAATATAATCCTGGCCTAAAGCTCTTGCTCCTCATGCAGCACTTCTGAGGCATTTTCTTTCCACAGTTCAGCGGCTTCTCTGCCGATTGCAGTTGTCCTGTCGTTGATCTTTTACAAGTGTGTAAAGATTTTAGAGTCCACTGCAGCTTAGAGTACACTCCAAGTGAAAGTGAGTGCCTCCTGTAGTTGTAGCTGTGCTCTCGCCTCACTTCCAGAGGACAGAAGTGGTGCAGAGTGTGCATGCTCAGCTGTACTGTAGTGGTCTGTAGTAATCTGCAGTGCCATGGCGCCCTCAGGTGGCCATCACCAGAAGCGAACGCAATGTACTTTCTCTTTGATATGTGGCTCAGAATGGCAGGATGATCTTTCAGACAATCAGTCGGAGTACTCAGTGGGGTCCGAGGACGAGGACGAAGATTTCGAGGAGAGGCCTGAAGGTAGGCGGGCGGTGGACTGCCTCATTACCCTCGTTCAACTTTTCTTCTTACTTTACATCCAACCTCCTAAGATATTGCTTCATATCCCTCAAATTATCACTGATCAAGGTTGTGATTGAAAGTATCCATCTTTTTTAACGACGGCCTTTGTTTGGTCTTCTGTAGGTGGACGCAGACAGTCTCGACGGCAGCTCAAGAGTGAGAAAGACAAACCTCTGCCGCCCTTACTGGCACGAGTTGGAGGCAGCATTGAGGTAGTTCTTTTTTAAACATAATATCTGAAAATATTATAATCTTCTTGCAGCAAATTGTTTGTGGAGTAAATATGTGACTACAAGTTATATAAACTATTAAAAAATCTTTGAGGATAAGGAGGGGGTGATTGTGTGGAGTGTCAGACTTCATTGTCACTAACACCTCCGCAGATTAAACCTGAAAGGATATAAAATCAATAAACAAATGATCAGAAACAGGACATGTACGATATATGGTCCATATATGTCAGAGCAGTCATGTTCATAATGTTGACACTCAAACCTTTATTTATAGCTAATATTTGTACAGCATTTAGTAATCTCCATCAGGTATGTGTCTCATTATAGGCATTAATAGCCCATAGTGAGAGTCGTTTATCACCTTTCACCAAGAAATCCATGAGCCAGTATTTTACAGACCTAACACTCAATTCTACATTAAAACAAATGTGGATAATGGAATTATGAGATAAACTCTGTGACATTCACACCATATAATTCCAAGCATCCAGACTGATCTTTTTCTGCTGCTTAGTTTTAACGTTTTGACATTATGCCCTTGCATCCTCTATTTCAAATATGCTTATTTTCTTTTTCTCATCACAACAAGGTCCTTGGGTTCAACGCCCGCCAGCGGAAAGCCTTCCTCAATGCCATCATGCGCTGGGGCATGCCTCCTCAGGATGCTTTCAACTCTCACTGGCTGGTCAGAGACCTGAGAGGGAAGAGCGAGCGCGAGTTCAGGTGATGCTCCACATCTATCTATCTATCTATCTATCTATCTATCTATCTATCTATCTATCTATCTATCTATCTATCTATCTATCTA